>CM077651.1:775315-1175315 GCA_039707465.1 Rhabdophis nuchalis
TTGCTTACTATTTTTAATAAATAAATGAATGTGTTACTGGTGTTCAAACGTGATTTTTTTTCTTTAAAAAAATTGTAAATGCATTAAAATATTGTTACTGTCACCTTGAGACCCAATATTGTTTTGTAGAGATGGTAATAATGATACAAACTTTCTGATTAATAGAGACATTTGCTTTCTGTAACACAAGCATTATATGCTGTAAATTCCTTTGGTCCCCTGTTATTGGGGTCTGTAAGATATCTGGCAAATGTCAAATCCTGTGATAAGATCTGAAATCTTCCTATGCCACCTCTGCTTCCTTCAGGTAAAGAGACCGATGCTCTCCTCAAATACCAGAGCAATCCTCACACCTTTTGTGCTGCTAAATGGGCAATTAAGCAAACAGAAAAGGGACAAGATTACAAAACACATTTGCCAGGAAGGACGTGTATCTGAAGTTGGGATATATGACCTGGAAGTTTACAATGGTGCTAGATATATGGCTAGAGAGTAATTGGAATTGCGACGATCTAAGGTCTTTTTGTGTATAAGAAAGCTGGCTGCACCCTTGAGTTTGGTAGAACTTTCCCGCCATGTCCCTTGCAGATTCTCCCGCAGAACTTTAACTTTGATCAGAGAATAACGTCTCTTTTCTCTGCTCTTCAAGCCTCCCTTTAAGTCTCCTTGTGACCTGCACGTTTTCCATGGGTCTCAATGTGTGTTCAAACCTTACAGTTTCCTCTCTGTTTTTGCTCAATAAACGCTATTTGCCCCCAGAGCCCCGAAGGGCCTTTTATTCTAAACACAGCCGGGATTTCTGATTCTTCTTTAAGAAACACGAGAACGCCCAGTTGCCCTCCAAACAGGAGCCCCCGTGGGGACACCGGATGGAGGAGAGCCTTCCTTGGCATGCGGAGGCACCTCCTCCCCCGAACGGCAGCCGCAGGGAAGAGCCGCGCCGGGGGACTCCGGGGAGGGAAGAGGGAAGAGCCCGCAGGCATTTCGCGGTGCGGGAGAAGGACCCTCCTTGCAGGGAACGCAAATGACGTCACCCCAACGGCCGCAAGTCTCGGGCCGCGCTCGCCGCCCCGCCGGAAGTGGCTCCGCTGTCGGCGGATCTTCGCCTCTCTCGGCTTCCGTAGGCCGTCGGGCTTCTCCTTCCGCCGCGTCGGCGCTGCTGGCTGAACGGGGCCGAGAATGGCGGCGGAGCGGCTGAGCTGGTGGGAGCGCCCCGAGCGGCCCTTGGCGCCCCTCAGCGAGCGGCAGCGGGACTCGGTGCTGGAACTGCGCGGGGCCTCGCCGGGGCTGCCCCTCCCGCCCGAGGTAGGCCGGCTCCCACCCCCCTCCGTGGCGGCAGGAGATCCCGCCTGGTTCCCCTCGGCGCCGCTCCGGGGTGCAATGTTGCCTCGGCTTCCGCTTCGCCTGGATCCTGAGGGAGGGCGGAGAAGTGCTGGGCAGGAGAAAAGGAGGCCACGCGGAAGGTGTCCGTGGGAGGGGGAGGGGGAGGGGTCCTTTGAGGGTGCCTTCTCCCCCTCCCTCCCCCGCCCCTTCTGCACACCGGAGTTTGGCCGTTTTCCTGCAGACGTTTCGTTACCCAACTAGGTAACAGCAGATCATAAGCTCACCCAATGTCCGAAGTGCATCTCTCTCTCACTTCGGGGAAATTCCCTGGAGAAAGCAATTGGGTTTGGAGGAATTAGCGGTAGAAGGAAACCAGGCCTCCAAAGAAAGACGGCTGGACACCCTCAAAGCTGACCCCAGCCAGAGCATAAAAGAACTCAAAAGCAGCGGCCGAGATCAGACACAACCGAATGGATAACATCATCATCATCATCAGTCTAGAGGGGAGTGGGGTTTGCTCTAGCAAAGCCTCCCAGCCCTGATGAGGCTCCCTAGTTGGGTCACAAATTGTCTGCTCAGAGAGCCCCCAGAACTTCTCATTTCAACCCTGAGCTACAAAGATTCTCCTTTATTGGGTTGTAAACCTGATTCGTTTGTATTGTTTACACAATATGATTAGACATTATTTAACTTAATGCACAGAGACTAGGGAAAGAAAAGTGAAAATTGTATCAATATTCATTGGAATTTAGGATGTCAAGATTACATGGGTAAAATTATGCAGCTGGGCTTTTTTAGCATGAGCTGAATGTTAATTGCAGTTTAATATTACAGTTTGGCTCTTGGACCCTGTGATTCTTATTGCTGCTCAAGGATGGTGGTGTGCTTATCAGGGTCTGATTCTCCCTTGGTATGTGTATATTGTATGTATACGTATAGTATTTAAAGACTTCGCTTCAATATTTTATCACTTAGCAACCAGACGTGATTTGACTTGTGCAATACTGTCAACTGCCAGGAGGCTTATGGGCTTCACAGGATGGGAACTGAATTTTTATTTTCTTTTAACAGCTACCCATAGAAGATTTAAATAGCCTTGTCCAGCCCTCATTAACAGTCACGCTGACAGCCACGTTGCCAGAGTCCACAGAGGACATTCTTTTGAAAGGATTCTCTTCTTTCGGTATGAAAAACGAAAGAATTGAAACGGCGCAGCAGGTAAAAAAGAAACAAAGACACAGCAAGATCTCTCTGATTCTGGCATACTACGAAAAACCCCGCAGACTTGAATAGTTGTGCAGAGATTCAGTTGCGAAGGAAAAGGTGACTTAAATCACACAGGAAGAATTTGTGTCTTTCTTTGACTGGCCAGAACCAGGAAAAGCTGCCTTTGATTTAAGGAGGTTTGGATGCTGCAGCAACAAGCAAATTATCTTTTCCTTTTCAGATTCATATCCCCTGCGCAGCTCTATTTACTAATTTGGCTAGCTTTTCAGTTCCAGTTGGGACTGAAACAAGCAGTTCCTGGGTGGCTGGTGCATTTGTATCTCTTGTCTTCAGTTGGGTCATTTTGAGGAGTCAGGCGATCTGCTTTGCCCCTAGAACTCCAGAATGGGCTTTCAACTCACGTTGATGGAGTAAATTTCACAACCTTTGGCTTGGGTGAAAATGGGAGTTAAAAATGAATGATGGGATTTGGGAGGGAAGGATTAACAAGTTTTATGCAAGTAGTAGTAATAATAATAGTAATAGTAGCTGAGAGCCAGTTTGGTGAAATGATGAAGGCACTGGCTACAAACTGGGAGGGCCACAAAGCCAGCTAGCGATCTTGGGTTAGTCACTGCCCGTCAACCTCTGGAAGGAGGCAACTCCAAACTGCTTGTGGGAAACCTTGCCAAGAAAAATGCAGACCTTATCCAAGAAGTGGATACAATTGAGTGGGAGGGAAACAATGCAGCTCCCTTCCGATTTTGATTGACATTTGATAAATCCTTTCCTAAAATATTCCTTCAACACTTTTAGGAGAATAGCAAACAATAAAGAAAGCAAACTTGTCTGCTTCTTCTGAGTTACGTGTGATTTTTACAAGCTATGTCCTTTCATTGGTCTAGTTCTTCTCGTGGTTTGATCAACTTCATTCACAGATGGATCAAGATGAGGAGACCAAATACCGGTATGTATGTATATGTATATGTGTGTATTCCCTTAATTGTAGTGTGAATATGTGCAGCATCCATCAGTTATGAGTAAAGCAGCTGATATAAGCTTTAATTCCTCCAATATCTTGTACACTTAGCATTGTTTCTTCCTTTGTTTCATGGACTCAACAAGATGTTTGGGATCTTAAAAGTCATTTTGTACGTTCGGTTCTTTCTCCAATTTACACAGAGCCATTTTCTCTTGCTTTTCCAATGAACTTGTTTCTCTTTTTTATCATCTCCCTTGCCACGTGTCCTAGTTTTCCAAATGAACCACGGTATACAAAGAATTACCATACGTTATACTGCACGTGGTAGCTGTACAACAGGCAGTCCAAAGTTTCTGCATTGTTTTATCCATTCTCCCATTGCTACTACAAACACTTACAGGCGCCGTGGTTTGTGTGTTTCTCCAAGGCTGGCCAGAGCAGCTTATTCTGGATTCGAAGAGCAGTGTGATGCCATACTGAATGATGTGAATTGTGCTCTCCAGCACCTTAAGTCACTGCAGGAACAATACCTCTTTGTCTCAACCAAAACAGGAACCCTGCATGAAGCCTGCGAGCAGCTGTTAAAAGAGCAGGTAACGTCAGGGTTGAATGGCAGAAGATAAGCTTAGGCTTCTCGTGTCCCAAGGCCACAAATGAAGGAATTGACCTTTTGGAGGAGTCTAGCATCACATTCCTTAGACCAGGGATTTTAATAAACTCTTACACAGATAGTCGTCTACCACCGGGAACAAATGCCTGACAAGTAAGAAGAATTGTTAGGACAGTTACCTTATCTTTTTAACCTGACTTTTATATATAATTTGGATTTAGATATAGTTATATATAGGTTAGGCAGCAAACATAGCTAATATCACTGTCTCCTATTTTCCCCACAATAAGGTTTAGGTTTTATTAGTTTTAACAACCCTGCAAGATGGATTGGTCTGAGTGAGAGGGACCGGCCCAAAGACAATCATGCTTTCATGCCGAAGGGAAGCCTGGGCCTCTCCCACCTCCTGGTTTCTAGGCCAGCCCTGGGATGCTGACACCAGACTGGGTCTCATTCTAGTGCAACTTGCTACCTGGATCTTAATTAGGAATTAAGAAATAATTGAATCCCTTAGTTCATTACAATTGTGTTCTCCTCTTCTGTGTAACACTGTCAGCAAGTTTATATCCAAGTGAAATGTTAGGAACTATACTAAAATGTTCATATAAATTTAATAATCTGTAAATCTGTGCTTTTTAGGAGGTGATTCCACATTGTATGTGATAGCGTGCTTTTAATTACCTGCTAATCAATATTTCATTTCCTTTTAATAGTCGGAGCTTGTGGACCTGGCAGAAAATATCCATCAGAAACTGTCCTATTTCATTGAACTGGAAAATATTAATACGGTAAGTTTAGTTGCTTAGCCTCTTATCATTTCTTTAAAAACAAAACAAAACCCAGTCTCTGCATTTGAAGTTCTTTCTAAAAGCGTATAACAAAGGTTAATAACTAGTACTCATTTAATAATTAGTGTTTTAGAGTTGAAATCTAGTAAACAGAAATGAAAATAGAACTCATTAAAACTTTGTTTAAGTAAACGTGGGTAAGATTTTGCTCTTTAGAAGGTTTTAATTTCCTTTTTAAAGACAACAAAAGAGGAAACGCCTAAGAAGCAGGGTAGAAGGGGGAGCGTTTGCCAGTTATCTCTTTGAGGTTATCTCAGGGTCTCCCTGGTGCTGAACGGGGGCTCTGATCGTTGCAGCAGCCTTTGCAGGGTCCCTGGGGTCGCCATTGGGGGCACTTGGCAGATGGGCCAGAGTTAAAGCATCCTTCAGGACCAGCCTCTGACAGGTCAGCGGGGGAAACCGGCAGGAGACAGCAAGTGGCAATCCATCCGCTGGGATGCCACAGCCATGGAGGAATCTTCTGAGGACGGCAGCTGGGACTGCCACCACTGCCGTCGTAAGGCGCAGCCATGCGATGCTGCACTTGAGGGCAGTGGGAATTTCACCTACATCCCCAGAGTCCTCCAGAGTCCCTCTGTTTTGATCAGAGGACCTTTGTCTTCTCCTAGAGCAGGGGTCTCCGACCTTGGCAGCTTTAAGCCAGGAGGACTTCAACTCCCAGAATCCCCCAGCCAGCGGAGACCCCTGTCCTAGAGATACCGACTGGCATTCTTTCCAGGCCCCTTGATGGGCTGTGGATTGTGGTTCCTAATTCTTTTATGTTGATGAGAGGTGGGAAAGTGTGATTAAAAATTGTCATTCCAAAGAGAATACTGAATGTATTTAAAAATGGTACAAAATAATGAGACAACGTTAAAAAGTATTATTTTTTAAATGCTAGAAAGCACTAACGGCACTAAATCAAGATTTCTTTGGTTGTGCATTGTCATTGACTTCTATTCTTTGTTTTGCCTCCAATAAGAAATTGAATTCGCCTACGCTGTCTGTCAGCAGTGAAAGTTTCATCCCGATGCTGAACAAGCTGGATGACTGCATAGCCTACGTTTCCTCCCATGTAAGTATTGCTCCTCTCCTTCACACGGCTTTAAAGGGCATAACTGGTGGCTTCAGGGCGCTCGCTCCATCTTTTTTAAATTTGTGTTCATTTTTGCACTGACGTTGTGTGGAGAGTCACCTAAAGAGTGAGATGGGCAGCGCATAATTTTGATAAATAAAGATATTTCATTTATTTCTGTCTGGAGGATAGAGCAATATTATGTGTTGCTTAAAGGGCAAAGATGATGTTCTTTTTCCTTTTTTTCAGTAGTTAAAGTCAGGGGTGTCCAATCGTGGCAACTTTAAGGCCCATGTACTTCAACTCCTAGAATGCCCCAGCCAGCCAGCCCCGTGCAGGCTGGGGAATTCTGGGAGTTGACGTACACAGGTCTTAAAGTTGCCACCGTTGGACACCCCTGATTTTAGTCTAGGGTGAATATGGCATTTTTGCTTGCTTTTCATTTGGTGCAGAGGGACCTTTGACTCTCTAGAATGTTTCTGCACGTTCAGTTTGAAGCATGAAATCCATCGTGCCCTTATTCATTATTTAGCTTCTTCATTGATCGTTCTTGTTTAACACCCTTTCCTTCTTTTAGCCAAATTTTAGGGACTGCGCTGTCTATCTGGCCAAGTGCAACCAGTGCCTTTCTAAAGCGGTGCATCTGATGAAGGCCCACACGCTGAACACCCTGCAGAACCTCACCCATCAGTTGATGAAAAGGGTAGGCGCACAACTCCCGTACGCTCCCGAGTGTTCAGTCTGTCTTCACAGAGGACTCTCTGCCAAGACGTTCCCCCACAGGGTCTTCTTGGCGATGCAAGGACGTGTTCGAAATGTTTCTGGTAGGGCTGGGAACCTGCCATGCCCTAATCTCCACTCTCCACCTGGCGAGCAATGGCCTGGCGGAGAGAATGGTGCACTCGTCAATTACAAGCTCAGGGGTCTCAATTACAAGCTCAGGGGTCTCCAACCTTTGCAACTTTAAGTCTGAAGGAATTCAGCAAAGCTGGCTGGAGAAGTCTGGGAGCTGAAGTCCTTCAGACTTAAAGTTGCAAAGGTTGGAGACCCCTGGTTTACAGAGTCAGCCTATTGGCTTTTTTTGGCCACGTGGTGCATCTTTTCTGTGGGATGAAATAAGTATCTACCCTTGGAGTTCTCTATTCGCCCGGGACCCTTTCCATTCACATTCGGGGCAAAGAGATAGCAATAGCAGATTTATTTACCGCTTCACAGGGATTTACAGCCCTCTCTAAGCGGTTGACAGAATCAGCCTCCAATAATCTGGGTAGAAAATTGGATTCAGAAAAGCCCAAAATAGATCAAACACTTTTTCACAGAAATGCTTATCTCTGTTTGATCCTGACCGGCTTAAGGTTGACTCAGCCTTCCGTCCTTCTGAGGGCGAAAAAAGGAGGGCCCAGATTGTTGGGGGCAAGAGGGTGACTCTGAACCGCTCAGAGAGGACTGCAGAGCCCTGGGAAGCCATATATAAGTGTTCAGGGCTATTGCTAGGGAAGCCTCACATCTATAACCAGTTTTTGCCTTCAGCTGTTCACTGCACTTTACTTCTTTGCTGCGCTAATAGTTTGTGTCTCCATTCATGGATTCCTCAGCAGAGACTTCTCTAGAACCAGGGTTTGCGTTCGGTTTCTCCTCAGCCCGTGCTTGTGATTCCCCCGTCTCCTTCAGAGGCTGCCTCCCTCGGGGCTCCTGAGGAGACGTTTCAGGGACACTGTGATGTCACAGGCCCTGTGACGTCACTGGAGGGCATTATCAGGCCTTTGATGATGACCATTTGGCATTGCACGGTTGGGCTTCAACGGAGCAAGAGGTGTGTTAGAGTTAGGGAAGAAGCTTCAGGCCTTCGGGTGGGTTGCTGGGGAATTGCTCTTGAGCTGCCCAGGATCTCCAAGGAGTAATAGCTCCCTCGTGACACACCTTCCCCCCGACTCCCCCCCACCCACCCAAAAAAGATGACTGAGATGGAGTTTCTAAAAAGTGCTGCTGTGAAATTTCTGAAATTGTAGAGTTATTTTCTACAATTGGAAGATTCAGGCTGAAGAAAACATATATATGCATCTAAGCTTTGGGATCCTCTCTGTCTTAGATGGCTTTGTGTAAATATCCAGCGTTTCCCCCCCCCATCCCCCGTTGTGCATAACACAGCTAAATGCAGCTCACTTTCTGTCTCTTTCAGGATCCTTTGATGGCTCCGAATTCAGACAATGCCTTTACTTTGTTCTATGTGAAGTTCAGAGCTGCTGCACCCAAAGTCAGGGTAAGTCGAACGGTGGGAATGCGACATTATGATGGAAGGCTATTTACTTTCAACTCAAACACAACTGACTCCTTTTGTTCATATAGTGTAGCCTCCTGGGATGCGCTCAAGGGGGACAAATGGAGTCAGTGCTGACATCCAAGCTCCGAAACGGGGTCTCTGGCCAAAGGGGAAGGGGGGCTGCTAAAAAGGCTTTGGGCTCTATGACAAGACGGCCATGGAACGGAAGGGAAAGCGAGCGCTGCCAGCTGCACCAGCAGGCGGTTCGCTTTGCACGATCATAGTTGGCATCCAGTGCGTCCTTCCCACATACACATGAATCAAACTTTTACTGTATTGGCTCCACTTCGCTATCTCTTCGTCTCTGGAATTAGCTGCTTTACCTGATCACATTGGGATTTGGGATTTGGGATTCTTTCACTCCTGGGTCATGAAATTATACCTAACCCTTCACCTTTTAAAACACAGGAGGTTTGAATTAATAGGATTGCCAAGAAAAACCATTTAGTCTAGAAAGACAGAAAGGTGAGATTTTTTTCACGGGGGAAATTCCTAGGACTTTCTTCAGAGCGCAGAGAGGATTCTGGGCAACTGAACGGGATCGAAAGAAAACAGTTGAAACGGGAAAAGAGTTTACTTGAGGGAACATTGACCTTTTCCCCCCCTCCTTGTTTCCCTAGACACTTTTTGAACAAATCGAGCAACGGTCTGAGAAAATGCCAGAGTACGTAGATCTATTAGCATTTTATATGAAAATCAATGCAAAATACTCTTCTGTGGCTTGAGGCCTGAGAAAGTAAGTGCCTTCTGGTGGGGGAGACCCATCTCTGGCCCCAGGAGGGTTTTTTCCTTGGGCTGAGAGGGCCTCCTGTGGCCCCACCAGTTCAAATCACTCCTCTATGGCCTTGCAGGCAACTGAAGCGAGATGAGGATAAACGAATATGTGGTGAATTTAAAATTATTCCTGGCCTTGCAAATGGCATGCTTCAGTCAC
Source organism: Rhabdophis nuchalis (assembly GCA_039707465.1). Classification (NCBI taxonomy): domain Eukaryota; kingdom Metazoa; phylum Chordata; class Lepidosauria; order Squamata; family Natricidae; genus Rhabdophis; species Rhabdophis nuchalis. The sequence goes on from CM077651.1 coordinate 784,593, forward strand.
TTCTTGGTGGTTGGCTACGTAATTTCAGCCACATGAATGACTGCAGGCCCCCAAAAGCCATTCACTTTTTACTGCTCATTCTTAGCAGAGAAGGGGCATATAAAATGCAATGAGTTTATGACCTCCAAAATTTATTTTCTCTCTTTCCTCCCCTTTGTCTAGATACCGGCAGCTATTAAACGAAATCCACCACTGTTACCTTAATCAGAGAGAGCACTTGCTGGGGCCTAGTATTACTAGCACTGTCACAGAATTAACTAATCGAAACAACAGAGATCATTGTGCTCTGGTAAAATCATGTTTTTTTACTGTTTTATCTTTCTCCGTTTGCGTTTTCATTTTAAATGAAATGTTGGCTCCTTTTGAATTTAGTAGAAAAATACCTTGCTCATAAATATGTTGTCTTTTTAGCTTTCAGTGAAATGTATTTTCTCTCTCTCAGTTTTATCACAAAGCAAGCCTGTTTTTTCTTAACAATTCCAGAAGAGATCCAAATTGCCTGGGGAACTTTGCTTTTATTTGGCCAATTTGCTTATAGGCAGACACCTTCTTTTTAATTCCCTGGGGTTTGAAAGATCCTAGAGAGAGAGAGAGAATTATTGAATTCTCAGGTTGGCTAAAACCTGAGTGGCGTGTGTTGAGTAACTGCGTTTCCCAACCTGAGGTGCAATAGTGATTTATATCTTGACTGAAACTGCAAGCAACGTTTCTTTTCATAGCGTTGGGTGACAGTTCAGTCCATAAATTTAAGGCTTGGAGAGTAGAAACAGAGAAGCCAAGGCTGAGCCAGGAATGGGACTTTAGCGCTGCTGCTAACTCAGGGATCTGCCGTGAACGGGTCCTCCCTGCCACGTCAGGAATCCTTGGTACCACTTCAGCGTTAGGGGAACCGGTTCAGGGGCCATAACCCATATGTCTTAACCTAACCGCGCATCTGTTTATGACTGACTTCAGGTGCGAAGTGGCTGTGCCTTCATGGTCCATGTTTGCCAAGATGAACATCAGCTCTTTGACGAGTTCTTCACAAAACCAACCCCCAAACTGGAGTAGGTGACGCTTGCAATATTTTCTTTTATTGTACGAAATCCTACCAGCAGGGTGGATACCTTAGGGCTCATTTCTGGGGGGAAAGCTGGATACCTTAGGGCTCATTTCTGGGGGGAAAGTGCTGGCCATCTATTAGCGCTTCTGATCTTTTGGTGTGTCTGTTCTTCTCTTTTCCAGTGAGCTCCTGGAAAAGCTGTGCTTGTCTTTTTATGACGTCTTCAGGCCACTGATCATCCACGTAATTCATTTGGAAACTTTGTCTGAACTCTGTGGGATCCTTAAAAATGAAATGTTAGAAGACCATGTGCAAAACAACAGTAAGTGTAACAAATAAGAATCAAACAATCAAAATAGGAGCATTCATTTTAAGCATGACTGGATAGTGTGTACGCAGGTAGTCCTCGACTTGTGGCTGATCACTTTAACAACCTTTCACAGTTACAATAGAAAACACACACGCGCACGCGCACACACACCAAGCTCCTTGCAACCCAGTTTCAAAATTATACCCCTGCAATTAATCGCCCTGACACAACTGGCTGCAAGGACGTTGTATCACTCAGACACACGCACCACCAATCTTAACATTAGTAACTAACATTATTAGGCAAATGTATACAAATAAAATTGTTCTGCTTTTATTCTTGTAAGTCTGTCCATTCTCTGCAGAGGCAGTTCATTATTCCCCAATTAGAAAATGAAACAGAATGGCAAGTAAAGAACGTTTACAATAAGAGATCCTTTCTCACTTGAGTTCAGGAATATTTGGGGCAATACCGTTTTCATCCGGGTGGAATCAGTGCAGAGTTTCTCAGCTTTGGCAACTTTTGAGGACCTGAGGATTTCAACTCCCAGGATTCCCCAGCCAGCATGAATTCCGTGGCTGGCTGGAGAATTCTGGCTCCTCAAGTTGCCAAGGCCGAGAAAGCCCCAGTGCAGGGTGTTTCTGATGACAACTGGGGGAAAGTTGAAGAGAGTGAGAACTTTTAATTCCACCCCCCCTCAGTGAAACAGCTGGGTGCTTTTGCTGCTGGAGTGAAGCAGATGTTGGAGGATGTTCAAGAGCGCCTGGTTTACAGGACGCACATCTACATTCAGACGGATATTCTGGGCTACAAACCTGCCCCTGGGGACCTGGCCTATCCTGCCAAGTTGGAGATGATGGAGGTAAGGAGGGGGGGGGGGTTGGCAGAGGAAAAGGAGGCGCCATCTTGACAAAAGGATGATGAGCCTGGCGAAGGCAGCTGGGACCTTTGTGCTTTCAAAGTGACCTTATAATGAGGCCTCAAACATTGCCATGCTGTCCCAGGGCTTGGGGCATCGAACGAGGTTGAGAAGCTCATGACAAAATGGCACCAAGTTGTGTCCATGTGGACAACTAAACCCATGCAAGCATAGAGATGGCCCTCGGCTTACAATTGACCCTGCAGGTTCAGTCGGTCGTTAAGCAAAACGCTCGCTCTGGATTGATGGTTTTCTTGTACGCCAATATTGACGGAAATTGAACAAAAGTGATATTCTCTAAATAAGATTCAGTATAATTTCAGTGGGTGATTCTGCCACACCAGATGCTATTTTTGCAGAAAGATCTTTAGCTCCAGAGAGTCATTCCGGATTGAGTGAGATGAGTATGGAGGACGGAGAGAAAGAACTGGGTTAAGATCATTATAACAAGGAATGAAATAAGCAAATGTCCTTCACAAAATGGGTTTTTCCTGGCAGCAAATTGCCCAGAGCTTAAAAGAGGAAGAGAAGAAGTGGCCTGCGGAGGCTTCCTTGTCGGCTGCAAAGCAGGAAGATCCAGACAGCTGCAGTGAGGTAAAACTTGGTATGTATGTGCAGTTGTGCAAAGTTGTGTCCTTGAAAAAGTCTGCTACTAATAATTGTATTTGGACACCAGAGTCCATGCCTAGAAAGCCCAGGAGGGAAACAAGCAGAAACCACTTCATTGGCTTGGCCGCGTGGATCCGTCTCAAGTTCTGCTCTCAAAGATTAGCGCAGTTGCTACTTTAGCCTGCTGTCTTCTGGGCTTAAAGCGTAACGGCCGATTCTTGCCTGGCCTCGAAAGAGCCTGGGGCTCCCTGGAGGGAGGAGAAAAAGGGCAGGCCTAGGTGTCGTTCTAGGGGGTGAAACGGAGATGATCCCTGCCTATCTAAACCCTAAATTCTGGAGCTTGGCACCGGGAGGTCGGCCGGCTGGGGGATTCCGGGAGTTGAAATCCACACATCTTCATGTTGCCACGCTTGAGAAACCCTCATCTAAGCCATCCCACCTTCTGCATTTGCAGATACGCTGGAACCGTGTAGTCCTAGAGCCCATAACTCTGTGTCCCCTGCGGATCTCCACGGGATGTGGTACCCAACTGTCAGGAGGACCCTGGTCTGCCTCTCCAAGCTCTACAGGTGCATTGATGTAAGCAGTTGACCCTTTTTATTTATTTACTACTACTACTACTACTACTACTACTATTATTATTGTTATTATTATTATTATTATTACATGTGAAAGAATGTCAATCTTTCATTAACTTGCCCTGCTGTTTCAGATGTGTTGCCCATGTAAATAAACCTCACTTAACCAGGTAAAGGGTGAGGGGGCCAGCTGCATCACCTGTGTGCCTTCTCTCCCCTTCTGCAGGGAACAGTCTTCCAAGGGTTGTCGCAGGAGGCGCTCTCGGCCTGCACACAGTCCTTGTTGGTGGCTGCAGATTCCATTGCTAAAAGCAAGGTCAGGTAGCGGGCGGAGGGAGGGGTGATGGGCAGCTGGATTCAAGTGGGCTGGGGGGGCAGAGGGGTTTGCAGGTTGCCTCCCGTCACTGGGTGTCCTCAAAGCTGCTCCTGGCTTCTTTGTATCAGTTACAGGTCAGTGCTGTGTGTCCACCTGCCTTGACATCCGATGTTGTTGTTGTAATTTAGACTCAAATCGACGGACAGCTTTTTCTAATAAAGCACCTTTTGATTCTTCGTGAGCAAATCGCCCCCTTCCACACTGAATTCACAATTAAGGAAATTTCGCTGGATCTGAAGAGGACCAGAGGTATTGGATTGGGTTGGATGACTTTAGGGTAGAAAGCAGGACGAGATCAGCTAAATGTACTTTTATTATAAGGCTACGTTGACAGGATCTTGAAAGGCTGAAAGTACAGACTTCCTGCCCTCCCTCCGTTGTCCATAGTGGGTGTGTTTGGTTAGAAATTGGAATGGGTAGATAGTGAATTGTACGCCGTATGGTTTGAGTACAAAATGCATTTCAACAAAAACTTACCCAAAGGTGGATTGTCTGGAGGTTCTCCGTCATCCAGGCCATGGTTGTCCCAAAGGGGCCTTAGTGCAGTCCCAGCTCTGCAAACCTCCTGCAGGAAGCACAGCTCCACCCCACAGTCCTTTCAGCCATTCCAAGAAGCCTCCACGCCCCATGACCCCCAGGACACAGGTAAACCTCCCAGTGGCCTCAAGGGCCCTCTGAAAGGATGCAAAGGACCAGCTTTGTCTGCAAGGAATGCAAATCCTTCTATTCCCCACTCTATTCTGTCGGAGCTGAAGAAGCTTCTTGGATGAGAAGGGAAACGTCTTCAAAAGAAAAAACAAGGAAGTCCAGTTGCCTCCTGAAAAAGCACCTTTGGGATTATCAACAGGCTGGCGATGACTAAGAAAACGTCAAAATTACATACTGCAATGGGTAGAAAGCCTATGCATGGTTTCTATGTGACCTTCAAAATTGACCTGAGAATTCTAAGAATTCATTCAATTTGAATTCATCAAATAAATATTCATAAATATTCCTTAAAACAGTCCTCTTCCCTCAGATGCTGCCTTTAAAATCCTGAATCCCATGACGGTGCCCCAGTTCTTCAGACTAAGTAGCAACAATGCAATCATCCAGTTCTTACTGGAGGTAAAAGAATGCTTCTTCCAAATGTCAGCTGGCCTGGGGAAATCACTTGGGGGCCTGGCTAGTGCTGAAGGCCCCCCTGCCTTCCCCTTGTAGGGCACACCAGAGATAAGGGAGCATTATATCGACTCTAAGAAGGACGTGGACCGACACCTGAAGCTGGCTTGTGAGCAGTTCATTCAGCAGCAGACGAAGCAGCTCGTTGAACCCCTGCAGGAATTTCTGTCAAAGGTATGGAAGTACTAGAAATCCAGGATTATCATCACTTTCACCTGTTTAGGGTTGAAATTTTGTTCTTTTTATTTTGCCTTCTAAGAGAGCGAATTCTGTGAATGGGCAGATTCTCTGCTGGATGCCCAGTTAAAAGTGCTCCGGGACTTAAGAAAGGTTTTGAGCTGATGGAAAGGCTCTCTATGGGACATTACATGCCTATTGAACACATATTTCTTTTCCCCCCTTTTTTAAATTTAAATTTACCGTATTTATTCGAGTATAACGCGCACACGTGTATAACGCGCACCCCCTAATTTTCGATTTAAAATCGGTATAAAATTTTGTTTCACTTTTTCTCGGCTCAGACCAAGCATTGTAAGTGACAAACGTTGAACACGTGCGGCCATGATAAAAATCGTTTATAACGTGCACCCTCGTTTATAACGCGCACCCAAACTTTGAGTTCTTTTTTTGGTAGAAAATTTTGCGCGTTATACTCGAATAAATACGGTATATCCCGCCCTTCTCCGCAGAGGACCCAGGGCGGCGCACAGGAAATTTAAAAAGCGTACAAAATACAATAAATATAATTTTAAAAACTATTAAATAATCCTATCCTGCGCTAAAACCAAATTTTAAAACCCAATTTAAAACTACCTAAAAGTCCCCATGGGAGGTTAGGCTAGGCCGGCTTGTTGGAACAAATATGTCTTGAGACATTGGCGGAAGAGGCGGAGGTCGGTGATGGTACGTAATTCAGGGGGTAGGTCATTCCCCTGGGTGTCGCCAGTCGGCATTGTCCGGCCGACGGCACCCTGAGAAGGCCCTCTCTGTGGGAGCGTATCGGTCTAAGGGATGTATGGGGCTGTATGGGGCAGGAGGCGGTCTCGCATATAACTCCTCCTCCTCCTCTTCTCCTTCCTTTAGGTTTCAGCCTTGACCGCAGTGGCTTCTCAGAGGGGTCCTAAGTACAATCTCTCGCAGCAGCCTTGGGCACAACCAGGTAGCTTTTTCTAACCGTGGAAAACTCTGCACTCTGCCCAGGAGCTTTGTTGATTTTGAAGGCTTTTAAATAAAATCACTGTAGCAGGTTTTATTCGGTAGCTACAACCCACAGGTTTGGATTGCGTTCCAATTAGCTGTAATCTGTTTTTGATTTAATTATGCAAAATTTAGCATTAATAGAAGAAATGGATTTTCTATTTTAAAGTGGGACCTGTCTTTAAGAGGGATTTCCCAGAACTGTTTTGAGAAGAAATTCTGCAGCATGAGTGTCTTTCTGTCTCTCTTATTTACAGTGAAGATCAATGACTTGGTGTCATCAACCTACAAGAGAATAAAAACAAAGCTGCCGTCAACCTTACAGAGTATGTCGCTTTATTTGTCCAATAAGGACACTGAATTCATCCTGTTCAAGCCCGTAAGGGTAGGTCTTTGGGAGCATTGGCTGCTACTTGTAAAGACGTGCGTAACACATTCGCCTTTAGAGCTAACCTGCCTGGAATTCTTGCTTTGCACTGTCATGGCCGCCATCTTTATTCTGCTATAATGGTCACTGCCAGGGTCCTCAACCTTGGCAATGTTCAGACAGCCTGGCTGGGGAAATCTGGGAATTGAGGTCCATGCACCTTAACATTGCCAAGATTGGGAAACAGTGGTCGCTGCCATCTCTCTCCTGCTTCCTCCTTTTTCTCTCTGTAGATCTCAAGTAAATGGTCCAGATTGGCCCTTGGATCCCTGGGGCTGCATGTGTGTATGAGATAATTGAATGGTGTGACTTAAGTGCTTGTAAGATTGTGCAGAGGACTGTCGCACAACCTTGGAGCTCAGTATTTGTGCACATGTTGCTTTTAAGATAATGAAGTCACAAGTATTTTTATTTCTTTTCCATTAAGAACAATATCCAGCAAGTGTTTCAAAAGCTGCATGGTGTCTTAAAAGAAGAATTTAGTAATGAAGATCTCCAGATAATAGCTTGTCCATCAATGGAACAGGTTACCTAACAGTTTATTTTCTTGTCTTTTTTAAAAAAAAACTTTTAAAATAGTTTTTTAAAACTATTTGTCCTTTATTTTGTGAGTAATTTATGGGGAGAAAATTTATGGGGAGAATGTAGAAAGGATGGGCGGGGGACCCAGGTAGTTTGAATTCCTAAAGAAGTGGCAAATGGACACCTGCCTTCTAAATCTTCAAGAAAGTTATTTGTACTTCTAAAAAAACAAAACACCTTTGTCTTTCAGGTAAATCTCCTGTTGTCAGTGACAAAGTAATTAATCTGGTAGCCAACCTGCACAACGCTGCATCATACCATCCATGGCGGTTGGAGGCCACCCGCCTGATTGCACTTCGCAGGGCTTTTGCCTTTGTGCATCCCACGTCTCATCGCTCTGAGGAGGTGAAGAGCCACTGAGGCTATTCTGCAAATTCAGAAGCATTCCTAAAGATTCGTCAAAAGCGTCTCTTTGCCTGGCGGCGGCAGCTGCCATGATGAAAAACAGCCCTGGTGCTTGAATTCCTCTGCTCTGTGTCGTATCTAGAGAAGCTCTGTTTTTCCAACTTCCTTCAAATAACTTGGAACTCTCAATTTGGAGAATGGATGCCTTTCAGTCATAAACATCAGGGCCACTGTATGTACAAGCCTTCCCACAAAATTCCTAGTAATATTGCCAATAATGAGCACTATTACATTGTTCATGCATGTCACCAGACTTCGTAGGGTGTAAGTGGTAAGGGTGAATTTATGGAAGATGCCATATCATCAGATGATTGTAGAATATATAGCACTTGTAACCTACTTTGAGACATCAGTGGGGGGGGGGGTGTTTCTCCAAAATCTTTATACTGATGAATGCTAACATTGTTCTATTTTTATTCCTTGCAAATTAGATTGCCTTGCCTTAAAATTATATCTATACGGTGCAATGGTGATAAATTCCTGTTTTATAGGTTATGACTGAACTAAAATTAATATGTGGAAAATATGTGGAAAGATTGAGAGAATGGTGTATGTCATGGTAAAGAGTAAAGCTGCAAGATCTAGTGCAAAAATAGAAGCAAACTCCTTATTTCCCCCCCCATAATTAAATCTTTACTTGAATTAGAGCAGTGTGTTTGTTACTGTGAAGTTACAGAAAGACATGCCTCTTCTATAAATTGATTGTTGTGCATTTCTGCCAGGCATGGAGAAGTCGAGAACTTTGCATTTTACATCTAGGATATATTGTATCATAAATAAGATAAAAATTTTATATTGTTCAGGGAATCCAAATAATTTTTAAATGAGATGTGTTTATATATCTTTCTGTTTAAAATATTGGTATTTAGAAAATAGTTCAAATACTAAAAGTTTTGCAGAATCCAGATCTTGTTCTGAATTGCTCTTTTAATAGTAGACTCACCCTGTTTTTAAAATCTTATATTTCAATTCTTTATGGAGATAAATTAATTTTAAAGAACTGAAATTAATGTTGTTTGTAAGCATTAGAAAATAGGGCCATCAGATTTTATTCTAATCCACATATTGGTATCCTAGTTAAGTGAAAATGACATGTAAAATAATCAGCTGTGAATTTTGAGTACAGAGATTTTCAATTGAATAGAATGTGAATATATTGTATCTTAAAGAAGTTGGAAGTGGGTAATTTAAATGCTTTACTTTCTAAAATAGAGTATCTTCTATTACAAACATTAATATTATTTTATTATGCAATGACTTTCCAAATTACAGAATAAATATAACTTGTACAGATAGTTAGCTAAATAAACATTGTATATAATTTTTCTAATCTTTCTGTGTTATCTTGTTCTCATTTAAAAAAAAAGGTTTGCTCTGTTAATCTGGGAGGGTTTTGTTTTATCCAATATTCTTCAGGAAACTACCTTGTTAATTGCAAGTGCAGAAATATTCTCGCTGGAGTAGCCATCTCGGTTAAAACTTCTCTTCAGGCCCTTTTGAAAAACACGTGTTATAGGCATAAGTGGTGTAAAGGGGAAAAAATCTTCAAATCTTCAAGGCCTTGAGAATACTTGGGATAGAAAGAACTCTTGCAAGCAATGAAGCAACCTGTTTGCATCCTCAAACCTTCTTCTTAGGGAGGGGAGAAACCCTCCCTGTTTGCAAACCCCGTTGGGGCACCACCTGGAATAGCTGGGATTAGAGGGCCGTTCCTAACCACCAGAAAAGAGCCATCAAAGGTCAGCCTGGAAAAAAATGCAATCCAGCCATTGTGTCCAACACTCCGGGCGGGATGTCTGCGGTTCAAAGCTCACCCTTTGCCAACAGCAGCCAATTTACTTAGCATTAAGGCTCTCGATTGCTATGGAAACCCTCTGGAGGGCTCCTGAAATTGACCTGGATACGCAAGGAGGAAAGCGAAAGAAAGCTGCAGAACTCAGTTTAAAAACAAAGCGGAGGGGGTCTCCAGAACATTGGCATCTCTCCTGACCTTGCAAGGCCAGCCGTTAAGGCATCCCGTTCTCTAGAGCTGCAGAAAGATTTTAGCACAAACCGAAGTATCTTTTCTAAGAACTGATGTAGAAAGTAATCATACAGTCCAGCAACTACCCCAAATGTAACAGACAGTAGTAGACCTCGTTTAGCAACATAATGGGGACTGGTAACATTATTATTATTATTATTTCTGGTCATTGAATGAAGCAGTTGCAAAGACTGCGGTCTTTAAGTGAACTGTAGGTATATGCAACCAGAGGCCGATGAAGCGGGAGACTGCAACATGAGACCAGGTCTCTGGGATGAACCCAGCTCCTGCCTAGGAAGTCTACCCTGGGCCGGAGGGCCCTTTCCGAGTCCGTCCCAAAACCCCCGTGTCTTCACGCAGAGCCAGATAATGAGAATGTCCAGATTACGCCATCCTGAGCCTTTCCTGATTAAACCTTCCCACCACGGAGCTGAAATCTCCCAACACAATGAGCTTAGGACAACGCAACAGCTCTGCTGAGACCTTAATACCGAAGGACAAGTAGGATTTTAGAATTTGTAATGGAGACCCATCAGGGCGATTGAAAAATAATGAATGAAGGATGCTGAAGGGGATACGGTGGGTTCCCAAGGTCCAGAAGGAACAAATGAGGAAGACGACCAGAAAAGGCCACAGGCAGTTCTGTTCATTCAAGACATCCATTCATGTGGAAACATGTCAAATGAGTGACCTTGGGAAGTTCGCAAGCAGGGTCTTTCTGGGAAATTCCCAGTTGTCCTAGGGATAAACTTGGTCAGCGGTTACAGGAAGACCCAGGGGGATCCGCTGTCCTTGACTGGGTGCTTTTCACCTACTCCAGGGGTCTCCAAGCAAACCAAAGCAGAGGAAAGGATCTAAGAGCCTGGTCACCAAGGATGCACGCAGGCAGCCAAGGAAACTCAAAATGAATTGAGGACAGGAAGCGAAGGATGCCAAGAGCGCCTCCACACGTGCAGAAGGAAGAGGGATAAGGGTGGCAACCGCTTAGGGCTCTCGAAAGCACTTCCCGGGTCTTGTGGTGCAATACGGGTCTCAGGCGTTACTAGCCTGGCTCCGTCAAGGGCAGCGGGTCTTTCCTCATTTGGAGCGATTCCCACAGGATGGGAGAAGATCATCCGGTGCTGATTAAAGAGATGAAAGAGGAGCCTCCTCCTCCTCCTCCTCCTCCTGGGCGGCCGAAGGAGGCAGCAGTTGCAGGGAAGAGGGAGGAAGGACGAACTCCACCGTAGGGGAGAAGTTGGCCTGGAGACGGTCTCTGTGACTCGGTTCCACCGCCTCCTACCTGCTCACAACCTTCCAGAAAGGCAGCTGGTTCTGGCCTTCCGGGCTCGCCAGCCAAGCCGGGGGGGGGGGGGGGGCTGGAAGGGAGCAGGCAGGCTCGGCCGCTGCCTGGCTCCACTCGGGCGTCCAATTCCCAAGAGCCCCCAGCAGCAGGACCTCCTTTCTGGCCACAGAGGGAAGCCTTCCGTGGGCAGAGCCATCCTCCGGGGTCCCCCCTGCCCTGGGGCTTGCAAGGGGGAGACGGGCCAAAGCCGTCCAGGCGGGGCATTCCTGGCGGCCCTTCAAGGCGGCTGAGAGTGGCGACGCGCGAAGGGGCCTCTCGGGGCAGCTGGGCGGGCAGAGCAGCGGCGCCATGGCCCAAGGGAGGGAGGCTTGGGCAGCTCCTCCGCCCCGCCCGGCCTTTCCAGGAAGGGACCGCGCGGCTCCTCCGGCAGAGAGCAGCTGGGGATGACGCCGCGGGGGAGGGGGGTGTTTGCCCCAATAGAGGCTGAACTGCTGCACGGGGATTGAGTCCCGGGAGGAGTGCTCCCCCCCCCCCGCTTCACCCGGAAGAAAGAGCTTCCCCGGCTTCCGTAACGCGCGTTCACACGACCAGGTTTCTCCCCGGCTTCGTGACGTCACAGCGGTCGCCGTCCGGCGTTCATTTGCCTAGCCCCGCCCGGCGCCCAATCCCGCGAGGCGCCCTGCTTAGCATGAGCGAGCCGGGCCAATCAGCGGCCGAGGGGCCGGGCCACCACGTGCTGTTGCTAAGCTTCGGCTTCGGGGTTGTTGCTATAGCGGCCGGCCTATCAGCGCCCGCGACGCCCGGGCCGTCCACCCGCGCCCGCCTCCGAGGGCGGGCCCGGCGTCCCCGTGCCGGCCGCGATTGGCTGCGCGGCGGCTCCGCCTGGGGCGACTGGCGGGCGCGGCTGCCCGTCGAGCGAGCGGCCTGCCAACCGGGGCGGGAGGCGGCGCGCCCGTGGCCCGAGCCCTGGCAGGCGGCGGCGGCGGCGGGCGGCGGCGGCGGGGATGGAGTGGAACTCGCTGCTGATGCTGCTGGAGGCCGCCGAGTACCTGGAGCGGCGGGAGCGCGGTGCGCCTGGGGGGGGCTGCCCAGGGCGGGAGGGGGGGTGTCCGGGGGGGGGCCTCCTCGGGGCCTGTCTGACGCGGCGCTTTCTCCCCGCAGAGGCCGAGCACGGCTACGCCTCCGCCCTGCCCTTCCCGCGGGCCTGCGCCCGGAGGAGGAGCGCCGCCAGGAAGGGCCCCGGCAGCCGGTGAGCGGGGTCCGCCATCGTCCCCTCCCTCCGCCTCAGCCGCGGCGCCCCGTCCCGGGCAGGCAGGCAGGGAGGGTGGGGGGGGGGCTGGCCTGGGGCAGAGGGAGCGGGGGGGGGGGCCCTCCAGGGCGGCGGACTCCCAAGCCAGAGAGCGGCCAGAGGAGGGGAGCCCTGGTGGGGCCCAAGCGGTTCCCCTGCCGGAGGGGAGAGGAGGGCGAGAGGAGGAGGAGGCCAGGAGGAAGAACCGCCGAGGCCTTGGGGGGGGGGGGCTGGGGGAGAGGGGGGGGGCTGCTCGGGACCACTTCCGCCAGGGAGGGCCGGGGTGAGGGGGGGGGCGAGGGGGGGGGCGCCCCCTCCTGCCCTGGGGCGGTGGGCGGGCGTGGCTGGGCCAGGCTGGGCCGCTCCGTGCCCCCTTCCTTGCCGTGAGGGCCTGGGGTCGAATGTGGGCCTGCCCCAAAGGAGCCCCCCCCCCTTGTGTCCCAGGTCTCCCCTGCTTAACTGCGCCGAGTAAAAGGGGGCGTGTTAGAACCAGGCCAGGTGCAGGGAGGGGGCCCAGAGTTCCCTGCTCTGCTTCCTCCCCTGTGCGATGCCCAGTGGGCAGAGCCTTCCACAGTGCAGGCGGGGATGGCCCTCCCCTGGGCATGCTCCGCTGAGGCTGCTGCTTTAGCCCCGCGGATCAGGTGCCATCGCCACCGAAGGAATCATCAGCGTTTCTCTGGCTTTCTGGTCATGCGATGAAGGCCCCAGTGGCGTTTCTGCCTTCGGCTCCATCTATGAAATCATGGCTATTCCCTGGCGAGTTGCACATCGGCTGCACTCTACCAGGGTGGCACGTATGTGGCATTTTTGCAGCACCCGTGCCGTGATCCTGCTGGCCCAGCGGTAATTACACTTTTATTCCTGGGAATATTTTTTCTCCCGTAGATTCCCAAAGGTAAGGATGAGCTGACGGCAGTTTATTCTGGGGGGCCCATGAGATGGCTTCCTTCCCCGGGATAGGGCGGGAGCTCCTATAAGGTTTCCTGCTTGTTGAAGATGCTTCTACGTTGAGCTTAAGTTCTTTAGTCAGCAGGAGGAAAAACATACCTATTAAGGCCATGGTTTTCTACCGTGGTCCAAGTTCATTTAACCTTCCGTTAGTCCTGGGACTGAGTTTTCGATTACGTCTCAACAATCAAATTTCAGTTTGAGATATTACAGAAACGTCATCTGATTCAGGGCTGATCTTAAAACTGTGTTAAACCTGAGGAAAACAAAGAAATGGTGGTCTTTGTGTACTGAGAGGTGCCTTAAGTTCTTTAAAAATAGTCCCTGTTGGGAACTTTTAAAACAAATGTTTCTGTCTGAGTTAATACCTACTATTCTAAAATATCATATTTTCTGTTTTTAATAGATCCTCACATAATGAATTAGAAAAACATAGGTAAGTCATAATTAACAGAATTGATAGAGGTATGAATATACAGAGAGGGTGATTCAAATGTGGTATTGATAATTACTCATTTGCATATTGATATAATAAATGAAATGAAATGAAATTGAAATGAAATTATGTTTAATAAATTATGATTTCATTTTAAGGAATTGTAACTGCTTAGGGACATTTATTCTGGAAATAGGATTAAATGAATTTAAACAATTTTAAAAGAATTAAGCATGCCATTAAGCTAGAAGAGAAAATTGAAAGCAATTTCCCATTCCGAGAAAGTTAAAAGGAGAATTTGGTGGTCTGCTAAGTTTAACAGTGGTACGGCCCCTTGAAAGAATGGAATGGAGTCGGAATTATTGAAAAGAGAGACCCGCTCTGGGTCCTAACAAGGAGAAGGGCGGGGTATAAATTTGATAAAATAAAATAAAAAAGATGGGCGAAAGAAATGCTCTCTACAAATGAATATGGCTTTTCAGGGCTGCTTTGCAAAATGCTTTGTGCTGCCTCTGCCCCCGAGTGCATAGAGGCAGCCTAGACTTAGACGTGTCCATAGCAGCCTTGTGAATCTGGAAGAAGATACAGATGCCTTTTCTGCACAAGGCCTGCCTTGGAGAACCTGATCCACCACAAGGCTGAGGGTTCCACAGGAGGGTCTTTTCAGGCGGCTTATTATCCCTGTGTTTCTTACCATCTTTTCTTGATTACATCAGATAAATATAGTTTTCACATAGATAAAAGATCAATAAAAAGCTTGACATTTTGGCTTAGCTGCTGCTGAAGACTTGGAGAATTCATTAAGAAAGAAAATCTTGGCAAAAATAAGCTGAATAAGATGTTGTAGGTTTAGCTCTTGAGCCCTGCAACAAAAAGACATTACTTTTAATAATGAATATATGCTAATATGTGTTGAAATTCAGGAGTGCTGATTATCAAGTACTTAGGAGGTGAGGGCCAACGGCACGACCAGCCATCCACACACCCCAATCAACCTCTAAAAAGTCTCTCTCTCTCTCACACACACACACACACACACAACCAGGCGCCACATATAAATACCACGCACAAAATAGCCCAAAGCTCAGTTCCCCAAGGATGGGCTCCAGCACAAGTCCAAAAAGCTTGGAAGGCTAAACCTCTGGTGCCAGTGACCGACCCAAATTGGGTCCTGTATTAAAACGTGTGTGTGTGTATGTACGTATATACATACATACACACACACACACGCAAACACAATGTGACACAAGCATATATATATATATGTGTGTATGTATAATGATTTTGTCCTTGTCCTTGTTTGGGAACATCCGTAGTGCTTGTTAGCTGCCCAGCATCGTCTGGCAAGTGGGTGGCCGTGGGCGTCTATTAAATGAAACGACTCAAGAAGGTTCTGTGGGATCAGACTCTGTTTTCCAAGCCCCCCTTTCTTGGCTCTGCTTTTTGCCCACCCAGTGAGGCATTTCAGAGGCCTCTTTTTCTTCTCGGAAGATGCTCGAGGGAAAAGGATGAAGCAACCCTTTCCTTTAGGCAGCTCAGCAGTTACAGGTTTCATCACTTACTCGTCATTAGAAGACCCGATTAACTGAGGAAGCTCTTGAGAAACATGTATATTACAAATTTGAAAGCATTCTTCTAATTTTGTTTCCGGTCCCACATTTAAAAACGTCGTCCTTGGGGATCCCCTGTTGAAGCAGACCACAGACCCCGTGCATCTGCTGCTCGGTCTAAGTCTCCGCCTTGTGAATGTTGGGAGGGAAGGCCCCTCCCCACCTCCCCTTTCCTTCAGCCAGGACTGCGTCCCTGGGAATTGCATTCCAGAGTGGGGTGCTCTGGAGCAGGCGAGGGGAGAATCGTCACATGGGCTTGCAACTTTGAATGCAGCAACTGCAGCAGCAGCAGCAAGCAGACCAAGTCTGAAGCCCAGGACTGCGTGGCTCCCTGGGGGAAGACGAAGGAGGCAGCCACCTCTTCCAAACGATCCACCCTCACTTCATCCCCGGGACAGGCTCTTCTCTTAGCGACCGCTGGGCCCCGAAAGGCATCCGGCGTTCTCTGCATTATTATTCAACCAATCAGACCAGTCGCTGCCCTTAACACCCAAGGAGTTTGCCACGTGGGAATTTTTATATCCGTTCACCACAAGGCTGGTGAGCGTAAAAGTCAAGCTTCAGATTCTTTCTACTGACACTTTTTAAAAACTCGTACAGACATTTGTACTGGGAGAAACGTCCATTTCACCTTAAGATCAGCCAAGGGTAAAGGGCAGGCTTAGGCGGAAGGAATGGCTTTCCTGGTTTTCCCAATCGCTTGGTTCACCCGTGGATGGACCCAGATGGCTGCCAGGGAGGCCTTCCTGTTTGCAAGCAGAGCCGGTGGAAGAGTTGAGGGACCCCAAGTAAAGCTTTTCAGGGGAGTGCTGGGAAGATTTTCTGTATCCAACCAAAAGGTGTTTTTTAAAACAAACAGCCCTTTCTTTCCATGCTGCATCTTTTGTTACAAGGGAAGAAATAAACAGTCATAAGGCTGGGGGAGGGGGGGCCATGCTGATGGATTCCTGCGCTAATTTTGTGTTGTTCTAAATGGCAAATTCTTCCTCCTTTCTCCAAATGGGACTCTTTGATTGGGCTTTGGCGAATGAACACCGCAAAGACGGTTTAGCGTGCACAAAAAAAAAAGCCTAGCTCAGTGAAAATACCGGTTCAGCCAGTGAGGAAAGAAAGTTCCCATTAGGAAAAGCCTGAATGAATTAATGAATCAATCCAATGTTTAGAATAGAACATTGTGCATATTTCACTCCATTGTGACACACCTCAGCTGTCCTTTGTAGATCTTGGGAAGTTGTGGAACAGCACAGCCAAAACTGCCACAAGGCCCAAGGTTTCCATGGAGGGAAGGAGGTGACGTGGTTCAAGTGGGAGACTGCATAGAAGGGTTTGGAGGAAAGGATGGAGATCATGTTTAATTTTCCCTGCCTCGGAAAGAATATTGCTAAAAGTTAGGGAAAGGAGGATAAGGGAAAGGAGGAACTTTGTGTATCAGTAATTAAAATAATTGAATGAGTTACTTGGCATTGCTGGGCCATCGCTTAGCTTTAAGAGCATGTGGGAAGAAAGAAATAGCAGATCGCTTCCAAGAAAGCTTCAGGAATCCCACCGGCAGCAGTCGGGCTTGGCCCTGGGCGTCTTCCACGGTTGACTTCTTCGCCTTCAATGTGAACAAACCACATCCTGGTCACACACTGTAGTCATGCAGTTTGCATGGATTGATGCACTGCGTTGTGTGGGTCTCATTCTGCACTTGCGGCTTTACTGTATGTGGTGAATTGAACACGTTACCTGAACCCTCAGAGCGCATCTCTTGTCGGCAGCGGCTGTGAGGCATGGATGCTGGTGAAATACGTTTTATTTATTTGCAATTAATATTGTGTCCAAAGTAGGGCAGATTTTGAATGCTAATGAGACTAAAGCCAATTTTTCCTTCATTCCAGGCGAGCGAAGCTGAGGCTCTATTTAGAGGAGTTAAAGCAGCTGGTCCCTTTAGGAGCCGAGAGCACCAGGCACACCACCCTCAGCCTCCTGAAAAGGGCCAAGATGCACATTAAGGTGAGCCCGAAAGGCTTTGCTTTAGCCTTGGCCGGAATCCCTGCGAAAGTTCTGCTTTGTAGCCTTCAGCCCTCAGGGCCCCTAAAACCTCCGCCATGGAACAGGAGGTGGTTTTATTTATTGCCTCCACGGCTCCTTTCTCTCTCCAGGATAAACGCTGAAGATGGCCGTTAAAGGCAAAGGCAAAGGCTAACCTTGACTGCTGGCTCTCCTTCGTTTCTTCTGATCATTTCAGACTTTGACTCAACTTACACTTTCCCCCCGCTTCAAAAAACGTTGCTGAAGTAACTCAGAAATGGCGCAATCTCATTCATGAACAATGTCCCAGTTCCCCCAAAATTCTCTGGAGACTTTATGCCACAACTGTCCATCCCCTTAAGACGCGAGCAGAGCGTTGCTCTGCGGTCACAGAAGCTGCTGCTTTTCCTGTTGGGCCCCAAGCAAACCTCTCGAGAGAACTTTCTGGAGCGTCCTGCGCTTGACCGCCTGCGGGCTACCTGCGGGTCTTGTCTGCGCCCACAACGGGCAATATATACAAAAGGTGAAGAATTCACATTTTAAAATATATCCATGTTTGCTTTCCACAGGCACAAGCACACTTCTAGATAATGTCTTTGGTATGCAAGAGAGAAAAGCCCCCACGCTCCTTTTTATTTTATCTTACTTTTTGCTTAACATAAGATGTCAGCCAGATCATGGTGGCTTATTCCAAGCGGTTCTAAAAACCCTTGAACTCCACCCGTGATTTCCTTGTCCTTGTTTGAACGACATGTCGCAAGGCCTTGGAGGGCAGGCTGTCTGCAGGAGGGCCTGATCTTCCCATGGAGGAGAATTGGCAGGAAGAGTGGGAGGCTCCCTGGAGTCCAGAGTTACATTGACCTCAGAAGGGATGGGGCTTTGGCCAGAGGTGGCTGAAAGAGAGAGGGGGGGGGGGGGGTTAAGGGCTCCGCTTTCTCCCAATTCTTCTCCAGCGCAAATGGGCTTAGCTGGACTGGGCAGCAGACGGCCACGATGGAACATCCATTTTAACCAATAGAAAAAGGGTTGCTCTGATTTACAGTCTCAACTGGCGCACAACAAGTTGTAACAGCCGCTTTGTACTCCACTAAATGCTTTCCCTTTCTCTGTGGCTGCCTCTTGGAGAACCATCAAGTCAATTGTTTTTTATGCTACGATGTTTTTCCTTAGGTGGTTCCGTATCATTTGAGTCATTATAGACTCCTACAGCTTCATGTGTGCATGAGCCCAATCAACTATATATGAAGAGAGCCTTTTGGGGGGAACAAGGTTAATTGGGATTCTTCCCCCCATTGTTAATAGCAGGAGGGATTGGGATCATTCCTGTGAAAAAGAGTCGGGGAGCAAGTGCTCGGGGCCTCCCCCTGTCCCCTCCCCCAATCCTGATCAGGGCTGCTGGGAAAAGTCTTCAGCTCCATTGCCTCCCACCCTTTGTAGCTGCCCCGTCACTAACGCGGGGACGGTCGTAGTCTGGACAGCACAGCCCCCTTCAGGATCCCTTCTCTGCAGCCCAGGGGCTGGTCAGACACGAGCCGAAGGTGGTTTTCTTGGCTAAGCAGATGGTCTCGTTATTTTGGCTCCGTAGAAATTGGAAGAGCAGGACCGGAAAGCCCTGAACATCAAGGAACAGTTGCAGCGAGAACATCGGTACCTGAAGCGCAGGTTGGAGCAGCTCTCCATGCAGGGCCTCCTGGAGCGAGTGCGCACAGACAGCCTCGGATCAACAATATCGACAGATTCGGAGCAAGGTAGGCGGTTCGAATTCTGAAGTCTCCACCCTTGAAATGCACAGACAGGGACAGAGCCTGCAGCCACAAGGTTTAAGGCCACTCAGAGCTATCCCACTTCCTTTGAAAAAGAAAATCTCATTAACAGTTTGTGATGGGCTGGAAAACAATGGAATAAGCAGTTAGAGAGAAAAGTGGTTGCTGCAGAGAAGAAGGAAGGCTTAACGTCAGAGGTTCAAAGCATCACGATTCAGCCTTTGTTCTTGTTTTTTGCAAAACAAGTTACAGCTCAGGCCGTAAACAACGTCTTGTTCCAATCCAATTTGAAATAATCCTGCAACAATTAGAATGTTAATGTTGGACAATATCCCAGGACCTACTGAAGTGATTGTTGCATTGTTACTATTATTCCTCAGAATGAATACTGGACTTTATTCGTGGTTATTAAAAGTAATAATTAGTTTGAGAATTTGAAGTTACCGTATGTGCCGGCGTATAAGACGACTTTTTGGCCCCGAAAAACATGCCTCCAAGTGGGGGGGTCGTCTTATACGCCGGGTCATCCGCGAGGTCCCCAGATGCCGTCCAGAGCCGCGCGGAGCCGCCGCGCGGAGACTGGCCGCTTTTCCACGCATGCCTATCTTTTGCACGTTAACCAGTCGGGGCATCTGAGGTCCATACTCAACTGGAGGGCGCCGCGTTGGGGAAGCGCCCCCCCCCAGCCCCGGGGCTGCCCCCTCCCTTCTTTCCCTCGCCTCCTTCCGAGCCCTCCTTATTCTCCATGGTGCCGCCGTTCCCTTCTCCGCATGGCCCGAGCGCCTGTTCCTTACTGCGATGATCTCAGCAGCTGCCAGCGCGCCGCCGTCTCGCCCGCTCACGGCTCTTGCCTGCGGCTCTTCTTGCCCGCTGCCCGCCTGGACGCGGCCAGTCAAAAGCCGGGAGGGAGGCGAGCCCCTTCCATGGCATGGAAAAGCGGCAACTCTCCGCTTTCGCGCGCCACCCGTTTCGCCCGCGGAGAGTTGCCGCTTTTCCATGCCATGGAAGGAGCTCGCCTCCCTCCCGGCTTTTGACTGGCCCCGTCCAGACGGGCAGCGGGCAAGAAGAGCCGCAGGCAAGAGCCGTGAGCAGGCGAGACGGCGGCGCGCTGGCAGCTGCTGAGATCATCGCAGTAAGGAACAGGCGCTCGGGCCCCCCACCCATCTGTCACTCTGTGTGTGTGTGTGTGTGTCTGGGTGTGTGTCTGTTTCCCCCTCTCTCTCTTTCTGTCTCTCTAAGTCTGCCTCTCTGTGCGTCTGCCATTCTCTCTCTCTCTCCACCCGGGGAAGCAGCATGTCAGTTGCGGAGGTTATCCCGCAGCGAGCGGACAGAAGACCCAAGCTGCGGCTAGTGCAGGCGAGGAGGAGGGGCCAGCATGTCGACTGGGAAGGTTATCCCGCAGCGGGCGGGCGGGCGAAGGACCCAAGCTGCGTGCTGCCGAAGCCGTCCCGGGCTGGGCGTGCGGCGCCCGGATGGCTTTGGCGGCACGCAGCTTGGGTCCTTCGCCCGCCCGCTGCGGGATAACCTCCCCAGTCGAGATGCTGGCCCCTCCAGGAAGCCCCGGAAGGTGCAGGGCGCTGAGGTGGCCGTCGGAAGGAGGCGTCCTTTCCACGCTGCTCCCTCCTCCTCGCCGGCCCTGCGGCCCGGTTCCTATGAAGCCGCGGACCGGCACCGGAGTCTCCGCGCGGCTGTGGAGGGTTTCCTCCTTTCCCCTCTCTCTTCTCCCTCTGTGTGTCTGTAGAAAGACGGGGGGGGGGAGGGAATCAGAGTCTAACAGACACACAGAGGGGGAAAGAGGAAACCCTCCACAGCCGCACGGAGACTTGCCGCTTTTCCATGCATGCCTATCTTTTGCATGTCAACCAGTCGGGGCATCTGAGGTCCATACTCAACTGGAGGGCGCCAGAAGTGCCGCCGTTCCCGAGAGAGAAGGGAACGGCGGCACCATGGAGAATAAGGAGGGCTCGGAAGGAGGCGAGGGAAAGAAGGGAGGGGGCAGCCCCGGGGCTGGGGGGGGGGCGCTTCCCCAACGCGGCGCCCTCCAGTTGAGTATGGACCTCAGATGCCCCGACTGGTTGACATGCAAAAGATAGGCATGCATGGAAAAGCGGCAAGTCTCCGCGCGGCTGTGGAGGGTTTCCTCTTTCCCCCTCTGTGTGTCTGTTAGACTCTGATTCCCTCCCCCCCCCCGTCTTTCTACAGACACACAGAGGGAGAAGAGAGAGGGGAAAGGAGGAAACCCTCCACAGCCGCGCGGAGACTCCGGTGCCGGTCCGCGGCTTCATAGGAACCGGGCCGCAGGGCCGGCGAGGAGGAGGGAGCAGCGTGGAAAGGACGCCTCCTTCCGACGGCCACCTCAGCGCCCTGCACCTTCCGGGGCTTCCTGGAGGGGCCAGCATCTCGACTGGGGAGGTTATCCCGCAGCGGGCGGGCGAAGGACCCAAGCTGCGTGCCGCCAAAGCCATCCGGGCGCCGCACGCCCAGCCCGGGACGGCTTCGGCAGCACGCAGCTTGGGTCCTTCGCCCGCCCGCCCGCTGCGGGATAACCTTCCCAGTCGACATGCTGGCCCCTCCTCCTCGCCTGCACTAGCCGCAGCTTGGGTCTTCTGTCCGCTCGCTGCGGGATAACCTCCGCAACTGACATGCTGCTTCCCCGGGTGGAGAGAGAGAGAGAATGGCAGACGCACAGAGAGGCAGACTTAGAGAGACAGAAAGAGAGAGAGGGGGAAACAGACACACACCCAGACACACACACACACACACAGAGTGACAGATGGGTGGGTGGGGGGGAGAGAGAGAGAGAGAAACAGAGAAGGAGAAAGAAAGAAAAATAGGAAAAAAGATGAATGGAGGGTGGGAGGGAGGGAGTGAAAGAAAGAAGGAGGGAGGAGGAAGGGAGCAGTGAAAGAAGGAAGGAAAGAAAGAAAGAAAAAGAAAGAGGGATGGAGGGTAAGAGGGAAGGAAGGAAAGAAGGGAGGGAGGGGGAGGGAGGCAATGGAAGGAAGGAAAGGAAAGGAATGGAGAGGAATGGAAAGGACGCCTCCTTCCGACGGCCACCTCAGCGCCCTGCACCTTCCGGGGCTTCCTGGAGGGGCCAGCATCTCGACTGGGGAGGTTATCCCGCAGCGGGCGGGCGAAGGACCCAAGCTGCGTGCCGCCAAAGCCATCCGGGCGCCGCACGCCCAGCCCGGGACGGCTTCGGCAGCACGCAGCTTGGGTCCTTCGCCCGCCCGCCCGCTGCGGGATAACCTTCCCAGTCGACATGCTGGCCCCTCCTCCTCGCCTGCACTAGCCGCAGCTTGGGTCTTCTGTCCGCTCGCTGCGGGATAATCTCCGCAACTGACATGCTGCTTCCCCGGGTGGAGGGAGGGAGAGAGGCAGACTTAGAGAGACAGAAAGAGAGAGAGGGGGAAACAGACACACACCCAGACACACACACACACACACACACACACACAGAGTGACAGATGGGTGGGGGGGGAGGAGAGAGAGAGAGAGAAACAGAGAAGGAGAAAGAAAGAAAAAGAAAGAGGGATGGACTGTAAGAGGGAAGGAAGGAAAGAAGGGAGGGAGGGGGAAGGAGGCAATGGAAGGAAGGAAAGGAAAGGAAAGGAATGGAGAGGAATGGAGAGGAATGGAAAGGAAAGGAAGGGAATCCAGAAGTGGAGGGCCTGGTTGCCAAGGGGAACGGGGAAGCATCCCTCCTCCCCCCCCCCCCCCCCCGCCCGGCACCAGCAGCGTGGGAGCTGGACAGTAAGCAGGCAAGCGATCTTGTCGCTGTCCTGCCCAAGCAGGTGCCTCTGCTGCTGCTGCTCCCCTCTCCGCCTCACCCCTTGCCAAACCCTGGTAATATGGTGGAAGAGGGGGGGAGGGAAAGGAGGAAGGGTGGGTGAGTTGCTTTCCCGGGAAGCTGGTGGCAGGGGCTTTTCCTATGTGGCCTTGGATCGCTCTTTTCCACCCACCCCCCTCCTCACCGTTTCTCTGCCTGCTCTGCACCTTTTCCCCAAGAAATCGGTAGAATCAGGGTGATGTGGCCTGTGGAGAGATTAATTTGCCGGGAGTTTGAAGTATTGGGTGATGAGGGACGGATTGAAACAAATTTCAGTCATTGTATTGTATTTGTCCAGCAGTCAAACGTTTTATTTGGTGTGTGGAAGGTGTGCAGAAGAGGGGGTAGTCTTATACGGGGAGTATATAACAAACTCTATATTTTGAGTGGAAATGATGGGGGGCCGTCTTATACGCCCAGTCGTCTTATACGCCGGCAAATACGGTACCTTTTAAATGTATTTATGGCAAGTGGGTACCTTTTTGTACAAACTTGTGAGAAACGGTGTAGGGTGTCCTGCTTGGGCAGGGGGTTGGACTAGATGACCTACAAGGTCCTTTCCATCTCTGTTAATCTGTAATATATTCTGTACTTCCAAGAATTCCCCAGCCAGCCACTGCAGAGTGGAAAATTCTGGGGGTTGAAGTTTTAGGGTTGCCACAGTAGAACACCTCGTCCTAATCTGTATATTGGTAGAATGAACAGATTCTGCCACTACCCAAAAATGCCCTCACTATTGCAGACTGCCCAGCAGAATAGATTGCATGGCCCATAAGCCTCCTCCAGATTCCCATCGTCCTCTGCAATAATTTGAGCATTCGAAGCAAGTAATACATTGTTTTTTAAAAAGCAAAATATAGGAAGAACTGAAAGATAATGGCCACATTTTCAATCCCCTTGCTAAAACACAAGACTGTTCACAAAACAGTGGTGGGCGTTTCCCCCACTCGGTGGATCAGATCTAAGGCCAGCTTGTGTCTAAATGAACGGCTTTTGGGATTTTCTCTGAATGGACTTGGATACTTGGATATTTCAATGACATTAGTTTGTGGTGTCCCCCAATCTCATTATTTTCTTATTAACCTATCTGAAATGGTATAGGGCAGTGGTTCTCAACCTGTGGGTCGGGACCCCTTTGGGGGTCGAACGGCCCTTCCAGTGGGGTTGCCTAAGACTGTCAGAAAACCAATTTTATGGTTGGGGGTCACCACAACACGAGGAACTGTATTAAAGGGTCGTGGCGTTGAGAACCACCGGTATAGGCTCTCCTGCTGGAGCAGGGAGTGGACTAGAAGACTTTTTATCTGCAACTCCTCATTGGCTGCAGATTTTTAATGTCACAAAGGTGTTACTTGCAGGCTGATCGTGAAGAATTAAGAAGTCCCTTACAAGGACATCAGAGGTAGTAGCAACCAAGTGCAAATCCCTCCTAACTCCCAGTGCATTTCTCCTGGGCGTTGTGTGGGGAGGGGAACCAAAAACCAGGATCAAATCAGTAGCTGCAGTAGCCGTGTGTCCCACTCGAGGTGTCTTTTTTGTCCTAGAAGTCGTGGATCTTGATAAATAACTTTGAGATCCTTTATTTTAGTTTATGGCCACGTGTGCATTAATAGCCTTTGGTGGCTTCAATATGCAAAATGGCTGGACAGAATAGACAGCAAACAATAAAAATTCCAATAAATAATATTTATATCAGGACTACAATATTTTTAAAAACCATTCATTCATTCCTCATTTTTGAACTGCCCCCCCCCCCATCCCTCAGCTGACAGCCGATGATGCATGATGGCATTGTCATTGGGGAACTCTGAAGTCGGTGGAGAGCACCCTAAGAGGTTGCTTGCAATCGTCAAACATTTACAATTGGGAGGGGCCAGGGGGGGATTTTGGAAGATTTTCAAGCTTTCACACCAGTTGCATCTCCTTGCAGAGGTTTTGCAGAAAGTACTTCCTCCTCCTGTAGAGAGGCTGGTTCTCCTTAGGGACCCCCGTAGAGAGAGAGATGGGGCTAGGGATAAGGGTGAGGAGATTATGTCTCACGTACAGGCAGTCCTCGACTTACAACAGTTCACTTAGTGACCATTCAAAGTTACAATGCACTGAAAAAAGGGACTTACAACTGTTTTTCACACTTACGACCTTTCCCGCATCGCCACCATGATCAGGCGATCAAAATCCAGAGCCTTGGCCATTGGTTCATATCTGTGATTGTTGCCATGCCCCAAGGCCACGCGACCCCCTTCTGACCAAGGCTCCCTTAACAACCAGGTTACTAACGTTCCCTTAACGATTCAGGCAAGAGAGGTTGTGAAACGGGGCGAGATTCACGTCGCCAGTCGAGGCCCCCTGTCCTGCTTGCTGCCTGTTTATAAAGCCTTGAGTCTGAGCCGCCTCTTCTCCTGCCACGCAGAGGTCGACATCGAAGGGCTGGAATTCACCCCGGCCGAAATGGACAGCAGCGGAAGCGCCAGCGAGGCAGAAGACGGCTTGCGAGGCAGCTCGAGCGACAGCAGCTACGCCCGGCCCCACAGATGCAGCCACGCCCGGCTCCTGTAGCCTCCGCCGCCCGGGTCTCCTCCTGGAAGCCTCCCCTCCGGGGCCCTCGACCTGCCAGCCTTCCGAAAGCCACCCTGGGGAAGAGGCCTCCAAGCGCCCCGGGGCTCTCCAGGCTACGGATCACACCGCAGTAGAAATCATGGGTTTGGGATTTCCCCCTGCAGATTAGGTAACGCTTTGGGTCAAAGCTTCTTCCCGTGCCCGCTCCACAAGCCGCTACCTAGTGGGGGTCTTGGTTGGTCTCTCCCGGAAGTTTAGAATAAATGACTTGGACCCATTGAGGTGAATTGTTCTAGAGGTTAAGATACGAAGAAGGGACACGGCAGGGAACTAGCCAATCGACATAAGGCATGGGAATGTGGCTTGGCCAATGACTGGGCCCCAGGCTCCCATCCCTGCAGAAAACTGCAAAAATCCCCTTTCCTTGGCTGCCTCTCGCCTCCTCCGCAGCTTCCTTGGAGTCTTTGGAAGGGAAAAGGCGAAGCTCCTGAAGGAGATGGCCATTGGAAAAAAGAAAGATAGCTTGCAAAGGCTCCTGCTGGTCTGGCCTCCCCTTGGAGGCAGGGAGGATGCGACGCTGATTGGCTACAAAGTGCGCCTGGGGGTTCTTTAAGAGGAGGAGGAGGAGGGAAGCTGGCCCCGTTAATCAGGGGACGTCCAGTGACACCCCAGCTGCCCCTGTTTTGTAGCCACTCATCCCAGAGACTCTAGCAGCACCTCCCTCCCTCCCTCCTTCCCTCCCTCCCGGTGGCTTCAGGCGGCCAGGCAGGATGGGCTTCTGATAGCCAGAGACCCCCAGGGCCTCTCCCCCCCCCCGGAGGCTTTTAGCAATAGGGCTGCACCGGAAGGTGTCCACTGATTCCTTCTAGCAGCCCCCAGATGCCCGTCCTGCTTCTCCAGCTTTTCCTGTCCAGCCTCTCCCCCCCCCTCCCCCCCCTCCCCCCCCCCCGGTCTTAGAACCCTTCCGGACTCTCTGGCCTCCTTCTACGCTCAAGGAAATCCTGAGTCGTGTCAGGGCAAGAACGGAGTCAGGTAGGCCAAGGAGGGGGGCACCTTTGGCGGGGGCCATTGCTGCCTTTGATCAAGGATCCCCCCTCCCTCCCTGAGGGGGTCCCGCTTTGTCTCCTCTTGCAGGCAGGGACTATGAAAGAAGCTTCTGGATCAGGAAAGGCTTCGTTGGAGGCCTTCGATCCTTGGGCTGGATTGCAGGTAGTCTTCGACTTACAACTGCCCTGTGGCCAAACTGACTTTACAACTCTTTTTGTGATGGCCACCATGGTCATTAAACGGAGTTGTTAAATGAATCAGTGCTTTGCTCTTGGCACGGTTTCCAAAGCGCAAAACGAAAGAAGCAAAGGGCTGTCCTAAAACAGGGGTCATGTGACCACGGGATGCTGCAGAGGGACAGAAATGCCCTGGTGTTGCCCAGCACCCAAAATTCGGCCATGTGACTGCAAGGGGAGGGGCACCCTTGGAAATTAAAGTCTGGGTCTCAAGTAGCCTCAAGGTAGATCCATCATCGTAACTGGACGGTTGCTAAGCGACCAGTCGTAAGACGATTATGCATTCACTATTTCAGTATTTTTGTTGGCGGATTTTGAATCTCCCCAGTAGGATGATTCAGGCAGCCCTGTGGGCTCAGCCTTGCGCTGTTTCTCTCTGTGGAGTTGCCAATGAACTGAAAGGAAGGTTTAGCTTTAAATTTCAGTATTGATACTGCGATTTCTAGGCTATCCTGGCAGTTTCCAAAATTAACAAAATGCTCTTAAGATTGCCTCATTCATTTAGCACCCATCAAGCTTTTTAGAAAGTAGTAATTCCACTTGTAGCAATATTGCAGAGTTGTGACTGAAAACAGTTTAAGCTTAGTGAAGTAATTAGTCTGGCTTGCTGATAATTAAAAATGGACCAATCTTTGCATTGAAAAAGGTCTTTTTAAAAAGAAAACGTGATAAAAAGCTATATACTCTCTGGTTTATTTCCTCTAGGTATATTTCCTATAAAATAGTCTTTATTGTATTTTCCTAATTCTTCTGAACTACTTAAGTAGAGAAAGGAGATACTGAACCCAACCGGAGTCTCAGGAACTCTTCACGTTTATCATAGTGTGCCTTGTGAACCTTCCATTCCTTCCTTCCTTCCTTCCTTCCTTCCTTCCTTCCTTCCTTCCTTAAGTCAGAATTCTTGATGGTGTCATTTTGCCTCAGATGAAATATTGAGCTTATTTTACCTTTCCACAAATGGGAAAAGAATGCCCCCCCCCCCAGTCCCATAACCCCCCCCCTTCCTTCGTGAAATATGTAATACTTGTGCCTCTTTGAGAAGTGGGCTGCAAGAAACTCCCCCCCCCCCCCCCCCCACGCTCTGCTCCAGAAATTGGTATCCTTCCACACAGACCTGTTCAGCCCTAGCGGTTGAAATGAGCGGGTCCCCTTCAGAGGCACCCAGGGACACACACACACACACACACACCAAGGGAGGTGCTGGACTCTGGCGCAGACCTCGCCCTTTAACTGGGGCAGCAGGATGCAGGATCCAATCAGTGCCTTTGGCTACTCAAACCCAAAACTACAATTATGTACTTTTCAGCATTGAAGATTTTTAATCTTAAAGAAAAAAACAGCCTGCTGGGATGGATGAACTTCACAGTTGGTTGGTTTCTTTATGTTCAGTTATACTTCTTTTCCCTTTGGTGCTACAAATCAAAAAATTAGGAATTCAGTTCTGGCAGCTCATGACTCTCGGTTTGCTTCTGAGGACCTCGGATTTGTCCTCAAGAATGTGGTGGATTAAATGTCCTTTGGTCTCCATCCCTCCTTTATCCGTGAGGAGAGCTGTAAAGTTATTTCTGGCAGCTGCATTTCAGATGAATAAAATCTGTTACGTTACTTTGCTATTATTTAGCATTCCTAGTATGCTAAACTCTTTGTAGATTTCTGAAGTCTGCGTGGGGAAGGGTATACAGCAATATAAGGATTGTGTGTGGCTGATACAGCAGCATTAATTACTAATTCCTTTTGATTATTTTGGTTCCAATTTCCAAATCAGTGCTTTTTCTTCTAGAGGCTTCAATAACCGTTAATGGGGAAAATCGCTAGTAATGTTAGTCTCCTCTTACAATATAATGAATTTACTCATGGCTTATAGAACGTTTGTTTCATGAAAAGCAATTCTTGCACAGAACTTTCCTACCGGAAAAAAAAAGTATGGGAGAATGGAAAAGAGACTTTGTGAAAAACGTCATTGACTTTCTGCCACTCTGATGTTTTTAAAAACATGTGTACAGTTTAACGAACTCGTCCATGCTGAGTATCAGTGGCTTTGTAGATCTTTTATATTTTCAATAAAGGTTATTCAATATTCTGAGCTGAAATGTCCTGGAGGGTTCTTGTTTCCACTTGGTTGCTCCTGCAGTGGCTGCTACTCGAAGGCTCTGGGCCCCTCGGCAAACCCCTTCATGTCAAGGCATTCCCCCCCCCCCCCCCCCCCACAGAGCAGGCACCGGCTTATATTCTGCACGCAAGGAGGATTGGCCAGGCGGGCATCTTACGCTCAAGCTCGTTGCATGGATTAAGAATTGTCTGTTGGATCATTTAATGAAGGAAGATGCTGAGTGTTAAATCAATCTTGCTTTGAGAGAGGCAAAAGAAGAACATTTGATGCCAAGGCAAGAGCCAGGAGCACCTGGCAGAGCATCAGGAGTACAAAGCCTGCCGCCAGATCTTTGCTGCGTCTGTGTTTTGTTTCGGGCAGTTGAGAACCGGCAGTGAAAGACCCTGGTGGATTCCCCTCCTCCCCTGACCACAGGAAGGCGGGGCTTCTGAGACCACACCCACCCGGCGATGGATAGGCCCAGTGAGGTTGCAGTTTCCCCGGAGGATCCAGTGGGCGGTTGGGTCCTACTCCGTGGCCCCTCCCTCTGTACCCATCCCAAGGTGGGGCCCTCTTGGTTTAGCCAGGGCCTTCAGGAGGTGGGAGTGCCAGAAGAGGGGGGGAGCCGGAGGGGGCCTGACCGCTACCCATTTTAGCAATTGCCTTAAGGGCAGTGAAGCCTCTTTCTCCACCCTCCTTGTACCTGCCGATAGTGGCCTGATCAGAGTGACCCAGTCCCTAGGGGGCAAGGAGGGGAGTCTCTGGAATCTGTTGGGGGGCCTGATGAATGAAGTTGGATTAACAATGAACAGAAGCTGTGGGGCTCCTGCTTGAGTAGAAGGGGGTTGGACGAGAAGGCCTCTGAGGCCCCTTGCAGCTCTATTCTGATTGTTTGATTGGCTCCAGTGGGCAGGGGTCGAGGTGTGTCCAGAAGGGCCGAGTCTGGAGGCGACTCCCAGGGAAACGAACAGGCTCCTGGGTCAGCTCACTAGCCAAGGACGGCAGGATGGCTTCTTGATTCATTTCTATTAAGAAGTTTAATCGGAGGATGAAGAAGAACTAAGGTAAAACCTTTAAATAGGAGAGGGAAAAAAGGAAAAAGCAGAGAAGAAGCCAGAGGTGGAGACGTGTCACATCTGAAATCACAAAAACCTCAGAGCAATGTGTAAATTCATACAGCGCAATAGGAGCCTTTGGAGAATAATTTGAACCCCCAGGCCTAGAATAGCATTTTCTCACAAGTTGACATTGGGAGGTGGGAATAAAATCTTCACAGTCGCACTTGTTAAAGCAATACCATGTGTAACGGTTCCTTAAATAAAGCTGAACATGGTTGTAAATAACAGAGAATGAATGCAGGGAATTAAGATTTGAGAAGCAGATAAAGTATATTTTAGATGAAGGGTCAACTATAACATTAGAAGGCTTCTTCTTCTTTACTTTCCCCTCTTACTGGTGGTGTGGTGATGAGCGTCATTCTGTGGCTTTGCAGGCGCACTGAGAGCTTCTGCACCGCACATGGATCCCCGGGGCCTCTAATCGCAGCCCTGGCCAGGTAAAGGATTCAGTTCAAGAGGCCTGCATCTCCTGGGGCTACTTAACCACCTAATGCCAATACTAGTAGCCTCTAGAGAAGAGGTCCTATTTACTCGTAGTAAATCCATGCTTAGTTTGTGCCCTTTCTACTTCAGCCTTACCATTGGGGAATGATGCATTACGATGTGGGATTATAATGGTGGGAGGAGGAGGAGGAGGAGGAGGAGAGAAAGGTACGAAGGAAGGTGCCAGGGAGCTGAGAAGGAGAAGCCCATGGAAGTTGTGTTTGGATGGAGTTGATGATTTTCTCAGAAGGGGAGGGGGGGTTATGGGGCAAAGTCAAGGTCAGGGATCCTGGATGGAGAGGTGGAAGCAAGGCTAGGAAGGAAAGAGAGGGGTAAGATTTCCCTTTTTCCCTCTAACTCCTTTGCTCACTAATTCTTGCCCCCTTTTTTTGGCACTTTTCAGAGCCCTGAACAGGAACAGCATATCAATCAGTCCTTTGGGGACGGGGCGGGGTGGGTGGGTGGTGGAATTAGTGCAAGGAAAGGTGAGAGACGGCCGTTAAGTGTGACTCAGGTGTTCTTGCATTGGGGTTCTCACATAGAGCGTGATCAGAAACGACGGTCTCTTATTTCTCCTCAAATAGGGATGTTTTCCTCAATTCCAGCCCAGGGCTTCCCAAGGAAATTGTTCTCCATAAAATTGGTCCTTGTACTGAATTTATTTCCCTGAATAAACTATGTGGAATTCAGAGGCTGCCGATAGCACCTCAGGCTGGTCCAGAGGAATAAAATGGCAGCTCAAATTCAGTCAACCGGGAGGGAGATGCCTAGGTCATTTATTTATTTGTGTGTGTGTGTGTGTGTGTGTAAGCTTCCACACACAATATCCACATAGATCTAGAGATTCAGAGATATAGACCCACATACATTATTTATTAAATCTATACGCCACCCATCTCAACCTCTCTCTCTCTCTCTCTCTCTCTCTCTCTCTCTCTGTCACACACACACACACACACACACACACACACACACACAATTTATTGATGTGGGGGGAGGACAGAAAATGCCTTGGCTGGAATGCAGTGGGGAGAGCCATCAGCACTTAAGGGTCTTAAATTTTAACACTAGGTATGGTTCTTGTGATGTGAAGAGATGGCTATTTCAACAAAATATTGTTGGTTAAAATGTGAACAGAACGTTGAATCATAGACACAAATTTGGAATTCTCCTGCATGAAGTTTGTACTGGGGGCCTAGGGAGCGTAGGATGCTGCGAAGCCACGGAAACTCTCCTGTCTCCTGATTGAAGGTCCAAACTGCACCCTCACCTGAGTCATCGTGTGCCAAAATATCCCGAAAGGTCAAACTGACACTTGAGGAAGCCCGAATGAAATTTCAGGACGGCTGAATCGATCGGGCGGTGGCTCCTTCACCTCGGCCAGGCTGGCGGGAATATTGGGAAGGGAATGGAAAGGTGTTTCAGCATCGGTGGGGGAGGCGGGGCAGGGGGAGGATGGCTCCTCGTCCTGCCCTCGGGGGGCTTTGGGGACCAGGTTGACCTCCCCTCTTCTTTGTGGCAGCCCCTCAAATGTTGGGGAATGACTATCATGCCCCCCCCCCCCCCTCTCTGGTCCTTCTCTTCATTGGGCTACAACAGGGAGGGCAAACCTTTCTCTGCTCGGGCGCGTGTGCATGCGTGCCCACACCCATAATGCAACCCCCTCCCCCGCCCTCCCCCCAACATGTGCACAGGCCTCACTGAAGCCCCCCAACTTCCGGTAGGCGCCTTGGAGCATTTCTCGCCCTCCCTGGCCTTTGGGAAAGCCCCCTTGAAGCTTGGGGACAGCGAAAACGGCCTCTCCCACCCTACGGAAGGCCAGAAATCAGCTGGCCAGCATGCGCTCGGGAGCTGACCTAGGGCTCCCCATCACGGGGCTAGAAGAGAACCTTCGTCCCTCGGCCATTCGCCTCAGGACTCCGGCTCCAGGTCCTTCGGCCCCTTTGCTGCTCTTCTCTGTCCGAGGGGCTCTGGCCCACAGCCCCCCCCCCTTCTGCTGCTGCTGCTGCTGCGCTCTTATTTGAGGACCTTCCCGGCCACGGTCCACGCTGTGACCGCCTGCCTGTTTCCCTGGGCTTTTCTGCTTCACTTCCCGTTGTTTTTGCCTCTTCAGATCCCTGCCTGGCTGGGGTCTTTTCCACCTGCTGAGCTCCTCCTGCCCCTTTGGGTGAAACGCTTGTGCCCACTCCGCATCCAGCGAGGCACTCCCGTCTCCTCCCCACCCGACAGGTGACCCAGTCCCCTCTATTGACCCGAAGGACCAATGCGAGTCTTGAGTGGTCCTGGGAGAGCCCTCGGCCGCCCTCATTGCCTCGCCCCGAAGCCTCGCCGGATGGCTAAGCCAGGGCTCTGCGGGATGTTTCCTCAGTGTTTCTAACCCCCAGCCTGTGATGGATGTCTTTTCCCCTCCCTTGAGGAGGAGGAGAAGGAAGAGAGCCTGGGCTTCCACCAGGTCATGCCACGCTGCTCTCCCACCCAAGTAACTAAGACGGAGAAGTTTTTCCCACAGGCCGAATGGCGGCTATGCGAGAAATGAGGCAGGACTGGTATTAACCCCGGAAGACAAGTAGGCAGGGCCCTTTAGAAGCTCCTTGGCACGTCTTTTCCACCTCTGTGAGGGTGTACAGTCACAACATCTGCTTTCATTCAATGATCAAGGGGACGATCCAGCCTTCCTGGATTGTTGTCTTTTATTGTTGTATTTATTCATTTTATTTATCAAATCGATTAGCCGCCTACCTTACCACAGTCTTTGCCTTGCAACGTTAAAAGATAATAGAAATACTGTAGAATACTACAAGCCTGTAAAAATGATATAATGCAATAGCTAAAAGAGGGGGCGGGAGGGAGTAGGAGAAGCGGAGAGGGAGGGGGGGTCTGATATTCATCTGAAGCCCCCCCTCCCCCACCCCAGTCTTGAGGCTGTTGCTGCCTAAAGTTTTGTAAAGAAGGAAACGTCTGAATTGTTCCCGGTCAGTTTCCTTAATGTGTGTTTGCTAGAGTGTCATAAATGAAGGAATACAACGCTGACCGCTCACCTTGAGGGGTTTATTGACTCCTCTTGTGGAAATGACAAGGAATCCTCTCCCTCGTCAGCCCACCTGGGCAGAGGCTTCCCATGCCGACAACTGAGTTGTGAAAGAGTTGCACACCTCCTTCCTTGCTGCTTGCGTGATGCTCTCCTGGTTTAGCAAAACTCCCCACCCAAGGAACCTCCTGGAAAAGCTATTGGACCCCCTCCCCAATTGACCAGAGCTGGAAGAGAGAGAGAGAGAGAGAGTGTGTGTGTGTGTGTGTGTGTTTGTGTTGTCTAGGAAAAACTCTTAAAAGATTTGTTTGGATTTCCCCCCATAATCCTCTGGGTGCCACAGTCTATTTGGCCCCTGACATCAATGCATCCTCCAGGGGAAAGTATAAAGAGAAGCCAGCCCATCTGCCCAACACACGGCTCATCCTTGGAGGTTTTTCCATTGATTGGGAGAAGCTTGGAAGGAAGGAGAGATGCCCGTGGGATGCACCAACTGGCTTTCTCATAAGCTTTCCTATCATTTTCCTACACGATGCAAAACGGAGCCGAAAGAGAAGGACTGACCATATAGGCCAGGGAGTGAGCGTTGTGTTGATCTTCAAGGATGGGGGGTTGGGGGGGGGATGCCAAGAGCAACCCACAGGGGCCCTGAGCTCCTTGTACCCGTCACTGAAGAACGGATCTGGCCCCAGGCCTCGAAAGCACATCGGGAAGGAAGCAGCTGGGGACAAAGGCTCTCTCAGTCTTGGGACTTTTCTTCCTTCCTGGCTTGAAGCTCCCAGTTTGTAGTCCCCTGTTCCTCCACCAGCCCCTCCCTCACAGCGGAACAAGAGGCCTCCTGCCTGCCTCTCTTATCCCCCTGTCTCAGGAGGACCCCTCTCCCCTCGGCTGATCCCTCTGCTGCCAGACCCTCAAAGGCGGAGAGCCATCTCCCCCACCGGCCTGCATCACCTGCTCCTGGTTGGAAAGGTCAGAGGACAGGCGTGACGGTGCAAAGCCAGCTCTGGGTTCTTTCTGTGCGCCTTGCTGCCTTCCGTGTTTGACCATGTGCTAAACGTTCAGCAGGCACGGGGGCCGTTTGAAGTTGACGTAAGTGTATTTTCAGAATACAAAATGCAGAATAACAGAGCTGGAAGGGACCTTGGGGACTAGCAGTTCTCAGTTTGCCTCAAGACGTGATCTAGAGCCATCCAGTTTCCCTTCCAATGCAGAGTTGGAAGGGACCTTGGAGGTCTTCTAGTCCAACCCCCCGCCCAAGCAGAAGCCTCTACATCATTCTGGACAAATGGCTGTCCAGTCTCTTCTCGAAGGCCTCCAGTGTTGGAGCACCCACAACTTCTGAAGGCAACCCAGTCCAAATATTCTCACCATCAGGAGAGAAAAACCTACCCTTCATTCTAGGTCGAACCTCTCTTTAAGGATCTCTCCACCCGTTGCTTCTTGTACTTCTAGGACAACAGGGCTACTTTCCCACAGCAAGGAAGCGGGGTGGGGGGTGGGATTATCTTAACATGACAGCCATCTGCCGTATTTAGAAATGAACCAGGAAGGAAAGATCTGGGGGTTGGAATGGCCTTCACAGTCCCAGAACTTGAATATTATTCAAATAGGGATCTCTTGGATTTGTAAAGTATTATGTAGAGTCCTAGGAGTATTTTTGAGCTAGAATTATTCTGCAAAATAGAGTGGGGGAAAACTCCAAAAACAATGGCAAAATGCTGTTAGCTAGCTAAAATTATCTATCTATCTATCTATCTATCTATCTATCTATCTATCTATCTATCTATCTATCTATCTATCTATCTATCTAGCTAGCTATCTAGCTATCTATTTATCTATCTATCTATCTATCTATCTATCTATCTATCTATCTATCTATCTATCTATCTATCTATCTATCTATCTATCTATCTATCTATCTATCTATCTATCTATCTATCTATCTATCTACAGTATATATATATATATATCCTAAATTTTGCACCTGCCACGTTAATTATTTTCTTAATTGGAATCTGAAAATAATGCCATCTAAGTAGTAAGCACGCGTTCCCATTTGCAGAAAAATGTGTTTCTAACTTTCTAGCACACGGTGGTTGGCTCAACGTCTACTTACTTAGGAATTGAATGAAACAAAAGCATTGACCACGGCTGCCTAAGGGGTTTCCAGCCTATACCATGGCCCTAGAAATCTCCCTCCCCCAACCGCCCGGCTTTTTCAAAGTCTGGTCTCAACTGGAAGGATCAGCAAAACCACAACTTGACCCACAACTTCATCTTCCACCCAGAGGCTCATAGACCCTGGGACGTCTGGCCGTAGTTTGTTCGTAATAAAATTAGCTGGCCAAGTTAACTTGCAGGAAGCCTTTGTGTAAAGGTGAGGAGAGCTGTGACACCCCTGTCGGTCTCTGGGTGATTTGCAGCCCAAGACTGGAGGTTCTCCCAAAGGTCCTTTTTCAGGAGGCAACTGGGCTTCCTTGTTTGCAGTAGAAGGTTGCAGATTTTGAACTCCCGAACAAACTTACAACAGCAGGAAATTACGTTCATCTCCTCTAATAAGGAAAGTTTAGAATGCAGATTGAAGAATGCAAAACGCACAAGAAAGAAGGGATTTTGCACAGAAGGTTGCAAGTCCCTTTCAGTTTCGGCATTCAGAACAAACACAAGGATTCCACATTCTTGGTTTATTTTATTTATTTATAAAAGTTGATACCCGCATTTCATTTCCATCATAGTAATCCAAAGACATAGGCTGCGTTTGCTTAACACACACTCCCCCATGAGTAACACAATCCCCAGTTCTGGGCTCCTGGGAAACGCAGGGAGCCACCAGCCGGCGAAAACGGGCAGAGTCCCCCAAACAAACAAGGCTAAAATGGGACCGGCTCCTCTGCAGTTGAAGTCCCAGCCACAGCATGGAGAGACTCTGGCTGGCGGATCCAATGGACAAACAAAACTGACCCCACAGATCTGGTCAGTGCATCCGTGGCATCCTGAAGTACGAAGTCATCCCTGCCTTAAGAGAAAGCCGTGACGCCTGGGCATTGCAGGCAGAGAAAATAAGCAGGAAAATACACAAGAAGCTGGCAAAATACGTTGGGGCTGTAGGAGCAGAAGGGAGCAGGCTGGGCAAAGGGGGATGGGGGTTGGGGGGTCCGGCTGGAGTTACAGGCTGCCTGACTGAACCTGAACCTGGAGCTAGAGCAGCTCACTCAGAGGGTGATTCCTTCCCATAGGCTCATCTGAGTGTATGTGCATGTACTGTGAACACACACACACACACACACACACACACACACACTTTAACCCAATGGGTTGAATTTTGCAGGACATCCGATCCTGCACTGTCCCGCTCAGTCCTCTCTCCTCTGCGGTGGCCAATGTTTCCTTTCCTCTGATTCAGCTAATACAGGGTGTCCTCGACTTACAACTACAATCAGGACCAGAACTTCCATCCCTAAGCGACTGCACCATTAAGTGAATCAGGCCTGATTTTACGCCCTTTTCACCACGGTTGCTAAGTGGATCGCCCTGCTGGTTATGAGAATCCGACTTCCCCCGTTGACTTGGGTTCTCACAAAGAGCTTTCACACATGAAGCCAGGAAGCTGCAACTGCCATCCATGCATGTTGGTTGTCAGGTACCCAGATGGTGGCTGTGGGAATGCCGAGACGGTTACAAGTGCGAGAGCCGGTCATAAGTCACTTTTGCAGCACCCTCATGACTTTGAATGGTTGCTAAGTCAAGGATCACCTCTACTGCAACTGGTAGAAAATGCTCTGTGACATGGGTGGGGAGGAGCTGCAAGACGTCACAGGTGGCCCCTTGAGGAACTGGGCTCAGGTACAGAATCCAACTTCGAACCTGATGGGGCATCAGGCAAGGCGTGGAAACCCGTCAAAACCCTGAAGGATCTTCAGTGGATTGAAAACTAAGCCTAGAATTTCAACGAAGGTGGAATATTATGACCTGGTTGTAGGATATAATGCTATTGACCACAAAAGGATTTCCCTTTTAACTGCATGTTTATTTTGAAAAGTCTTGAGAGGGGTCTCAATAACGCTTCCTTGGAACCGAGAGCATTAAGGCATTGGTTGATCATTGTAATTAAAAGAAAGGTCCGTTTCTGGGAAGAAGAGTCCTGCTGCCACCTATGTCAAGGCCGTGACGCAGAAGGTCTGGTGGAGATGGCAGAGATGGTGGAGAAAGATGGGGGGGGGGGATTCTTTGGAAGAAGATAAAAGGCCAGATGTTAAAAGACGGCTATGGAAGCGAGCACTTTCTCAAACCTGAGTACCAAAATAATTGCAACCAGAAAGAGAGTCTGCAGCGGAGATGAAAACTTTTGCCCACACATTGTCAACACAAAGAATGAGCGTCACATCAGTACCGGATTTGATGAGGTGGGTGAAGATTAAGGAAACCTTTCACTGTGTGGTGAGAAGTGGAAAAGCAGCCAGCAGGAGACCCGTTTGATGCTAAAAACGAGAAGGGACCTCCTTGCGATTCCAGAAACAGGAAAGGTCCTCCCAAGTCCTGAATGGGCAAAGGGAATAACATTTCTCTTGGAGACCAAGTCCCGGTAACCTCCATCAGGGCGCAATGAGTAGATCCTCCCTCCGGACGTGCAAGACATTCCGTGTACGAGAGCAGAGAGCTGTTCGTTTAGGAGCCCTCATTTCCAAAAGGAAACACAGGTGCTCCGTCTAGAACAGGTGCAGGATGGAGGCGTTTGACTGTTTTGGCAGCAAATTACCTTATTTGGGGGACCAACGTTTCTAGGGAGGTGCCTAGGAAGAAGCCATGGACGTCGATTGGGAGGGCAGCTGAGAAGATCCAAGGGGAGAAGACGGAAAGTTTGTGGCAGGAGGGTGAGGGGAGCGTCTGAGTGGGAGGGGGAAAGCGGTTGGGGTCAAAGGTCACTAGCCTGGCCCTGTACCCCCTTCAGTTTCATCTGGAATCCTTTGGGAAGGCCTGGGTGACTTCAATGGCGGAAACCATGGAAGTGCCACGCTGAACGTCATGGTGGGTAAGGACTGTAAAGCAGCCAAAGCAGCGGGATGGCTTTGCAGTAGAGAAGACACAGTTGTCGTTTGTGAAGTTAAGGGTAGGTTTTCCAAGCCAGAAGCTCCCAAGGCTTCTGCAGAAGACCCCCAGCCGCCAAAGGGAGGATGGTCTAGGAGAAGGTCAGCCACTGAAAGTTTATGGTGGGCAGCTCTAAACTTCCCACGGCCCCTGTTGAACGTGCAATGACCAGTCCTGTTGAAATAGGGCATAACAACATTTTGATGAGAAGAGCAGAAGCACGGAAAAGAGTGAGGGCTTTGGCCTTGAGAAGGGCCAGGCCACCAGCAGCCCCTTCAGTCCAGGAGAGGCACCTCACCTCCCTCAGGAGCATCTCAACAGCAGAGCCCGGGTACAAGGGTCCTGCGCAGAGGAGGAGCCTTGGAGCGACTGGGGGGGTTGGGAAAGGGATGGAAAACAACACAGACCTAAACAATCACAAGGCAGTGAGTCAGCTGACAGCTTGTCTCCCGAAGGGTTACTTGGCCCAGTGAAGAGAACGCCGGGAACTCGGCTCACATGTGAGCAAGCCCAAGGCCCCCTTCGGAACCAGAACCTTCCATCGGGGTTGCCTGGCGGATGCATCCAGAGGGTGCTTTGCAACAGCCCTCCTCCTGCTTTCTCGTGCTTTCCTCTCGCGCTTCTCAGGCTGCAGGGGGGCCTCCGTGGGGCCGCAGAAGAGCACCGGGGATGAGTCAGAGCTGGCGATGTGAGCGAAGGCTGACGGGCCTGTCACCTAGACAGATTAGATAGGAGGACTAAGCGTTAGAAAGGGGAGGCTCCCTTTGCCTTTCGGAAAAGGCCCTTTGAGGTAATGTGATGTCTCTCTTCCTGAAGGGGGAAAGCAGACAAAAGGGGACAAGCCAAAAATAAAGTGTAAAGCAGAGAAGGAAAACAAAATCAACACAACTGACTTAAGACAATGCAGATGACCATCAGAAGGACTCTATCCGGAAAGGGAAGAAGCAAAGCTCCTCAAATCAACCAAGCGCAAGAAAAGCCCTTCTCAAACGTGGCCATTTTAAGAGAGGTGGACCAACTCCCAGAACTCCCCAGCCAGCCCACCCAGTTGACAAGTTGCCAAGTTTGAGATACAACATCTCTAAGACATCCCTAAGCACCCAAGCCGGATGTGCCCCTCACGGAGGCTGTGACGAAGGGCCACTTCTGCCCCTTGTGGAATGGACTCGGGGGCGTCTTTTGAAGGAGAGACTTTCATCGCAGAAAACTTTCTCTCTCTCTCTCAGGCAGAAGGAAAGGCGCTTCGGAGATCTGACGCGCCTGTCATTAAGCGTCGGTGAGAAGCAGCCTTGGCGTGATAGAAATTCTCTTATGAAATAGATTAACTTCGTCTAGTAAATAAAGAAATCACGACAGCTGGAGAAGAATAAGATGGGACTCTACTGGCTTAAGTACAAGCATCATTTAAACTTTCTCTGCCCAGAAAGTTTTAGGGTTGGTTTTTTTTTGACATATTCGAACAACATGCAAATATGCGGTTCAGTCTGAGTCATTGCTTATCCTCTATGTATAACAGAGACACAGAGATTATTACATATAAGATCATGTAGTAGTATCATGTATGTGCCCATGACTGCATGCACATACAGCGTGTGTGATGGTCTCTCCCTAGCTAGAGATTGGCATGTCATCCGATGATAACTGGTACATGTAAAAGCAGACCCCCCCCCCCCCCGGAGTCATGCAATGCTTCACTAGTAAAGGGTTTTTTCCCCCCACTGATATCGACGAGGATGCTGGAATTTGCAGAACATTTTTCAAATTCAAATTCCAATGTTCAATTTGTTCTAAAGAAGCTTGGCTGACCGTAATATAATCTATATATTTTTCAAAAAATTGGGACGGTAATAATCCAATACACTTGCCGCCTAGCTGTTGAAGGACCCCTAAGCCCCAGCCTCGCTTGGTTAAGTTCAGCCGAGAGAAACGTTATCTAAGCACCATCACAGAAGATCAGGCACATCTGGATCAAGGAAGCGAAATGAAAACTGGGCTGACAGTTTCAGCAGAATCCCCAGCAATCCAACTTGGAAGAAGCTCAGAGATGTCACACATGATGACAGACGAAGTCCTGGGCTATGAGAGGTAGAGAATCTCTGTGGCTTTTCTAGCGATCGTAGGAGAAGGCTCCTCTTGCGGGCTCTGGATTTAGACATTGAAGAGGACAAAAGGCACCAAGAGAAGCACAGGCTGGAAAGCCCCCTCCAGTATTTGGGGAATGGGGCTATTGCCCCCTTCTCCCCTGCAGCAGTTAAGGAGGGGAGACTCAAGATATTCCCACTTTGAGAGATTCAAGCCACGGGTGGGGGTGGGGGGGGGCATTTTCCACCTTGAGAGCAAGTGGGAGATGAGCCCCTAATTCAATGAACAGTGAGAGCTGCTGAAATGGTCCGAAGGCCTCCAGAGCTCCTGAACTGCCCACCTGGCGTGATTAATGGAGCTTTTAGTCCATCTTTGCAGCCCTTTTTCCTGGACGCTCTTAGCCTCTGGGTGACCCTCTGGGTGAGAGTCCGTGCCCAGGCTGCCACGGAGCAGCTTTGCAGCAGCCAAGTCCTTGCCCAGAAGGCCCACAAGGGAATGCACCCACGGGCGGAGACAGCCGGAAGCGGGTGTGTGAGTCTCAAAACCAAAGGATGCCGCTGATTTGAAGGGCGGGGCTCCGTGAGGAAATGCCTTTTCCCGAAAGATCCACGTGGTTCTTGTCAGTTGGTGCATCTTATGAAGCCCATCGAAACAAACAAAACAACTGCTAGGTTCCCTCCGCCTGAATGCCAGGCAAAGACCTGCGGGATGATTTTGGAATTTTGCAGCGGATGAGAGGCCTAGAAACTCCGTGGAGGCGGCATAAGAGCCTCGGCGGCTTTCTAAGTGAAATGTCTATAATGCAATAAGTTCCAGGAAGAATTCAATTGGCAGATTAAGTATTGATTCATTAAACAATGAAGCGTTTTGTGGCCATGATAGAGCCGAGAGGTCTGTGGGAAAGAGGCCAAGGAAGCCAAGATAGGCGGCCTCAACCACGGGAGCAAAGCTCAGCCCCTTTTCTCCATCTGCTGCCATGTCTGTGGTGGGTCTTTGACTGAAGGACTGTGGCCGCTTTGACTGATAGTTCCCCCCCCCCCTCCAGGCAGCCCCCTCTGTGACAAGGGCTTCAGGGCCAGAACTCCTTGCCCAGTTGCCCCAAGCCAGGATTAAAAAAACACGACAAAAAAACCTTCCTTACTCATAGCAGAAATCCACGTTTAAGAGAGATCGTTTTGCAGCCCCTAAAAAGGGATGGCCACAATGGGACCATCCTCATAAAGAGCAGCTTTGCTCTGTCATTTGGCTTAGGGGGATATCGCCAGGCAAAAGCTGAAGAAATGAAGCAGCGAAAAAGCCCGCAAGACACAGAAATCGGCGGTGGGGGTGGGGGGGAATCCAGATATTTGGCTCAGAATCAGCCCCCTGCAGTCAGGCCTGGGGCTGCATGGACAGCTGCCTGTGCTCCCCATCGGCCGAGGAATTGGTGCCAGGCCTCACACCAAGTTCTTTTGAAAAGACCAGCCCAAGACACCCATGGCATTGGGGGGGAGGGGCATCTATACTCCACCCCCCCCTAAAAGAAGAAGAAGAAGAAGATCTGCAGCGTTTGCCTGCTATAAAGCCAGCCCTGCGGAGGCTACATGTGTCTATAATGCATGAGAAATGTTGCCCCATTGCTGGTGCCAGGAAGAGCCATTGAATCAAGGGGCAGCTGGCGGGGAACATGCCCACTGAACGTGGCGCCACTGATTGGTTTGTGAGGCTCGTGAGGTAGGAGGGGGCATAGAATCCCACTGCAAGCCTAGACGGAAGCTGCTGTTCTTGGTTGTGCTCTCACTCTCAACGGGGAAGAGGGTTTTGGTAAATGGGCCTGTAGCTCTAGAGGGGCCTCATTGCCAGATCCTTTTCAAGAGCATCATGCCTAATCTTTTTTGAAAAATCAGGTTGAAGGCGAAAGCCTACGCAGGCCGAGCTCGAGGGTTGCAGTTGGTTGCCCTTCGCCTGCTCTCTCTCAACTCCCACCTCCACCCCATCGCAATCTGGGGCCTCTTCCTTCGGCCGATGAAGATGTGATGGAAACTTTCTTTCCCCTCCAAGGCAAAACCCACCTAATAGGATGCTGTGTTCTCCATTAGTCCTAGATGGAAGACAACGGCCACTCTCTGAATGCCACACAATCCCCTCCCAGCCTCTTCTCCTTTCAGGGGATTGCCACCCGGGTCCATTAGAATCATCTTTTCTATGTAGAAACCCCACCTGGTCTAGTGTGTCCCATCCACCTTCCAAGCTCTCCTGGCCTCCCTAGAAGGCCTTCCCCAGACTCCCCAACTCCTTCCCTGCAGAGATTCAGTGCTTCTTCCCCAGGGGGCTCCCCGTGGACCTTGCAGGCCAGGAAGGCCAGGAAGTGAGGCCGAGGGGGGTTTCTGTCTGCAATTCGAAGGGAGTGGAAAGGAGAGAGAAAGGAGCTGGGCAAGAGATCCCTGGGCCTTCCACTCACGGCACCAATGAATTAGGCAGAAGCCGGAGAAGCCACACTTCCAACCCAAGTGTTTTCAGACTCTCCTTCCGCCTCGAGTCCCTTTGGGGAGAGAGAGCGGGTTATAAATAAAATTTATTATATATTTATTATTATTATTCCTGTGTGCGCCAGAGACAATGGCGAAAAGGTTATCGTACAGCCACAGTTCAGTCAAGGTCCTGCAGAGTTGACTTCCCGCTCTGGTGTTGGCTCACCCAGCCAGGAAGGAGGAAACCTTAAACCATCTGCAGTCTTAAAGTGCCTCAATGAAAATCCACGGCCGTCCACAGAGGCCACGAACCACGTCCTCTGTCCAATTCATCAGGCTAGATAGAACTCTTCGTTCTCCAGAAGCCATTTAGTGCAAGGACAACGGAAGAACCCAAGCGGGGCGGGTGGGGTGGGGGGATTAAAAGGCACAAGCAGTTTCTCCCTTTCCCCTTTTCCCCTAACACTTTGCACTCTTCCTCCGGGTCCCTCCGTTGCATGGAAGCCCCAAAAACAGCTATAAAATATCGTTACCAATTTCTGTACCCTGCACACCTCTATCCTACACCCCCCTCCCCCCACCCCCAAGGGTAGACAATTGAGGAGCTTCAAGCAGAGAAGTTGGCTTCTTTTTTTAAAAAAAATACATTCTACATCAACACACACACACACACACACACACACACTCGGTTCCAATAAGTACATTCTGTCCATCAAGTCCGTCTTTCGTGCTGATCAGGGGCTTTATTGCTGGGACACAGTTTGGTGTGGCTGTTTTTAGCTCCTGGCACCGTCTGAGGCAGGGAAGCGTGTTTGGTGAGCCTTCCTCCTCCCTTCGTTTGGTCCTCCGCCTGAAGGGCCTCAGGTCGCCCCACACTTGAGGCAGGGTGGGAGCAACGAGGAAGCCCCTCTCCCATCACTGGTGCCCTTCCTGGGACAGGATGCAGCTACGGCTGGTCTTCAGGAAGCGCAGCGATGGGGAAGGGGCTGCAGGTTCCCCTCCAGGGGCCCTGAAGTGAGGAGGGCTCCGGGCCGCCTTGTCTGTCTTCCCACCCATTCCTCCCTTGGAGACCAGCGCAAGGTACGTAGAATAGAAAGGCAGCTTCTCTGCTCCCTCGACCAGCCGAAGGTCTCCCTACTCTCCGCTCCCCTCGGCCTCCTCCGTCTCTGGGACCTTCTCCACCTGGGTGGGGCGGCCCAATTCCTATCCTAATTGCTTCAACCGGAGGAAATGTTAAACGGGAGTCGCTTTGATGAAGCTCGGCCCTGCAGCTGCCTCCCCCCCTCCCAAAAAATAAATGCAACCAGAAATCCCCTGAGCTTCTCTGGCCTTTTAAACCCC
The DNA here is from genome assembly GCA_039707465.1 of Rhabdophis nuchalis. Taxonomy (NCBI): domain Eukaryota; kingdom Metazoa; phylum Chordata; class Lepidosauria; order Squamata; family Natricidae; genus Rhabdophis; species Rhabdophis nuchalis. Next base: position 828,909 of record CM077651.1, read on the forward strand.
GAAGTTCCCTCCTGGCTTCTATCCGGGTCTCCTGAATGCAGTTTTTGCCGTTTCTTGAAATAGAGGCTGGTATTTCAAGGCAGAGGAAGCTGCAACCTCCAACAGACAGCATGCCCTACCTCTGCTGCGCTGTGTCTCCTTTTGCATGGAGCTGCACAACTCACAAATGTGGCATCGTTAAAGCAGCAACGACTCTGTACGTCAGCTCTCCTATCTTTCTCATTCCACTAGCAAGTAGCAACGGATTGAAGTGGCGCCTTCGCTTTCCTGGCCTCCTTCAGCTGAAACCAGCATCTCTCTCCCTCTCTCTCTCTCTCCTTCTCTCTCCTGCATATTGCTTTTTCTCAAGCGTTCAGATTTGGTGCACATTATTAGCATACAGGTGTGTTGCCATAGAAACAGAAGTCTCCATTTTGCCTCTGGGAAACCAGTCCGCAAAAGCGAAGAGTTTGGATCGTTTAAACAAACATAATAAACAAAACTCTCCAATAAAGGAAAATTAACACTCTGGGTGGAGATATCTGGCAGGGGGCCTCAAAGTCTATCGCATATTTGATATTTCAGTAATTTACATATGTTACATTGGGCTCAGGGCTCGTATTTGCTGGCTTAGGAAGAAAACGAGGAGAAAGGACCAAGTCCCAGGGGTGAGATGCACCAATATTCTTGAGAATTTGGGCAGCAGGGAGCTCCATCCAGAAAGTGCATTGTTATTATTATTAGCGCCTACTTGATAGTGTGTTTGAATGCATGCAAATACTTCCTCTTCATGCATTATAGCAAGCAGGATTTTCACATTTTCTTTCAGCATGATTAACCGGTATTATATCATGAGAACATGAATGCATACTACTTCATAAAATGCTGAGAAATGCATTCACATAAAACTTTTGCACTGAGCTGTATTATGAAGTATCGCTTTTTTTTAATACTGGGGGGGAGGGGGGGAGAGGAGATTATTAATTGTTATTGTTATTGTTATTGTTATTATTATTTATAACACATGTCAGACAAGCAGCCTTGTTCTGCATTGGCATTTTCTGTGCTTATGTAGGTTAACCGGCGTAAGACTGGGAGCGTCTCCATCCTGACCTCCAGCCAGGCCAGGCCAAGGTCCACCCTCCCTCCAGCATTAGCGCCGCCATCGCCCTACAAGCACTCCAGAAAAGAAGACGGGCCCTTCGCTTGGACAGGGACTGGTACAAAGCCAATGAAGAACATGAAATGAAGAGGTGGCAAAGAAACCATGACACAAACCCCCACAAGACATTGGCCAGGAGGTTCTGGGGAGGGACGCCATGAAGATGAGGCTCCCTCATTCTTCACGCAGCTGCAGGCAATAGCGGTGGTAGCGAAGCTGGAAGAACATTTGCTCTAGAATAGAATGTGTCATTCCAGGCAGAGAATAGTGTTCGACCACCCCAACATGCTTGAAGCCTAAGGACTCATACAACTTGTGGGCTGCCACTTTGACTGCCGTGGTCCCCAGCACCACAGAGGAGTAGTTATTGACCACCGCAAACTCCAGCACTTTCCGACCCAGGGCTTTGGCGATCCCTTTACCACGGTATTTAGAGTCCACGGACATGCGGCGCAATTCCACTGTGTTGTCCTCCTCGTTGCCTCGGGCCGCCACGATGCCCACCACGTTGCCATTTAACACGGCCACCCAGAAGCAGGAACCTGTTGGCACAAAGCAGAGAGTGAATTGGAAGGGAACAGATCCTTCTCCAGAGAGACTTTTGTTTTTGGGAGGTTATTTCGTGTCTCCTGCTTTTAAACATCATCAACATGGAGGAAGCACGCAACGCAAGTTCTCCTTAGACACTACAATTAGCCCAAAATTATCATGTCAGATGCCTTCCTATAACATTTCTTGCACTACATCCAAAACATAATTTTCTGTTTCATTACATATTGTCTAAATATTGGAAGCGTTGAGTAATGAAAACGAATTATGTTTGGTGAGCTTTGCCATCTGTGGAAAAGGAGCTTGTGAACGTCTGTCTTAATTCGTCCAGCATTTCGCTCCTCTGAAGCAGCACCGAAGCTCCTGCGGGGAAAACGGGCCGGTTCTCCATCGCTTGGTACCTGCGATTTTCAAAAGCTCCAATGGATCCCCTGCCTCAGAGACTTGCTGCTTGCCACAGGACGCTTCATGGCTCAGAACGTCAAACAAGCCCTTGGTTGTCCCCTCAGCTCTCCGCCTCTTCCCAGCCTGATATCGGTTTCCATGATTATGATGGGCAAGTCCCAGTCTCCGCAAAATTCGTTGGGAGACATTATTCTGTCCTTTATTCCTTTTCTTTGAAGGCTTTTAGACATGTGTGAGGACCCATTGAACTGCAGCCAATCCCATTTGGGTTACAAAGACTTTGGGTCGTTGACAATTGAGAGGCTTGCGTGATAGGAGTGCCAGGCTTTTGGAGGTGGGCAGCCATGCCCAGCGCCACATTCAGAAATCGACACAGGCAGGACATGGGTGAGGAGACAAAGCAACGCAAAGAAGGAAAGAGTTAATAGTTTGGATTATGGATATGCATCGTGAAGAGCCGTGGTGGCTCCGTGGTTAGAATGCAGTACTGCAGGCTACTTCTGCTGCCTGCCAGGTGCCAGCAGTTCAATTCTGACCGGTTCAGGTTTGACTCAGCCTTCCGTCCTTCCGAGGTGGGTAAAATGAGGACCCAAATTCTTGGGGGGGGGGGAGGGCCAGAGGATGACTCTGTAAACTGCTGAGAGAGGGCTGTAAAAGCACCGTGAAGCGGTATAGAAGTCTAAGGGCTATTGATATTGCTACTTCTAGCACTACCAAGCAGATTCTTCCTGGCGTTTCAGAGAAAAGACAGGAAATTCTTAGCATCTTTTGGCCTGCGAGGATCTAAAGGAGCTTTTGTGATAAGATCGTCCTTCCTTATGGTCAGCCAAGTCCAGGATCAGATTTTAGATGCAAAATAAATCTGCTGCCTAGCAGAGCTTAAACCTTCCTACCTTCATCCCAATTTTAAAAAACCACAAAATGTAAATGGACAGCTACCAAACTTTGGTGTTGTGATCCTGGAGGTTATGTTGAATAGAAGCCTCTGATGCACACAGTGAGGGTGTTTCATGCACACACACACACCTCCACACACCTCCACACGCAGAGGCATGGCATACTTTACAACAGCCTTTAGGTCAAGCACTGATTTCTCAGATTCCATTCTGATTCAATATCTCCCTCTGGCAAATACGTCTATGGAGACTCTCAGTCACGCAGATCACGGTTGCCATGAAGATGCCTTTTCCCCCCAAGAGGCAACTGGACTTCCTTGGTTTTTCCTTGAAGATGCTTCACTTCTCACCCAAGAAGCTTCTTCAGTTCTGAGAAGTGAAACATCTTCAAGGAAGAACAAAAGGAGCTTCCAGTTGCCGCTTGGGAAAAGCACCTTTGGGAACATCTGTCAAACACATTGAACTTCATTTCCCTTGAGTCTTCCTGGGACACAAACCCCCTTCCCGGCCATCATCTGGAGAGCGAATGAGCGAAAGAGAGGCTCTCCTGTCTCTGGCAGGAAGGAATGCAGAGGGAAAGAAAGGCCCCCTCCGATGGGCTTCTTCTCCCCGGCCCTTTTGCCCCAAACTTAACAGAAGTGACACCTCTCAACTCAAACCATCTTGGATCAAGGGCTCCATTTAAGTACGGGGCTCAACAGGCAATTTAAGGACTTCATGAGGTATTTTCTTCACGGTTCAGTCTTTGTATAGTTTGAAGGTTCCTCTACAGCTTCCAGGGATGGCAAAGTGTGTTTATGACTCACAGACCCACAGTTGGACTGAATGGAAGAATAAGGAACTCTGAGCCATTCAGAGTTAGACTGGGTGATCATTTCTGAAGCGGCCAATGCAATTTTTAATTCCCTCAAGTGGCCTAGAAGGTAAACCAGAGCCAATTGGCTAGTTATTGCTCTTCTCCCATTTTAATTTGAACACACAATTTCAGTTTCAGCTCACAGTCTCTCTCTCTCTCTCTCTCTCTCTCTCTCACACACACACACACACACACACACACACGAGTACTTCAGAAGTGGAAGGGAAATAGCTTATCAACTAAGGTGTTTTGGCTCTCATGTGAAGACAGCCGGTCTCAAAATAGGCAACCAAATTCACTGTATTTTTGGAAGATCCAGCCCCCGTCTTAAGAACTGGGACCACACTTCAGCCCACTCAAACACTCTTTCTACAAGCGCTCCATATAACACTCACCAGGTCGGCCGGATTCAGAGTTTGCATGCCATCCTAGAATTTCTCTTCTGCTAGCCCCCATTCTTCCCTAACTAGGGATAGCAACATTTAACACCAGGTTTTCCAGCTGCAGGGCCGCCATCTCTAGTTCACTGGCAGGCCAGTCCTCTAAGAATTCCCAGTGCTACAGATAATTACAGAAATTCATGAAACAAATAGGCTTGTATTTCACCAACCGACATCTCAGCCTGGACTCCCATAGACAACAATTCTCAATTGGAAACCAATTTGTTATTCCCACTCATAAGAACCTAAGAACAGCCTTGCTGGAAGAGGCCACAGCCCATCCAGTCCAGCCTTCTGTCTCCCACAGTGGCTCCCCATTTGCTTCAGAGTCTTCCCAAGCAGATGTCTTCACCTGCTTATGATTCCCTGCAAATGGCATTGAGAGATCTCCTGCCTATCTCTCCATCCCGGAGGGTGTCCTTAGGCATCCATCATGATAGCCATGGATACCCTTGTTCTCATTGATACCCTTGTTCACTCTTAGAGGTACTTGCAAAATGAATCTGTGTTACCGTGTTTCCCCGAAAATAAGACCCAAACTAGGAAAATAAGCGCTACAAGATTGTTCAAGATGCTTGTAATATAGTTCCTACCTCAAAAACAAACCCCACCCCCCAAATAAGCCCCAGTTAAGATCATCAACCAGATGGTTGCATTTAGTACCACATTTCCCTGAAAATAAGGCCTAACTGAAAAATAAGCTCTGATGCATCTTTTGGAGCAAAAATTAATATAAGACCCATACTTATTTTGGGAGAAACACGGCATATTGGTCTCTTCCCTTTTCTGTCTGGGTCAATGCCTCACCGCCTTCCTCTTCACCCTGATTCCACAAATGCACCTTGCATTTTATTGTTCTTGTTCCTAATCTGACACCCCAAATCGCCCCCTGCCCAAGTCCCACCAGGTCTTTGCCAGAGAACAGCCTTCTTCCCTGGTTGCTCTGTCAGGAGTGGCCAGTGGTGCACACATTGAATGGAAGGGCAGGTCGAGAGATCCATTCTTGGAAGCCTACGGATGTTGTCTATATGTCCAGCTTTGATCCCAAGAAACTCGTTTGGCTTAATGAGTTGGAGAGGAAGATCATCCCTAGATGTGTCTTGATTCCCAGAAGTCGTCTTTGTGAGATTTTGAACCAAGATCCATTCCAGAGACTTAGACTCTCTCGAATGAGGACTGGATCCTTTCAGAGCAGATTCGGATTACTTTGATGCCATGTGACCATAGTTTGCATTAGAAAGAGAGGCTAAAGGGTTGCAAAGGCTCAAGGAACATTAAGTGGCCAAGGGTTCAATGAGAGCGGTGGCAAAGCTGTAATGGGACAACTCTCCATAGCCAACTCACTGTGGCCAACTTGCTACTCGACAACCTGACACAATTCAACAATTCTATTTCATTATTTAAAATAATTTTAATTTCTGTCATTCAGATTTCATTCTGTCCCCCCCTTTGGCCGCCTTTCTTTAATGATTCTATTCCACCATTTCTTCGATATTAGAGTAACTCTTGTCCCTCAATGGAGAACTGGCCTGTGGCAAGGACATCCCTGAACACAGGACTTCTCCTGCGGCAACTTCTCAGCTCAGGTTCTACTCCAGAGGAATTCCTTCAAGGACGTTCTAAGGTGGGCAAGGTCAGCCTGGGTTCTTTCCCAAAGCGGCTAACGGGGTCTCCACGATGCCCCCAGGAGAGACCCACTCCAAGTAGGTCTTCCAGGCCTTCTTTTTCATGGCAGCCTGGGATCCTTGCTCAGGAGAAGGCAGAAGAAGCCATCGCAGAGCGCACAGCTGCCTAATAATAATAATAATAATAATAATAATAATAATAATAATAATAATAATAATAATAATTTAATATTTCTAAACCGCACCCTCTCCCCTCGGGGACTCGGGGCGGTGCACAGGCACAGTAAAACAATAAATATATACAAACATTTCATTAAAAATAAATTAAATCTAAACCTGCGCTAAAATTCCCATTAAAACTAAGCTATATTATAAAACCCCAATAAAACCCCAAAGACAAGAGAGACTATCCTAGGCCGGCCAGACAGAAGAAATGCGTTTTTAATTTGAGACGGAAGGAGCGGAGGTCCGTGGTCGTCCTAATGTCGGGGGGAAGGTCGTTCCAGAGGGCCGTGCCCGCCACAGAGAGAGCCCTTCCCCTGGGCATCGCCCGCTGCACCCAACCTCCCCAGCTACCTTGGGATCGCCCACCAAACCTGCCGTTCTTTGCAAGCAGGCATCACTTGCGTTCCTGTTAACTTTATGTTGACAGATTAGTTGGTTGGCTTAATCAAAATGTCTTGTGGATACTTTTAACATTTTGAAAAACCTTTGGTGTTGTGCATTTCATGAGTCAGTGTACTCAATGTATAATCTGTCAATGCATTACAAAATGAATATAGGAAATAGGTTTAGTTTGAAATGGAGGTCAACCAATTGGCCAGCTTACAGGTCATGGCAAACAGCAAACTCACAGAAAGGTCCATAAACATTTGGATTGTGCTGGTCAAGAGAGAAAAAGCTAATTTGGTGTAAAGTCCAAGCATGCCAGGAATGGCAGAGGCGGGCTCCTCCCGGTTAGGCCCACTTTGTCGGAATCAGTAGGGGTATGGTGGCGTGGGCCACCGGAACCGGCAGTGACCCAGGCCTGCCACGCCCCCGAACCGGTTCTCCAGTTGGCACCGTCAGCGCCCCCATCTTATTTTTAAGTTCTGCACATGCGCAGGACAATTTTAATTGAAGTGCGCATTCGTGCATCCAGCGCGCCCACGCACAAGCGATCCAGCAGAAAAGCCGGGAACCCACCCCTGACGAATGGGGAATTAAGGACCTTATTAGTTGAAGGCCCTTCTCCAAAGGGCTGCAAGAACCAGAAGGGTTTTTTTAAAAACGGAGATGTCAAATAATTGTGAAGCTGAGGAGACGTGCTCCTCTGCTCTTCCCGAGCTCCAACTTAAGCAGACTGCGAGGTCAAGAAGAGGAGCTCACCCGTGCAGGATCCTAAGCGGCCCCCAAAATAAGGCCCCTCTGGAGGGCCAGGGCCAGGGGAGGAAGTGGACCCTGGAGAAGCTCTACCTGGGCAGTTGCTCAGAGTCGGTTCCAACTTGCTGGCCCAGTGCCAAGGGGCGATACTGTCCTTTGCACTCAGAGCGGTCAGCAGCCGGGAAGGGTTTGCAGCCACCAGGCCACCCTGCCTGGGAAGGTTCTGCTGGCCCAGCCATGGCTTTAGACCGAAGCAGGGCTGACATCAGAGGAAGATGTCCAACCAAAATCAAAGTTCTGAAACTTCTGAAAATCAGAAACGTCACCCAGTGATAACAAAAACTCCTCTGAAATAATAAATAAGCCAGCCATCAAGGAAGCCAGGCACAGCAGTGAAACTATGCAAAAAGAAAAAGAAAGAGAGAAAGCACGTTTCTGCCAAATCCTTCAGTCCTAGCAGCCCCCCCTGCTCTGGCCCCCATGGAGCCCCCGAGCCCCCAGGGCTGGCCTGAAGGCAGACGGAGACGGGAAGGGCAGATTTCGACTGGGAGGGGGGGAGGAGGGATCAGGCCGCCTTCTTGATGGGACCTGGAGGGAACTGATCCTGAGGAATCCTTTCAGGCTTTCTGAACTTCAGTAACCTCATCAGTGCTAGTGCATCATCGCTCCCACTGAAGATGTTACCTAGTTGGGTAATGAAATGCCTGCAGGCTGAGAGAGCCCCAAGATCCTTTCTCTCGACCCTGACATTCTCTAGATATTCTCCTTTGTTAGACTGGATCCCACCTGATCTGATCTGGCAGGCAGATTCCCAAGGGAGAAGGAGGTGGGACAGATAACCAAGTCCAGAGCCACGGACGGCCCCTCTGTTGAAAATGAAAAATAAAAGGCTGCTATTTTCATCTCATCTACGGCAGCTTCCCTGGCAGCTTCCTTCCCCTCCCCTGTCCCTTTTATTTCAACCCGACTCTGTCACTCAGGTGGGCCACACGGGGCCGGCTCCCTTCCAATCCCAAGTCTGAGCCTGCAAGTCTTTCCTTCCGCCTGGAGGAAGCCAAGCGCTTGTGGGAGGCCGTTGCAGAGCAAAGGTTCTCCGGCTGCTTCCCTTAACTGCGTGTCTTCCTTTCTCTCCGCCTGCCTTTCAGCCGGTCCTTCTGGTCAGCCTTAAGCTCCAAAGGGTTTTCTTCCTTTTACTTCTGTCTTTCTGAGGCCTCCCATAGGGAACTCAACTCCAGCTCATTACCAGGCTGTGCATTTGGGATATGAAGTGGGGGGGGGGGGGGGGAGGAATTTTGGCTGAATCATCATCATCATCATCATCTCATCTAATCTTTTTACATAAGGATCTACACAAAATCACAAGGGGGAAAAGTGGCAAAGGAAGGCTAATGGGAAAGCCCCCACTTCTCACGTCAGTTTCCTGCAGAGGTGAGACCAGCTGCTTTGCCACCCAGGTCGTAAGTGGAGGACTAGCTCCCATTTTGAGGATGGGAAGAGCATTTTGAGCTGGAGGAATGAAGAGAAGGAATGGCTGCCTTAAATGCTGTTTATACCCTAAACACAACCACAGTGCCAATTTCCCCCATTTCGGAAAAGGGATGGGGGTTCCCCCTCCCCTCTAGCAAGGCTGAAACTCTGCCTTCCGTTGCCGATGGGGGGGTGGGGGTGGGGGCAGCATCACTGGACACAACACCCGCAGCTCTCCAGGCCCAGCCTGTGACTTTTAACAGAGGAACAGAGTGGGAAGGGACCAACCCCCTGCCCAAACAGGGTACCCTACGTCTGCCTCTACTTAGGATTGAACTCACAACCTCCTGATTGGGAGGCGAGAGCTCCACCTCTAGGCCACAGCAGCAGACTTGAGAGAGTTGCGACCCCAAAACACAAAGAGGGAAGCTCTGAAACTCACTTAGTCCTCAATTCATTTAACGACCCCTCCAACTTATAACAAGGCTGAAAAAAGTAACAGGAGCTTCGTAGTGTCGCCAGTTACAGGATCAAAATTCATGCAAACTTTGACAACCGGTCCATGTTTAGGATGGTCGTCTCATCCCGGGGGGGACACGTGATCACCCTTGGTGAACTTCCCAGGTGGCTCCGGACAGCCGAGGTCAACGGGGGCCACATTCGCTTAGCGGATACCAGAATCACTTAGCATTTGTATAACAACTGTGGCAAAGGAGGCTGCAAAATCAGGCACAATTCACGGCCTCCTTGCTTACGCTTAGCAACAGGAGTCCTTGTCCAATCGTGGTCATCAATGGAAGAGGACCTTTGTGGCTTCCTCAGGAAAAGAACGCAAGGTTCCTCAGGCCCCTGGGCTCACCTGGGCACATCCACAAGGCAGAGCAATGGCCCCTTGGAACAACGGAAGGTTCCTGATCCCACCTGGGCTTCCGGGCAAGGGCCATGGGTGGAGGGAAGGTGAAGGGCTGCAGGTGCTGACATTTATTGGGGTTCGGACAGAAAAAGATGAAACCCCCCCTGATTGGACAAGGATACCTACACCACCACTGGGGACTTGGGACAATAAACAGGCTGCAGGACAAAATACACACAGCCACCTGGAACATTAGGAAAAAACCCCACAAACTTCATTTATTTTTGCAATACAAAAGGGGAGCCAATTAGAAGAACTTCTAAAATACTGACGTGACTGCAATTGGGAAAAAACGGACAGGTAGATAAAGCATGTGGGCATTGCCTTTGGGCTGCCAGGGATGGTTCTCTGAGGGGGAGAAGTCCCGTCTTCCGGATAGTTCCTGTAAGCAACGAGGCATTTGCAGGCCCACCACCGGAAGGAAGGCGGTCACATCGATTCTTGAGACTCCTGTGGAAATTAAGAAAGGAAAAGCCACAATATCGCCACATCTTCTGAACATTTCTTTCATTTTTTGATGAAACTTGTGTTGTAGAAAACAATTTGTGAAACCCTTTTAGCTTTTATACAAAAACCGGACTATATTATTGCTCTAAATTGATAGAATAACTTACTCAACCTAGTTAAGCTTTGCTCACTCTTGAAGGCAGCGGGTGCCAACCTTGGCAGCTTTAAGATGGGTGGACTTCGACTCCCAGAATCCCCCACCTGGCAAGACTCGAAGTCTTGAAGTCCACTCGTCTTGAAGTTTCCACGGTTGAGAAAAGTTGCTTTAAGGCTCGTATTTTGGACGTCTGGTGGCACTTATAAAATGTGAGAGGGAGATTACTGTCTCCCCAGAAAGTAATCGTGTTTCTGTGACCCTGGAGGAACTTTGGAGATCTAGTGCTGTAACCTGGGTGAGGCCATGAGAAGCTAACGTCTTTCTCAAAACGGGGTAGTCTTCGTACAACCGTGTGATCCAAAAACGCTGGCTCCGGGATGGACACCAGAATTTCTAGCTGGATTCTGCCTCTCCTAGGATGGCTCAAAAGGACTGGGCCTCTGGACCACGCAGTCCAGCCTAAATGCCCAGCCCTCTCCATGAAGGAGGCCTCTCGCCCACAAAACGGAGGACAGGAGGAAGCAGAACTAAGGTCTTCTCCTGCTTTGGCTCCACGGTCTTCCCACCCAAAGGGACGCTGGGCAAAACCCAAAGAATGCCATCCTAAGATGCCCTCTGCCAACCCAAGAACATTCATCTGGATGCGCCTACCTTGGTCCTCGTCTCCAGTACCTGAAGGCCTTGAGGTTCATGTTTTCTGAGCCTGAAAAAAGCAAGAAAATTTTAATCTGAATCAATTTGAAAAAGCATGCCCCGAATTTCAATATCCACTGCCCCAGCGCCATGCCTCTGTCCCGTCTCTCTCTCCTCCTCGGCCCAACTCCAGCCTTACACCCACTTTTGCTTACAGCTGCCCTGTCACTTCAGATTCGTCCTCCTGTCAAGCCTCCCACTGTCCCTCCATTCACACAACGCACAATAGCCCCGTATACTTACCAAGGGAGAGCTGGCGGGCGCTGGGTTGCAGGAGAAGTCTTCATACTTGCCCGTTATCCTGGGTGACCCGGGGAGTCTTATAGCATAGCTAGGGAAAGGTCAATGGCCTGGGGGGGGGGGGGAGCCACCACCAGCGCTGCTGCGGTTATTGTCTCTTCCACCAGTGCTACTGACCTCTGCAAATAAAGAAAGGCTCTCTACACAACCAATCGGATGCAATTAATGCACAATGTCCGGGAAACAACCGGTGCACAATTGAGGCATGGGACACACAGGGCACCATTTGTGCCCTACAGCGGAAGGAGTCAGACCCCCGAAAGGTGGGGAGGAGGGTCAGTGGCTAGAACTCCTTTAGCCACAGAGGGCGAAGGGAAGCGGCTTCTTGCAAGCCTTAAAACTCAATCTGGGTTTGCCAGGCAGTCCGTCGGTGATTAAGATGCGCCAATATAACATTGATTAAAGTAACGTCTTCCACACCCCAAATCAATGGGGGTTCTGCTTGCAAATCAACAGCGAACGATTAAAATGGATGGCCAGCGAAATCGAAGGGCTGATTAAATTTCCTTTTTGGGATCAACACAGGATTACAGGATGACCTGTTGTAGGCAGAAAATCAGACACTTAATATTCTGAGCACTTATCAATTTAAGGAGAAACTCAGTCCATGCTCAGTCAACAATCAGTATCATTTATTCTCTCTGCGACTCCAGTTTCCTGTTTTTGCTTATCTTTAAAGAGACACACCAGGAAATCCAAGGTGAAATTTCCTCTGGGATAACAAAGGCCTTTATAGAAACGGTAGAGGAACATACAGCATGGCTTAAGAGGAGCAAGAAACAATCCCAACGAGACCCTTGGGAGCATTGAGAGAGCTATAAACCTCTGAGACAGAGGGCTGCGCTGATAGGGGGACTTATAAAGGTTGATAAAGCTATCTCATAGCCCACAATATACAAATAGGATTAAGAATAGCATTAGGCATTCACTTCATGTAATTTATCCAAACCAGGATTGGCTTTAGTCTTATTCCAGAGATCCTTGGCCTTTGATCTCAGAGCCACCCTTGATTTAGCCTCTTCTGTTCCAGCAAAGTTACAGAGAAAACCTGGTTCCTGGGAAGGTATTTCATTATGTTTTTGAATCGAGTGCATTCCAATCTTTGTGAAGATTTAGAAACTGACCAACTTGATCCTCTGATCAATTATTGGAAGGCAGTTTCACATGGGAAAAGGAAGCACCGCTCCTATGTTTATTACAGCCCCAGAGACCTAACATTTGAATTGGGTCCAGCAGATCAGAGGGGAATGAAAGGAAATAAAAAAAAAAAGATTAAAACCATTGTTAGGCAGACCTGGGAGGAACCTGTTTAATTGAAACCTCAGATATTTAGTGTGGTTTGCTCTTTATTGCTTAAGTGGGCGATATCACCAGGCGTTCTCTGAGGCCTTCAGAAAGAACAGGACAGAATAACAGAGTCGGAAGGGACCTTGAAGGTCATCTAGTCCAACCCCTTGCCCAAGCAGGAGAGCCTACACCATTCCTGACAGATGGCAGTCCAGTCTCTTCTTCAAAGCCTCCAGGGATGAAGCTCCCACAACCTCTGAAGGCAACCTCTGTTCCATGGGAGGATTGTTCTCCCTGTCAGAAAGTTCCTCCTTATTTCCAGGTTGAAACTCTCCTGGTTCAGTTTCCATCCATTAGAAGATGATAAGATGTCGATGAATTTGGAGAAGGATTTTAAAAGATCACCAAAGAATTGGAGGTAAATCATTCCACGGTCCTAAAGATCATCTACAGGTGGAGATCTCAAACAACAGGTTGTCCCAACAAGTCCAGCCCGAGAGCAGAACACATTGACTTCGTTGACCCAGGACTCTGCAATCATCATAAATATATGTATGCTGGTCGCCAAGGACTTGGATTTTGATCTCATGACTATGTGGGAACTGCAAAGGCAGGACAGCAGTAGACTTATATACCGCTTCCCAGTGCTTCCCAGCCCTCTCTGAGGGCAAAAGATCTTTCAACAATCCGGGTCCTCCTTTGACCAACCTCGGAAGGACGGAAGGCTGAGACCAATTGAACTGCTGAATTTCAGGCAGGCGGCAGGCAGCAGACGTAGCCTGCTACTTTTTCATACATAAGTGTGTAAAACGGTCACAAGTCACTTTTCCCAGCACCATCGTAACTTTCAAAGGTCATTAAACGAAGAATGGCCATTGCTATGGAGGGCTTTTCCTTTCACTTCCCCTGGTCTGAAGGGCTTCGCTTAATGCAGCCTCAAACCCCAGGAAGATTGTTTTTAAAAAACATTTAGCTTTACACCGAGGTTAGATTCCTTGCCTGCGTTGAGGTCCTCCACGTAGCCTTCCTCCTGGGAGTGAGCGGCTGGCCCCTCTGCCCAGCCCCCAAAGTGGCTTCCAGGGGAGAAAGTGTTTTTCCCAATCAGGCCTCTTTCTCCTTGAATGGACCTGACAACCACGGCCTCCCTTTTGGCAGCAACCCTCAGAGAGCCTGTTATCTAACCATGAGCCTGGCTCTCTCTCTCTCTCCTTCTCCCTCTCCTTCTCCCTCTCCCTCCCTCTCTGTCTCTCCTTCTCCCCCTCTGTCTCTCCTTCTCCCTCTCCCTGTCTCTCTGTCTCTCCTTCTCCCTCTCTCTCTTTCTCCTTCTCCTTCTCCCTGTCTCTCCTTCTCCCTCTCTCTCTGCCTCTCCTTCTCCCTCTCTCTGTCTCTCCTTCTCCCCCTCTGTCTCTCCCTCTCCCTCTCCCTGTCTCTCCTTCTCCTTCTCCCTCTCTCCTTCTCCCTCTCCCTCCCTCTCTGTCTCTCCTTCTCCCCCTCTGTCTCTCCTTCTCCCTCTCCCTGTCTCTCTGTCTCTCCCTCTCTCTCTTTCTCCTTCTCCTTCTCCCTGTCTCTCCTTCTCCCTCTCTCTCTGCCTCTCCTTCTCCCTCTCTCTGTCTCTCCTTCTCCCCCTCTGTCTCTCCTTCTCCCTCTCCCTGTCTCTCTCTGTCTCTCCTTCTCCTTCTCCCTCTCTCACCTTCTCCCTCTCCCTGTCTCTCCCTGTCTCTCCTTCTCACTCTCTCTCTGCCTCTCCTTCTCTCTCTCCTTCTCCCTGTCTCTCCTTCTCCCTCTCTCTCTCTCCTTCTCCCTCTCCATCTCTCTCTCTGTCTCTCCTTCTCCCCCCTCTCCTTCTCCCTCTCCGTCTCTCTCTGTCTCTCCTTCTCCCTCTCTCTCCTTCTCCTTCTGTCTCTCAACTTCTCTCTCTCCCTGTCTCTCCTTCTCCCTCTCTCTCTGCCTCTCCTTCTCCCTCTCTCCTTCTCCTTCTCCCTCTCTCTCTCTCCTTCTCCCTGTCCCTCTCTCTGTCTCTCCTTCTCCCTCTGTCTCTCTCTCCTTCTCCCTCTCCGTCTCTCTCTCTGTCTCTCCTTCTCCCCCCCTCTCTCCTTCTCCCTCTCTGTCTCTCCCTGTCTCTCCTTCTCCCTCTCTCTCTGCCTCTCCTTCTCCTTCTCCCTCTCCCTGTCCCTCTCTCTGTCTCTCCTTCTCCCTCTGTCTCTCTCTCCTTCTCCCTCTCCGTCTCTCTCTCTGTCTCTCCTTCTCCCTCTCTCTCTGCCTCTTCTTCTCCCTCTCTCCTTCTCCTTCTCTCTCTCCTTCTCCCTCTCCCTGTCCCTCTCTCTGTCTCTCCTTCTCCCTCTGTCTCTCTCTCCTTCTCCCTCTCCATCTCTCTCTCTGTCTCTCCTTCTCCCCCCCTCTCTCCTTCTCCCTCTCCGTCTCTCTGTCTCTCCTTCTCCCTCTCTCTCCTTCTCCTTCTCTCTCTCAACTTCTCTCTCTCCCTGTCTCTCCTTCTCCCTCTCTCTCTGCCTCTCCTTCTCCTTCTCCCTCTCCCTGTCCCTCTCTCTGTCTCTCCTTCTCCCTCTGTCTCTCTCTCCTTCTCCCTCTCCGTCTCTCTCTCTGTCTCTCCTTCTCCCCCCCTCTCTCCTTCTCCCTCTCTGTCTCTCTCTGTCTCTCCTTCTCCCTCTCTCTCCTTCTCCTTCTCCCTCTCTCCTTCTCCCTCTCCCTGTCCCTCTCTCTGTCTCTCCTTCTCCCTCTGTCTCTCTCTCCTTCTCCCTCTCCATCTCTCTCTCTGTCTCTCCTTCTCCCTCTCTCTCTGCCTCTTCTTCTCCCTCTCTCCTTCTCCTTCTCCCTCTCTCTCTCCTTCTCCCTCTCCCTGTCCCTCTCTCTGTCTCTCCTTCTCCCTCTGTCTCCCTCTCCTTCTCCCTCTCCGTCTCTCTCTCTGTCTCTCCTTCTCCCCCCCTCTCTCCTTCTCCCTCTCCGTCTCTCTGTCTCTCCTTCTCCCTCTCTCTCCTTCTCCTTCTCTCTCTCAATTTCTCTCTCTCCCTGTCTCTCCTTCTCCCTCTCTCTCTGCCTCTCCTTCTCCTTCTCCCTCTCCCTGTCCCTCTCTCTGTCTCTCCTTCTCCCTCTGTCTCTCTCTCCTTCTCCCTCTCATTCTCTCTCTGTCTCTCCTTCTCCCTCTCTCTCTCTCTCCTTCTCCCTCTCTGTCTCTCCTTCTCCCTCTCTCTCTCTCTCCTTCTCCCTCCCTCTCTCTCTCCTTCTCTCTGTTTCTCCTTCTCCCTCCCTCTCTCTCTCCTTCTTCCTCTCTGTCTCTCCTTCTCTCTCCCCCTCCCCCTCCCTCTCTCCCTCCATCCCCCCCCCTTCTCTGTTATTGTTCTGGGCTTCTTTTAAAAAAATATCAGACCTCAAAAGCATTTCAGTTGCTTTTTGCCTTGCAAATCGAAGTCTTGGTCTGGGGGAAATTCATCGGCTAAATTATTTACTAAAGAAGCCGTAGTAAATAATCTAAAGTTCGCCAGAGGAAGAAAACTTTTCATTTGGAGCAGCCGATGGCCACCAAGCAGCCTTCATGAACGGAGAATGTTTAAACGTAAAAGTCTGGATCCACCCAGCAAGCCTTGTGGGATCCATTTCGGCAGAGGAGCTCCTTGCAAACTTCATTTCCGAGCCTTTCCGGAAGGCTGAGGAGGTTGTTCCGGGGACGCCTGGGACCCTCCTCCCCCTTTGAGGACAGACGGCTGCTCTCCGTCTCCTGTGGTCACAAAGGGCCCTTTGTGTCGGGATGTGCAGGTCCCACAAGAGGCTCCGAGCGATGAAACTTGGAATGAGCCCCTGGCGCTTTTGGCCAAGAACCGAAGGGCCTCAAAGTTGATTTGTTCTGTGAGGAACTCGGCCACTCGGGGGGGTGGCGGGGGGGCGTTGCCTTCGGGGCCCCGAGGCGGCTGATTGGGAGAGGCCTCTGTTGGCTTATTCCCACCCCGTCATAGTGCAGGTAGTCCTCGACTTAGTGACCATTCAAAGTTCCAACGGCAATGAAAAGGGTCTCCCGGGGCCATTTTCCCCGCTTGTGACCGTGGCAGCATCCCTGTGGTCACATGATCAGAACTCAGAGGCGCATTTATGACAGTCTGCAGAGTCCCTGGGATGACACAAGCCCCCTTTGCGACCTTCTGACAAGCAATGTCGATGGGGAAGGCATTTGCTTAACCACCGTGTTACTCACTTAATGACTGCGGTGATTCCGTTAACAAATGTGGCAAGGAAGGTCATAAAATGGAACAAAATTCACTTAACAGCTGTCTCGCTTAGCAACAGGAATTTTGGGCTCAGTTGTGGTCGTAGGTGGAGGGCAACGTCTGCCTCCCATCCCTGGGCAGGAAAGAAAAAGGGGAGACTTCTGGGAGGCCCCCAGCCCTCCTTCGCCCTGTTTGCCCCACCCGACGCCCCCACGCCCCTCCCCCATCCTTCTGCGGCTGCTGCCGCCACCCCCTGTGGTCCTAAGGAAGAGGGGAAAGTGGGGGGGAGGACCTGCCCCTTCTCTCCCTCTCCCCCTCCCCACAAGGGACGGGAAGGGAATGGGAGGCTCAGCTGAAGGAGGAGTCCTGAAGGGGTGGGAGGGCTGCCCTCTCCCACGGGAGGAACCGGGAAGGAAGAAGTGGGGAGGGGTCCCTGGGGATGGAGCTAAGGGGGGAAACCCACCCTCCTCTTCCTGGAAAGAGGAGGAGGAGGAGGAGGAGTGGGGGGGGGGTCTCTGACGATACTTGGCAGGAGAGGCGGTGGAGAATGGAGAAGCTCTTCTGAAGCTGAAATGCCGTTTTTAGCACCAACCAAGAACGGTTTC
Source organism: Rhabdophis nuchalis (assembly GCA_039707465.1). Taxonomy (NCBI): domain Eukaryota; kingdom Metazoa; phylum Chordata; class Lepidosauria; order Squamata; family Natricidae; genus Rhabdophis; species Rhabdophis nuchalis. The sequence goes on from CM077651.1 coordinate 846,266, forward strand.
AGAGGCTTCAGAGGACGAGGGAGAAAGGGCGCAGCAGGGAAATGCCCCTCACTTCCACAGAGGACAAGCAGGGATCCGATGTGGACACGGGCCAGTGCACAGCAATTCTTGTCCAGCCACGCAAGGTTGAGCATCCATCAGCCAGCAGAGCAGCCACCGTAGGGCTGAGATGGACGCCTCAACCATGGCCAAGAGACGGGGGGGTGCAGGGGCCGTTGCTGCCAAGGGCCGCTCCAAGGGCGTCTCTGACCAATCCTTCCGATGAAGGCCTCCCCAAACCCTCTTTACAGTTTCTACATAGCTTGGGGGTCTCCAGCCCTTCAACTCCCAGAATTCCCCAGCCGGAGGGTCTTCATATAGCTACGGTGGGAAGCAGAAGCAGAATTCGCATTTGACTCTCCAAGGCCAGTCAAAAGAGGAGCCCACCCTTCGTTATTTCTCTTTCCCCTTTTCCTGTCCCTCTATTCCACCTCTCCTCTCTTCTTCTCCCTGCTTTTCCTCTTTTCTGCTGGGTTCCTGCACTTCCCCCCTTCCTTCCTTCCTTCCTTCCTTCCTTCCTTCCTTTCCTCCGCCCCCTTCCCCCCCCCCACTTCTTCCATCCTAACTGTTTCCGCTCCCTCGTTTCTGCTTCTGCTCCTGTCCTGGGCATTAATTTCTCGTCATCCCTGCTACCACCGTCAGCCTCTCCCCGCTGCCTCTGCTCACCCCCTCCCCTATCTGACATCCTGTCCTCACTCCCACTCCTCTGGCTCTGCATTGTGTTAAGTGGCACCGCGAGGCTCCTCCGGACCCTCCCCAAAGAGGCTCCCGTGTGCAGGCCTCCCGCCTCCTTCTCAAGCTCTGCCAGAGAGCCTCCTGGCTTTCCATTTTTAATTCCCCCCCCCACACCCCCCCTTCCGTTTCTGCCTTTCCCCTCCCTTTGCAAAACTCTCAGGATTCACTTGAAGATAGTGATCAACTTCTCAACGCTTCTTGTTGAGCACAAAAATGCATGTTAAGACCCCGTTGCCTAAGTTGCATTTTTAAAATAGTAATTGAAGTGTCTGATAATTTGCTGAAAACAACCTACACGCACCGATTGTGACAATAAAGTCTGCAGCAGCCGAGATCAGGAGAGCAACACAATCCTCCACACTGGGAGGAAGGGTGTCTGTGTGTCTGTGCGCCTCCGAGGGATTGTGAGACAGCTACACTTCCACCTGGGCCTCTGTGCAGTCTCTGCCGGAAGCTCCTTCATGCCTTGAATGACAATGGGGCTATTTAAAGACCGACTGACCCTCTGCACTCTGCACTCTGCCCACAGGGCCCACAGCCAGAGACGCCAGGGCTCGCAGATTGGGATGTGTGTGTGTGTGTGTGTGTGTGTGTGTGCACGTGTGTGTGTGCACGCACATTCAGACTCCCCAGGCCTGATGTGGGGGGGGAAAGGGGGGGCACACTTCTTCCCTTGAGTCCAGCAACCCACAAGTCAGACTTGGGGCCCAGATTCCGTTTGTTCCTCTTCCTAAATCAACTTTATGAGCCAACACGGATGCACGCGTGCATTTCCATGCAGGCCCATGTCGGCCGTCTCACCATTAAAAGTTCACACCTGGTTTCCCCCCTCCCACCCACCCTCTCCCTGAGATCTGACTAGCCACCAACTCTTTCAGCCCAACATTGCAGGGCTGCTAACATCTCAGCTTCATAAAATTTGGCACCCACAGTGCTCACTGAGCACTAGAATGATGCCAAAGGCTTTTGGTTCCCAGGGGAATTTCATGGTTACAGACAGGCCTTGCCTTGTCCCAAAGGTTGGGAACTAACTTTGGGTGCTCGATTAGGGACCAGGCAATGTTCACACAGGGACCTCCCCCTTCCGACTTCCACACTCAGTCCTTGACTTACGACCTAGATTGTTACTGACCCTTTAAAGCTGCAACGTACCACCCGAAGGTTTCTTAGGGTCCGGATTTGAAGTTCCAGCCGCCGCCCCTCCCCCCCATCACGCTACCACATTTATGGCTGTTTGTAATCAGGTGATCACAGCTGACAACGGATCCCCCCCCAAACAGAGACTCACGGGGGTGTTTGTGGCAAAACTGGGCCCTGGGGAATCAGTAGCTCACTTAATGACCACCACACACACACACAATCTGAGGTGTAAAATCAGGTCAAGCGACATGAGCAACCTGCTTTACAACCATTGACTGTCACAAGTGTGGTCATAACTGAGGAGCCACTTGCGTTGCAGTGTCTCCTCTTCCGTTCCTCCTCCACCCCGTCCCCCACCCCTCCTGGATGGCGGGCCCTTTCATGCCAGCGAAAGCCCCCCGCCCCCCTCCTGCCTCCCCCACGCACCCCAGGGGTGGGGCTTCACGGCTGGGGCTGCTCCTGTCCAAGGCCTCCCTCTTCCTTCTCCCTCACCCACCCTCCGGGGAAGAGGGCCAGAGCAACGCGGTGTGTGTGTGTGTGTGTGTGTGTGTGTGATTGATTGTGCTATGAATGAGGACTTGTTCCTTCGCTTCTGCTCCAATTGCAGCGCAGAGAAAGAAACGCCAACCTCAGGGGGGACAAGAAGTCAACTTCGCAAAGAGTTCCAAGTTTGCAGCTGACAAAAGGGGGGAAACAAGAACCACACACACGCACACACACACACATGCACACACGCACCTCTTTCCGCCTGCCCTGCCAATGCCGACAGGAAGGAGCCAAGGGCCCTTTGCTTTGAGAGCTGGGCCTCTTTGTCCTGCCGCCAGGGCTTCCCTCTCCGCAAAGCCTCCGGACCCCTTTCCAAGCCTCCAAGGCCCCCACCCCCGAAGGGCAAAGCCTGGGGACCCCCTGAAAGGGCACCGGCAGTCCCCGATTTATGGCCACAATTGAGCCCAAAGCGCCTGTTCCTAAGCAAAGCCATTGCGAGGTTATTCTGCCCCCTTCAGAGCCTTTCCTGCCGTGGCTGTGAAGGGAATCCCTGCAACCGTCCTGAGTCCATGTCAGTTGCCAAGCCTCTGGATTGGGATCACGTGGCCCTGGGGACGCTGCAAAATGGCCACACGTCACTTTTTTCAGTGGGGCCGTAACTTAGTATGGTCACTAAACAAACAGTTGTAAGTCGTAAGTCTGGAAGTTCCAATTACAAAAACATTGAAATAAGGTGCCGTTTATAGAAATCCCTGAATTTGCCCCAAATATCTGAAATCCGTTTCAAGTACATTTCCACTGTTTCCCAAGCCTAACTGGACTTGATTAAATGCTGATTGTTATTGCTGGCTAATACAAGATGTTGAAATCCCTCGTGCACAACCACCTTATTTCTGTCAACCGCCACAACCTGAACACAGGCCCCCACGCTTTCAAACACCCCCCCCCCCCCTTCTATGGATCCATCAAAGCTCCCGGATAGCCGGAAGGGGGAAGTCTTTTTTTCTGACTCAGCAAAACAAACGACACAAGCATATTGACGCAGAGAAGGGAAGAGGATCCTTAAAAGGCTCCCATACGAACACCGGATGGGTTAAGCAACAAGTAAGAAATATTCAGTCCTTGGCACCAAAGATCTGGAGCCCCTACAACAGTGCAAGATCTACCGATTCCTCTCAACCCTGGTGGCCGATCTAGGGGACCTACAAGCACACTTTCAATATGGAAGGCCCAACCCAAGGATCTCAATAGAAACAACCAGAGATTCAATATCAATTCGAAAGCCATGTTCTTCTTTGCCTGGAGGCTCCAGGGAGCCGTATTTCCTGGAGAAACTGACTTCATTGGCAGCGAAAGCTTGAATTTCACTTCAATCCTTGAGAGGATTTATTTCTAGTTAACAAAGAACCTGATTGGTTTTCAAATTGTGTTGGGTGCTTATTTGAAGTTATTTCCTCCTGCTTCATCCAACACCACCACATTAAGCACAAGTGGCTTACAGGATGACTCGAGGAATCTCGTAAACATATGCTTTTAAATAACACCTTTCACAGAACCCCCAAAACCGTAGCAGATCAAAGCTCATCGTAACCCCCAATCGAGCAGGAGGGCTCCAGCTTCATTTTCCTAAATCAAGGCATTCCCACCCTTTGAACTCCCAGCCCTCCCATTGAGATGACCTGCACTGGGGTCAAAGCCCCTCCAATGGCCAAGGGTGGCATCCTAATCTTTTCTTCAAACTCACGGAGGAGACTAGAACAGGGTCCTTCCTCCTCTGGAGACCTTCCCCTAATTCAGGAGGGTTGTGGAGTCTGTAAGTGTGCAGCACACTTTTACTAACACCCTTTTTTTCCTTCCCAACCCTTGCCCTGATGAAATATGGAAGCCTCCTCCTCCTCCCTCTGTGGAGAAGGATGGGTCCCTTCCTCGCTGGACACCAGAAACATGGTCAGCACACGGGGGCCAGTCTCAGGGGTGTAGGCCTCCCCTCCCTCCAGACAGCCTCTTAGGCCCCCCAATAGCAATGACAAAACCCACACAAACTGGGGCAGCCTTCTGCCAGACCGAAAGACACCGTTCGTTCACCAGCCCCTACTCAAAGCAATATTTAACTTAGACCTTCTTCCACAAATGACTTGAACGATATTCCTACGTTTCAAGCTGAAGGACAACTCTGTGCCACATTTCTTTTTTAAAAAGGAGACGAATCCTATATAGACAAAGAATTGATTAGCAGAATACTTGGCAAGTACGCAAAACCCTTCACCAATGGACCGCCAGGGCAACATATACGATGCGCACAGAACATATAGAAACATGTAACTGTTTTTCTTTCTCTGAGACAGTTTTGTGGTTAAGCTGCTTAACCCAGGAGCCCGGGAGTTCTAGCCCCACCTTGGCCAGGAAAGCCGGCCAGGTGACCTTGGGCCGGTCCTCCTCTCTCAGCCCAAACCACCTCGCAGGGTCCTTGTTCTGGGGAAAACAGGAGGAGGAAGGAACACCAGATACGTTGGCCACCTTCAATTACTTATACATTTATCAAGTAAATACATAAATATTAGCCCCAAGCTTTCTATTGTGATAAGGTTTTTAAAACACACACACACAAACCACACAAACACACCCCTCCCAACAAATCAGAGTCACAAGGGTCTGCTGGGCAAATGCACCCCTGTTGGCCGAGAGGAATTCTCGAGGAGCCTGGGGGGTCTTGAGAAGGCGGAGAAATGCTCCCGCTTCTCGGTTCCTCCGGCATTGGCCAGAAGGTCTCAAAGGCCACAGGGAGCCCCTCCTGCCAATGGCCAAGCAGCTCCTGCCAAGGGATTGCCAGGGATTGGACTCAATGGGAGCACGTCTTTCCTTCCAACGGAACAGATGCACCTGCCTCCTCTCCTGCCTTCGTGGGCCTTTTCCCAATAGGCAGAAACGGATTCCTTCCTTTTTTGTGTCCCCAATAATATGATTTCTTTTTCTTTTTTTTGCTACAATACTTAAGACATACAAGATGGGGGTTTTTTTAACAGAAAAGCCAAGGAAAAGTCCTGGCAACTGGATCGCCTGCAGCATCCCAGGCTCAATCCAGGGAAAAGACCTCTCAAGGCTTCCACCTCCACCCGCATAGCAGCTTTTGGCCGAATGTCTTCCCTCTGTTTCCAGGCAAAGGGCCCAGGAAGCCCACTGGCCCTCCTGCTGTCTGGACCAGGGCTCTCCAACCGTGGCCACTTTAAACCTGGCGGACATCAACTCCCAGAATTCCCAGGTTTCCAGTTGCCACGGTTGGAGACCCCTGGCCTAGGCCAATGATGGGCCCCTCACCCCTCAGGACTGGAGGGCAGATGCTCGACTTTTCCCTTTCATGAATGGTGTGGGGGTGGGGTGGGGGGTGGTCAGTTCCTGGGTGGATTTCATCACTCACCTGGGGATTTCATGTAATATTGCTCAATGTCAGACATGTCCGTGTCCAGGGCGCACTCCAGGTAGCTGAGGATGACCTTCCTACTGAAGTAGTACCTGGTGCCCATCAGAAAGACGGGCAAGCAGCAGACGGCCAGCCAGGACTTGGTCACAACGAAGCATATGGCTGGGGAGAGAAGGGAGAGAGATAAGCGACACCTGTCAGAAGGGAGAAGGCAGGGAGGACTCCGGACCACAGACCCCCCCAAAAAAAGCCCCCCCCATCGGCTGACACAACACACTCTACATTGGTTGACACAACTCACACACTCTCTTCAGCTAATCCAAGCGTTTGCTGTAATAAATAGGAACTGCTATGCAGTCAGTCATCCACTTACGATGGTTCATTTAAGGACCATTCAACGGCAATGAAAAAAGGGACAGGACCATTTTTCACACTTACGACAGTTGCATTATCCCCCTGGTCATGTGATCAAAATCCAAGACACTTGGCAACAGATTCATATTTATGACGGTCACAGTGCCCCAGGGTCATGTGAGTCCCCCTTTGCGCCCTTCTGACAAAGTTAAGCCAGATTCCCTTAACGACCGTCTTACTAACTTAACTGCAGGGATTCACTTAAGGTTGTAAAATGGAGCAAAACTCACTTAACAACTGTCCCACTTATCAACATAAATGTGGGGCTTGGTTGTGTTTTTAAGTCAAGGACCAACTATATTAAGGCCTGGGCACTCTATGGCAAAACCCCCCAACGCTTCCATGTTTGCAGACAGAAGCGGGAAAGGGGACATTCTTGATTTGATCCGCATTCTCCCTCTACAGGCCCTTCCGGCACTGTTAAAGGCCAGCCGTTGCCTCAGAAGGCTTGCTCAGGTTCCTCCGTGGGCAACCCCTGGAGCATCTGGCCACGGGTGAGAACGTGTCCCATAAAGGGAGCGGAGGAATCGGGGGCCCCGGTGTTGCCAAAGGAGGCTTGACGTCCTCCAAAATAGAACCAGGACAAAATTCAGGTTGACGTCCAACATTGAATCCTGTTTCTTGGTATCTTAAGACTTCCCTGGTGTCTGCATGGCTTCATGGGGAGCATCAAAGCCTTTAATGTACAAGCCTCATTGGTCTATAAAGCAGCATCTCAGCTTTTTTGGATGACATAATGCAGCCGGGAAGGAGAATCTTCTTCTATTTTTCTTTCTTTCTTTTTTTATTAATAAATTTTATTTTCAGTGGGCACAAGAAATGGATTCTTCACCCACAGAATTTCACTGTGATCATCTGAGGTTTCTGTGCTGGTTACAGATGAGCTCCAATGATGGAGCTCTGGGTCCTTTTTGGAGAAGGTGCGGGGTATAAATTTGAATTAAAATAAATAAACAAACAAACAAACAAACAAACAAATAAATAAATGTGGAGTCCAGAGGAGGCTCCGTGGTCTCATCGCTTCCCACGTTCATCGGTTCCAACCGGGGCTGTTGCCCCCCCTGCAGGAAATTTCCCCAGCGCTCCCCTTGGACCCCGCCAGCTGCCCTCCTGCCCTCGGGGACAGCACAGGGAACCCCCCCCCTCCAGCCCAGCCCCGATCCCCGTGGGACAAGATTACTTCTGAGATCCCTAACAGGCATTCTAACTGTTGGTCTTCTAGAGGTAGTCCTCGACATACGGCCACAATTGAGGCCAGCATTTCTGTTGTTAGGTGGGACACTTGTTACGTGGGTTTTGCCCTCTTTTACCCCCATTTCTTGACACAGTTGTTAAGTGAATCCATTGACTTTACTAGTCAGAAAGTTGCAAAAGGAGCTCACACGACCCTGGGACACCCAGGCCGTCATAAGTATGAACCAGTTGCCCAGTGGCTGAATTTTGGTCACATGACTACAGAGATGCCACAACAGTTGTTAAGTGTGAAAAACAATCCTAAGTCACTTTTTTCAATGCTGTTGTAACTTTGAATGGTCACTAAAGAAACGGTTGCAAGTTGAAGGCTACCTGTACAGAATGTCTCCAAAATGCCCTCCGGTTTCCTTCCATTCTATAGTAATTCTTCCAACTTTAATTCTTTTAGGGCTTTTGCCATTTAAGTGAATGCCTTTCTTTGAATCTGAAGGAACAATTTTTCCAGGTTATACTTCAAGATTTGTTGCTGGCAGCTCAGAATACGCTTAATATAATGTGCATTAAAGTGCAACTCCTACTTCTTGTAACTAAGAAATTGCTTCATAAATTACAGGAGCTTTTTTTTTCACAGCAACATCATATTTCCTGGCTGATTTATATGCAGTGTGGGACTGAATATGAATTAAATGTAACACAAAATCTAGCCAACCTCCAGAATCCTCTGTGTGTGTGTGTGAGATTGGTGCAAAGTCTGTCTTTTTGTCTAAGTTGCTTTGAATTTCCCTTTGTTAGATTGAGCCAGCTGTCTGTTGCATTCCACTACTTGTAGTCCTCATTTAACAACTACCTTACATAGTGTCGGTTTTCAGGGACAATGAAGATGAAAAAGTCATTTTGCAACGAAACCTCCCACTTGCAACCTTGGTAGGTCTGTAAAGCAAGGAAAGGTGAAGTGGTTTCATTTAGCAACCACTTTGCTTAACCCCTGAGTGGCTACTTCCTGTGACGGTTGCTAAACAAGAACTATTGTGCTGGGTTTTGAATTATACTTCTGAACGTTTGGTCATTTTTCCTAAAGAATAGTAGTTTTACCTGCAAAATCAGGAGAGGTTGGTAATTCCTGAGAACACATCTGAATATTACGTCTGCACTTATGCCATGTATTTTTAAAAAAAAAGAAATCTTGATTTTTGTACCCAGGTGAAGAGACCTATTTTCTAAGAACAAAACCCCCCTACAGATCACCAAACTCCTCAAAGAACAACAACGCACCTCAAAGACGACATAGCAGCCATTAAAAAAAACACCGCCCTCCCACCCCAGATTCCAGGCCCTGACTTATAACCCACTTCCGCCCAACGTACCAGCATTGGGTTCACTCAGAAGGAGCCACTCTTCCTCAAAAGCAGCCCCTTCCAGGAGCACAAACTTTGAACCGCCCAAGACAGCAACGTAGGGGAGGGAGAGACACTGTAATAATGTCTAACATAAAGATAGTAATTTCTGTAAAACAGAATAAGTGGAACTGATCAGCCAAGCAAGAGTCCACCGAGAGGAGAAATTAATGGCGGTCAAAAGAACAGGGGGGGAAACACAGGTAAATCTTTGGGAAAATCCAAAAACATTGGATAACTGAGAATGGCCTTTTTCACTTGGCGGAACCTTTCCAGAAGGATCCTCCCAAAGACCTCAGCCGAAGGGCAGGATTATCTGGGGGAGAAGGAGGCCTGGTGCTCCAGTGCTCGGGGGAGCCCTGATCCCTTGAATGACGCTTAGAAAGGGAGAAGCAGCCGCACGGCTTCATGCCCCAGGGTCTCAGATGCTTCCACATCCGCTGGCTCCACTTGTGACAAGGGCTGTTTCCGAGGGGAGCTCAGTCAAGCACAACATGCCCGAATCAGAGTCCAGAAGACGCCATCAAGCACCCCTTGGTGTTCAGTGAGGGCTCCGTTTGAGCATGCCTGACAGAAGACTCTGCCGCCTCCGTCTGAAGGACCCTGGAGATGGGCAACTGACACGGAACAGCCTGTTCTCCAGGACGGCACTTCACACAGCTGCAAAGCCCCTCCTGGTCTTCAGCCTCAGCATGTTATAAGTTTTAATTCATAAATCCTGTTCCTGTCCTGGGGGGACAAGAGAGAAGAAACGTTCCCCCTCTTCCGTGTGACATTTGTTGGAAGATCTCATCGGCAGATGAATTACACCACATCTTCTGACTCATAAAGCTGGGCTTCAATCAATCAGAATATAGCTGGGGCCTTGGAGGTCTTCTAGTCCAGCCCTCTGCTCAAGCAGGAGACCCTAGACCATTTCAGACAGGTGGCTGTCCAGTCTCTTCTTAAAACACTCCAGTGACGAAGAAGCACCCACAACTTCTGGAGGCAAGTAGTTCCGCTGATTAATTGTTCTATGTGTCAGGAAGTTTCTCCTAATTCCAGGTTGCTTCTCTCCTTGCTTAGTTTCCATCCGATGCCCTTTTGCTTAGGAAAACAAGTTGACCCCCTCCTCTTTGTGGCAGCCCCTCAAATGCTGGGAAGCTTCCAGTGTCTGTAGCCTCCTGACAACCTTCCTCTCACTTCATCCGTGTCTGTCCTCTTCCTTTTTGAATGGACTCCAGTTGGAGTCTGAGCAGAGAAGACCAGATAATGTCTCCCTGGGATCAAGACGGGATGCTCCTGTATACCCACCCAAGGGAGGATCTCATGTGGTCCGCAAGGCCATCCTGACCTCTTTGAAATGCCTCCCACATCCCACACTTCAGCCTGGCCTTTTTCCTGCTCAGAATGTTCCTTTTTTCTTCGACCTCATCCTATTTATTTCAGCCCCTCCTTCCATCCTGCCCAGATACTTTCTCCAATCTTCTCCCTGTAAAGCCTTAGCTCATCTTTCAACATCGTGTTATCTGCAAACTCTTTAAAGCATCCCCTCGGTTTCCTCCTGCAAGCCATAAATGAAAATGTTGAGAGGAGGCGAAGGATGGAATCCGGTGGCGCTCCATGTAATATTTCCCCCCAGCAATTTCTTGGCAATAGATCCATGCTGGTTCCTGTTATTCCTAGCCTGCTTATCCAAGCATCCACCAGCCTGCTGCTTGATAATCTGTTCACAGTTCTTGCCCAAGATCAACATGAAGGAGATGCCAAGATCTTTCCACTTTCTTCTTTGGATGACCTTGGCTCCCTGCCATTCTTCCAGGGCCCCTCCAGAGGTCCTCCAGAAGGTTTCTGAACGAATTACGGGAATGGCCTCCGTTTCTTCAGTCCATCCAGGCGAGGAGAATTCATTGAAACCAGCTAAATCCTTCTTGCCTTCTTCTCGTCTGTTTCCCCCATGGCTTCATCAGCCAAAGTCCCATTTTCTTTCCGATTGAAGATCCGAGTTAGTATTTTTTTCCACTATCACCCTTGACCTTCGCTAGTCTCTCTTTGGCTTTCTTTTTTATTACCAAAGAACAATTTTTTATTATTTTTGCCTCTCTAGCAAATCTCTGCTCATTCTGAGCTTTACCCTTTCTGACAGAGTTCCTGCAGTTTCTGGAGCCCATCCTGCAATATTTATTTGGTTTCGCCGCTTTCCATCCATTTCCTTTACGTGCCACTTTTTCTCTTTGTTCATTTTAGTGAACTTGGCATGGATCCAGGCTGCCTTCTTTCCCTCTTCTTGCAGAGACTTCCTGCGATTGTGCCATCACTCTCTCCTTTCATAGAGTTTCCCATCTTTGTAGGCAATGGGTGTCCCCATCGCTAAACCTTAAGGGGAATATTGTACAATTGACCCTACGGTATACTTGATCCTACCAAGAAATGGCCACCAAACTATTACCCACAAAATTAATTTGGAAGCCCCCCCCCTTTTTTTTTTAATTGAAAAAGTTTTATTCACACAGATTTTCCCCCTTTTTACCCCCCCCCGACATATAATATAAATCACATACAAATACTATACCCCCCTCACCCCATCTTAAAATGAGTTTCTCATTCAGATATTATACCCCCTCACCTCCCAGCAGACACAAAATAAGTTTCTCTTAGTATATCAATATCCCATTAACACCATCTTCTAAGTTAATTAAAGATATAAAAAACATAATATAAATTTCTCTTTAAAAAAACCCCTATCCCATTATTCCCCTCTCTAAATTAATCATACATATGTATTACCCCACCCTCCACCCTAACCCTCCCCCACCTCCCATTCAAACCCACCCCCCTGACTTCCGCTATACACCACTCTAATAATTCCCAGCATCCCAAATATTATTTACTCTATTCACCTATCAATCTAAGCATTCTTACCTAAAAGCTACAAACTACTTCCTAATCTGATATTTATTCTGAATTTGGAAGCCCCTTTGATCATCGTAGTTCTTAGCCAAAAATCTAGTTAAAAAGGCAGAAATCGAAAACTAAGCCAAACATTTCCAAGACAAAGGAAACTCAGCCAGAACAAAATATAATCTGGTTGATTATGAACCTGTAGTGCCCTACTTCTCTATGAATCTACAACTTTCTGTGTTTCCTGGAACCATTTCATTTCAAACTAAAGTTCACGCTCCCGTACCAACCGGCCAAAATCCTGTGCCCTTTGATTAATGATTCCCACTTTAGGATAAACTCTGGATTGGATCAGCAGTGCAAGGTTGGTGCCCTCACCTTCTCTGCCCTTTTCTCTGGCACTGCAGCCTCTCCTGACGGCCCAGCGTCTTTCGGTGTTTTCCATTCCTCCCCTCAGCTGTTGCTTACGCCTTTTCCTGTTATCAGGCCGGGATATCCTGGCAGTGGCTCATTATCCCTCATTCCAGCTGAGTTTTAGTTACTACCTGGAGGTCACCGGTGTCTCCCCCTACCAACCCTGGAGGATGGGCCAGTCTTGAAACAGAGGGCTACCCCTGAATCACAGAGCTGTCCCAGCTGCTCAAACAGGTATGGCAGCTCCCCAGGCTGCACAAAGAGGTCCCGGCCCGGAATCCTGAGGACGTGGCTGGACGTGGCTGACATGTGTCGGGGTCCTTAAGTCAATGGAGTCTAGAAAGCAGCAACTGCCGAATGGAAGGGAGGCACCTGGGCGTTCAAGGAGAAGATCTTAACTGGTACCGAAAGGGGGAGGAGGAGGAGAGCAAGAAAGGCCCAAATGAAAAAGGACACCTGGATACAACATGGTCAGCAGAAAGAATCCATAAGCACAATGCCAGTTCGGAGTTTAAAATAGCCGAAGCAGAACCACGGAGTAAAAGGATTAGTTCCAGAGCAAAGACGGAGATCGGGACAAGGTTCACAACTCTGCATCTGCTGAGCAACACAAAAGCGGAACTCAAAGCTGCTACGGAGGACGGTTTCCCTGAAGCTCTCAGGCCTCCCTCTTAGGCCAGCCCAACCCACCTTCAGCCGTGCTCAGAGCAGGAAGTTGGGAAGTCCGGGCCTGAGGAAAGCAGGGGCTTCCATTCCTAGGCAAAGCACCGAAACATCCTTCATGCTTCACTCGTGGCGTCTCAGGCCAAGGACGCAAGGGGCAGGGATGAAACACAGCCAGCCCTGCTCTCCAGCCCCGTCTCCACCTCTCCCGTCTGCCCTAGGAGGTCCTAGGAGAAACAGAGGACGGGGAGCAGAGCGGCCCCACAACCGGCGCATTCTTCATCACCCGGAGCGTTTCAACCAAGGCTCAACAAGGGGAGGCGGGAGGGAGGGGCGGGTTCAAAGTGCCCACAGCAATGGTAGCCCCGGAGGGAGGGCGATGGGACTCGTTTTCTTTCTCTCGGGCTCTGCTCAAGTCCTTCTACCGCCAGGCTTCAAATTTTAGGCCTGGATAACCTTCAACTACGCCGCCCACATTCCGACCTGAGCTTAGTGCCCAAGATTATCTGCCACAAGGTCCTACCTGTGAATGGCTACCTTCACTCCAATTGCAATCACCCACGGGCTATCCATAGATAAAAAACAAAATCCACCCGTTCTAATCTTGATTGCAGGAAAAACGATTTCAGCACTGGAGTAGTCAATGGGTGGATCACCCTACCTGAGCCTGTTGTTAGTTCCTCCAACCTCCATACCTTTTGCCTTCAGGGGTCTTAAGAGGTCCGTAAAGGGGGTGCACATAAGCGCACCAGCATGCCTTCCCTCCCTGTCCTCATTTTATGTGCTTATGGCTATTTGTTTTGTTTATTTATATCCCTTTATTTGTGCCATTTTTTCATGTGTTTTTCCTACTTGTTTCCTTGTACGTGTTGACAAACAATAAATGAATAAATAAAAACTCAAAGTCATCCATTAAACCTGGCAAGATTCCAGATGGATGGAGAGACGTATTTCCTTACACAAAGTGTCCTTGAGCGCCATCAGGGGCCACAAAGGAGATGCCAACCGAGTACAGGCAGTCCTCGACTTATCACCACAACTAAGCCCAAAATTTACGTTGCTAAGTGAGACAATTGTTATGTGAATGGCTGCAGTTGTTAAGTCAGCCACACGGTTGTTAAGTGAATCTGGCTCCCCCACGGACTTCGCTCATTGTAAGCTCGCCAAAGAGGATGACGTGACCCCGGGACACTGCAGCCGTCATAAATACGAGTCAGCCGCCAAGCAGATGAATTCGGATCACCTGACCAAGGGGATGCTGCAGCCATCCTAAGAGTGAAACAGGGTCCTCAGTCACTCTTTCAGTGCCGTTGTAATGTTGAACGGTCACTAAATGAACTGCTGTCAGTTGAGGACTAGTTGTAACTCAGAGGTCTCCAAACTTGGGAGCTTTAAGACTTGTGGACTTCAACTCCCAGGATCTGCTGGCTGGAGAATCCTGGGAGTTGAAGTCCACAAGCCTTAAGGTTCCCAAGTTTGGACACCCCTGCTGGAACGGCTTAAGTTTCTGGAACTTTTGAGATTTCGGTGCCTGAATCGCCACCAGGGCCCCGTGAAAGAGTCCTTCAGGCACATCGGCTAAAGAGCTGGTTACGACTGGGGAAATCCAGATTGAAACCGGCTCACCAATGGAGACCCACCGGATGATTTCGGATAAATCACAAGATCTCAGCCTCAACTATTTCACAGAACTGGTATGCAATTTTTAAAAAAATAGAATTTACCATCTTGTGCTCCTGCAGGACAGTCTTAACCAATAAATAAGCTTAAATGTATCCGACTGGCCATTGGTAGCACAAAACGTTGGATAGCATGGGCCTTTGGCTTCATCCGTGAGCCATTGCTTTCTTATCCCCGTCATAGGAACTGAAGCAAGCAAGGCATTTTTTAAAATGTTAAATTCTGCCTAGAGGAAAAATATTCCTTAAATCAAAACATTAATTTAATCAAAACATTAAAGCAGAACTTCCCAACCCCAGTAACTTTAAAGGACTTCAACTCCCAGAATTCCTCACCCAGCAGCATTAAAGTATTTTATTTTAAAATTTAACCAAATTGTATTTAAAGCCCCAAAATCATTAAAGTATTTGAAACTGGTACGTCATCACCTTCTTAACACTCCAGTAGCGAAACTAAAACTCCGCTCTCTTAATCGATCGGCTGCATTGCCTTCCGTTTCACTCCAAACTCCTTATTTTTCCTGGTAATGCAGAAAACCGTTTCCCCCCTGCAATCTTCATTCTATTCTTCAGCTTTTTTCCCTCACTGCATCCAGCTTGTCAGCATTTTTCACTGCTTCTGCATATGCCTGTGTAACAATACATCGCTGCCCTTTCAAAAATGTCAATGTTCACTTTGAGTTCATTTTCTGAAAAGCCTCGATCGTTCCTTGAGTATCCAAGTAGGCAACCTATATGCAGAGGGTGGAGAAGGTCTGCACGCACAGGGTTTGGTATGAGGAACCAGGTCAAAATAAAATTCTGAAACTGCTGACCGTGCTGCCCATGGCTAACGTCCATCAGAAGGAGCCCCGGCTATTTACCTTGAGATACACGGTGCAAAACCGGCCTTGGTGCACAAACGTTCTTTTGAACAATCTGGAGAGACAGCAGGTGTGAAGAGCTCATTCTGCTGTATCACTGCCACACAATAGCTGGTTAAATAAGTTGCAAGTCACATTTGGGCAGATTCATTGTAAAACTTGCTCCGTTTGCCATGACAAAAATTCGGTGAATTTCCAAAGGTTGGCCCATTCCGCTTTATAACGTTAAATTTATCCATGATTAATTTTTAAGCCTGCCTCTCAGTGGCTGTAAGGCCCCTTCCATCCCTCTTGATCAGGTTAAATCTTGTAAAGAAAAGGGCATTGTGAAAAGCAGAAGCCTTGTGCTTGTGAGGAAATTATTTATATAAAGTCATTTATTGCAAGGGGCTTGTTTGCTACATACTTCTATGTACTCCAGGTGGTTTACGATAGTTAAGGCGGCCATAGGAGAACCACGAAATCCAAGCAGCCACAACAGGACAACAAAGTTCCATTCAAATCCAAAACCAGAAAATGTTCTCCTGTTCCGCCTGAGCTCTCAAGTACAATATTTGGAAGTCCTGAGACGAAGGCGGTAAAAGCATTAATGAAATGCCTTCCTTGCCAACTGATTAGTGAAAGTCCAGCTCCCAACCAGAGCCGTCATGCAGCAACTGTAGCTGAAACCTAATCAGACTTTCTTAGCCAAACAGCCTGTCAGTTCCTCTGAAGAGGGGGAGGGGCAGCAGAGGAGACTCTCAAAACAGGGACTCCGCAGAGGGGAAATCCAGGGAAACCCCTCGCAAGGACCCCCAGGGGCAACGGAAACCAATTCCCAAAGGGGATTTCCCACACGAGCCGGGTGACACGAGGCTGAATCCCAAAACACAGACTTGAATCGGAGAACATCCTTTTATTTATCCTGCCCATCCATGAATTCTGCCTCCGATCAACCCTTTAAAAAGGCTCAAGACCCTTTAAAAGCATTTCATTTAGTGACCCACACAACTAGGGCATGTACGTTAGCCATGAAAAAGACATCTTGGATTCTTGCCGATCGATAAGCAGGCGTGTGGCTTAGGGGTTTTTCTTATCATTGGCCCCCAGGTAGACTTCACTTCGTATTGGCTGTGCTGCAACCAAAAGCGTGAAGGCTCTGTGCGGCTCTTTTGATTGCCAACCCACCTTCTGGACACGAGTCTCCACGGCCGGATCTTTCATAGACCTTAGCACGGGTGTGTGTCTGTGTGTGACTTCCCCAGAAGACCCCAGGAGAGCTTCAAGGCAACTGCATCAAAGCTTCATCTAACTCCGGCTATTTCCTTCCTTCCCTGGTGGAACCCATCTTAAACCATTTGCACAAGAGTCATAACTTTCTGCAAACTTGAATAGGTCACATCACCAAGTACTTCCAACGGTTCGGTCGCTTGTGCTAAGGTTACCAAAAGAGTCGAGGGCACCAGTGGAGCGTTCTGGGCGCCTCCTTCAAGTGTCCTTTATTTCAGAACCCCCCCAAATGCCACGTGCCCTTCTCAAGGGCTGCCTTCCCTTCCCTTGATGGTTTGCAAGCTTTGCTGCTTAAGAAAACAAAGCCAGGGAAAAAAAAGTTCATTTTTAATTTCTTTTCCTTTTCTTGAAATGTAAGACCTGAGGCAAAACTTTCCCGTAGATCCCGGAGTCATTTATTGAGCGGAACACCCTGAAAACTGTCCCGAATGGGAAGATGAAGGGAACGAAAGAGCCAGGCAGGTAATAAAGCCAGACGAAATCCCCCGCTGGCCTTTCTGAAGGTCTAAGGCTCCAAGTGACCCTAAAGGGGAGGCACTTCAGCCACAGAGCCTCCCCTCCACAGGGAACCATTCGCGGGCTTCCCCGGCCCAATTCAGTCCCTGCCTCAGGCGGAGCATTCCGGACTGGCCGTGCAGGGAATGGGGGCTCCGGAGCTCCCTTTCTCCACTCCCACCGGCCCACCTTGAGCTTGCCCAGGGGGAGGCGCTCCGGCTCCGGCTCCGGCTAACGGGTCTCCAGCAGGCAGAGCAACCGCTCAACCCCGGCAACTTCCCCTCGGCCCCGGCCCTTCCCGGATGGGCGGGGGAAGCCCCCTCCGCCCGGCCCAGCTCCACGGCCGCTGTCCAGGGTGCTGAGCGTAGCGGCGGCCGGGAGAGTCCGGCAGCCCCGCTCGCCCCCTTCCCGCCTGCCTCAGCGTCGCCCCCGGGCCCAGCCGCCTCCGCCTCCTCCTCCTCCTCGGCCAGCACGTGGCGGGCCGCCGGCCGGCTCCTCCTCCCCGCCCTCGCCCTGCCCGGCCGCCCCTCGCGCCTGCTGCAATGCGAAGGGCGCTCTCGCCGCCGCCGCCGCCGCCTCGGGGCCTGGGAAGGGCGGCAGAAGCAGCCCGGCCGGCGGCTTCCCAGGAGGAGCCCGCGGCAGCCCAGCGGCCGCTTTCCCGCGAGGGGCCCCGCCGCCTCCCGCTCCCTCCCTGCCGGCGCCTCCCCCGCGCGGCCACTCACCGGCCAGGGCGGCGTAGAGGAGCTGGGCGAGCGGCTGGTCCTTGAGGCCGCGGAAGGCGGTGTTGGGGATGCGCTCCAGGATGCCCTCGTAGAAGATGCGCCGCACCGCCTCGCCCTCGGCCGGGTGGAAGGGCCGGATGGAGACCCCCGCCGCCGCCGCCGCCGCCCCCGCCGGACGCTCCCCCGACCCGGCCCCGGGCGGCCACATCTGCGCGGCGGCGGCGAGGGCTGCGGCGGCTGCGGCGGGGGGGGCGGCGAGCAGGCGGCCCTCCTTGGCGGCGGCCCCCAGCGCCTGCCGCTCCTCGGCCACGATCTTGGTCTCGCAAACCATCTCGGGAGGCGAGCAATTCATCAATCGGGCCGCGGGCGGAGCGCGGGCGCTGCCGGAGGAGCGCGGGCGGCGGGGGCGGCTGGGGGGGGGGGCGGCGCGGGGCGAGAGGCGGGCGAGGCGGCGGCGGCGGCGGCAGAAAAGAGCTCCGCCGCATTCGGGGGCCATTTATAAGGCAGCGGCGGCGGCGCTGCAGTTGGGGCCGCGCTCCCCCCGGGTCCTAGCGCCCCGCTCATTGGCCGGCAGGGGCCCGGCTTCCACGGACGGCCGAGGGACACGCCCCCTCCCCGGACTCCCCGACGCCTCCGCCGCGCTTCCCTCGGCCGGCAGGGAGGGAGGGAGGGAGGCGGGAGGCCCAGAGACCCTCCGGCCTGGGCCCAAGTCTCGGCCGTCGCAGCCCTGCGGGCCAAGCGGGCGCGGCTTCGGGCTCTCCGGCAGGAGCGGCGCGGGCGCTTTGCCAAGCGGGCCCCTCCGAGTCCCCCGAGGGCTGCAAGGGCCGGCTGGGCAGAGCGGGGGGCGGGGCTGGGGGCTGGAGGAGGGAGAAGCGCTCCTCTTGGGGCCTCTGGGCCTGCCCAGCCCAGGCGGCTCTCCCGGGCGGCTCCGGGCAGCGGAGCCCGGCTGAGACTCGAGGCCGTTGGCAGCCTTCGGATGACACGGCAGAAAGTTTGCCTTCGACCGCCGGGAGGCCGCAACCCTGCGCCGGCTTCCTTGGGACGGCTGGCTCTGCCGGGACAGGGGCTCCGCCGCCCCCAACCTCCCTCCCTCCCTCCCTGCACCCCCCTCCCCGGCGGGGCTGGATGACTCATCGCCCACTGCGGCCCTCGCGCCCCCCTCCCCCGGCCCCCCTGCAGAGCGGCGCCTCCGCCCCCGACGGCTCCGAGGGGAGGGAGGGAGCGACGGGACCCCCAAGGCCTCCGCGTTCGGAGCGGGTGATCTGGCGGGATCTCCGCAGGATGGCCTCATCTGTGAAGGGAGCCCGAGGGCGTCGGGGAGGAGAGCGAGGCCTCTGGGCCGCCCACCGGCTCTGGCCATCTCCTGCAGTGGGGAAGGGGAGGGGCACAGAGCCCCCCGCGGCCCCCTCGCCCCACGGAGCGGCCTTGGCACTGCCCTGCCCCGCTGGGGGCTCCTGTGTCCGGTCCCCGAGGGAAGGGACGCCCGGAGTCAGAGAGGGCAAGGGGGGCGCGGGGCCCCTCTCTTGTCCCTCTCGGGCTCCGCCGCCGACGGGACGGCCCCCCGCCCCCCCTCAGCCCTTCCCCTCGGGCGACCCCCGCGCAGCAGCCCCGCCCCTACGCGCGAGGGGGGGCTGAGGGGCGTCTAGGAAGGGGATGTGGCCACGCCCTCTTTCCTGGCGGGAGGGGGCAGGAGCTACCAGTCCATTGGGCCGACGCCGGCCAATCACGGGGCGAAGCCACCCCCCCCCCCGAAACCCGGCAGAGAGGGCGGGGGCCGAGCGAGGAGCCCGGAGAGCCTGGAGCGCTGCGGCGGAGCAGGTGGAGCCCCTGGGGGGGGCGAGGAGGGGGCGGCTCAGGACCTTCTGCTCCCCCTCCTCAGGGAGGTCGGCCGGGCATGAGGCGGTGCCGGGCGGCGGTTCCAGCGGAGATGCGCGGGCGCTGCGCAGCCTCCGGAGCCGCGCAGCAAAGAGCCGAAGGTCGGGAAGGCAGCGCCCGCAGCGCCCAACCCTCCGCCTTCGCCGCCTCGCGGGAGGTTCGGCCTGCTAAGCGGCCCCCAAGCCTTCGGCCGGGCCCCGGGGCTCCTGAAGGACAGCGCGGCCTCCCTTCCGTCTCCCTCGGTTCTCCCCGGTTCCTTAACCGCCGGGCTCCAGGGGGGGAGGGAGGCTTTCCTTTGGAATCGCCATGCAGGGCGCCCCCCTGTCAGATCAAAGGAATTGAGACACCGAGACACGAATGGCGGCTCTGGCTCGCTCTCTGGCCCTGGAGACAGAATCGGATCTCCGGGAGAGTTGAGGGCAGAAGACAAGAGATCCGGACACTTCGCACTCAGATTCCCTATCAGCTCAGCATCCCACTCAGTAAAAAAGGATTGTCTGTCTGTCTGTCCATCCATCCTCTCTCTCTCTCTCTCCCTATCTCTATCTTATCTCATCCATCCATTCATCTATCCATCCATCATTTCTATCCATAGATACATTATCTGTATACACATCCATCCACTATATTTCTCTCCCTCCCTCCCTCCTCTGTCACACACACTTGGAAAGTGCCGTTTCCTTCAAAGAGAAACTCACGGTTATCAAATATCATTTATTTCAGAAACATTTAGCCAGTTGCTCAGTTGAAAAAGTTTCCAAAGTGTCTTACAAAGATTAAAGTCCTCGTTCTCAGGTCTACAGTGCAAAAACCACAGAACGAAACAGACTGGGAGGAAAAAAGGAAAATAAAGTAGTAATTTGCCTGTGCCACATTAGACAGGTTGTCAAGCTTTCTGTGTTGCATTCATCCCCCTCAGTGTCACTCATCTGCTAATCAAAATGTGAATTGCCAGTCAAAACCTATTAGGGACTTGAACCTTGCAAAGTTAACCAAGTGATGGGGATTCCCCTTCTTCAAAATTCTGGAAATAAAGAAAGTTTTTATAGAACGGAGTGCCCCTCGGATGATGGGATTAAAGGAATGGAAACTGAAGAATGCTTGCCTCAGACAACTTCCAAGTCATTAAGGCTGAGATGCTTGCCTCTGCCAACCTCCCTCTCTTCTGGCAGACAGGTGTGCCAGGTGTGTCCTTGAGCAGAGCTGAAATCCCACTTTCTGGTGTCTTTATAAATTGCAATAAAGCTACCTGATTGGTTTGGGTTTGTCATGTGAACTGAGCCAGTTACATCTTATTCATAAAACATAGTTAAGCCGTTGTGTGTTTTCTCAGACTGACCTCAGTCTATGTGGGGGGGGGGGGGGGGGAGGCGGATGCCCTGCAGAAGACACTTCTTAAAGGGGTGGATTTTGAGTGCCTACACATCAAATCAGGAGGGCCACACGGAGATGCAAACCTAACTTAATATCACAACACATGTTTTATAATGTGTTCCTCGTCTATAGGGACTTTTGCCTCTTAATTTACACTGAGTTGAACTCCATCCCAAGTTATTCTAAGCAAAAAGGAAGATGCATTGGCAATGTTAATATAAAAACAGAATTAACAGCCAGGTCTTCATTATTCTAGATAAATGGCATTCTGGTTTTCAGTTGAAGCTTCACATCCAGAGCCAAATAACATCTAGGACTGCATCCAAACTCAATTATCTTTGGGAAATTCTAGAAGAAGCTGTCACCTTCATAATTCCTTTCTTTGGATTAAATTCCAATTTTCCTTTGTTTATCAAATTTACAGACTGCCATCCCGCTCTCGGAGTGGCATTATTCAACCCGATGTGGACTGATACATCACTATAAGGTTTGTGTGTTTGAGGCTTCTCATGATGTGTGAACCTGGCCGTGGTGACTTACAAGCCATGGCTGACCGCTTGACATAAGCCTTTATTAAGGGCGACTCCACAAATTGCAAACTGGCTGTCATGGAGCCTTTATAACCAATAGAAAATGTTTCTGGAGTGAAAACGCAGATGATGAAGGGGAACCTTGCCAGGGATGATGATCAGCTCCTGAAGGAGAAGCAGAGGTGGTTGCTCCCAGCATTGTGGTCTGAAATGGCCTGGCCAGAGAGAGGTTGACTCATCTGCTGTCAGAAAGTGTCATGAAAATGTGGTCTCGGCCACCACCGCAATGCAATGCACGTGGCCCTTTTAGGACAGATAGCAAGAGCCCTTAAAGTTCTATACTGCTTTACAATACAAAGTGCAGTCTAAAGTGGTGCGGTCACATCACATGAACATGGTTCTATCCCACTGGGTGCACAACAGCCGCCATGTCTTGACTTAAGGGGGCAAAGTCAGAAGAAAGCAATGCTAGACGGACGGAGGGGAAGGAGTGGCAGAGGACGGGGGTGGAGTCAAAACAGGGCCCAGCCTACAATCCCTACGTGGCCACAAGTGAGCTAAGCCCAGCTCCTTCCCCTCAGTTCTGCTGACCCTTCTCTAACTCCAAGCGGGTGCCAACGGTTAGTTGAGAAGATTCCTACGCACAGGCCATTTAGCAATAGGCCAGTTTAATTGGACGTGATCCTTGGCATCTAACAATAGACAACAGCAAGTAACCGGCTCCATGCCAGGCCACCAACTCCTACTCCCTACTACACGAATGGTGGGCATGGCAAACAACTGACCATCCAGCAAGGCTTCGGCCAGCCGTGTCTCGGAGGGAACGGGGCGTTTAAGCGGCTGTGAAATGATGGGTTCCAAATATCAATAGGATGATTTGTGCCGGAGCTTCTGAAATGACACGGAGGGAGACGAAGAAGCGCCTGGAGCAGGAAGAGTTGATGTCCAGTCCAAGTGATGACGGGGAAATGCTATTGACCGGTGGCCAAAGGGCTTCCAATGGGAAACTTCTATCAGAAACTTCGACAGAGTAAACTCAACGGGCTCTCCTCCTCGGAGGCAGAGGGCGGGTCAGGTGTTGGGCTCCATGCATCTAAACAGAAACCATCTCTTGCTTCTCCTTTGCAGAGACAGCCCTGCTCATCTCCTGGCATCTGGCTACAGAGGCTTCCTGTGGAATCTACGGCCACTTTTTATTTCCGCTTTCCCCAAAGCAGAATGGTCAGCACCTGACTCAGATTTATGACGGCCACGTGTTCCCTTTTTGCCACCTTCGGAGGAGCAGTCAATGGGGAAGCCAGGTTCACTTAGCAACGGAGTTACTGACTTACTGACTGCAGTGATTCATTTAACAACCCTGGCAGGAAAGCTCATAAATTAGGGCAAAATTCACCTAACAAATATTTTGCTTAGCAACAGAAAGTTTGGGTTCTGTTATGGTCATAGGTTGAGGACTACCTATATTTTTTGAAAAGCTGAAACTCAGAATGCACAGATTTAGCAAAGACTAGAAAAGCCCCCAATTTTATTTTATTTTTAGAACTTCCAAACAAAGAATCTGTTTAATGAAGATGCCAGAATGCTAGCATGGAACCAAAAAGAAAAAAGGCAGAATGACTCACCTCTTATTTTGTCCATTCTTCTTTTAAAAGAAAATCTCTTGTGGGGAGCAAGAGAAAGTGGCTGGACCGATGCCTCACATGATCAAGGGCTATTGCACCTTTTCATCCCATAGTTATTGTATTGCTCCTCTAGGATCAGACTGGATAGTGAGAGAACGCCAGGGGGGGGGTTGGCATGGTCTGCCTGTATTGTACCTGTGAAATCCTGAAGACCTGGGGAGGCATCAGGATGCAAGGGACAGCCCACCTTGTCCCGGTCTTCCAAAATGACCGGTGCCCGTTCTGAGATGGACACTACCACTACCAGAGGCCAGCCAGCCAGGGCTATTCTGTGGTCCCATTATCTTTAAAAATTACGGTAGGCATGTTTCGTAGATGGGAAAATCTGTGGGTATAATATACTGCAGAGCCATTTCAGGCAACATCCAGCAAAACCCTCCTTGATTACCAACTTCTTGACTAGCTGGCTAGTTAAGCTTGCCTGGAACGGTTCCCCCTCTTGCTTGATGGAGGTGAAGGATTGGCTCTTCCTGCTAGGCAGATGCAATTTGAAAAACCCCTTAGTTTAAAACTTCACCCTCACACACACACATTGCACCCCATCCAATGGAGTGAAGAAATCTGAACCCAACCAAGAGAGGAGCCAACTGAGCAATACTTACTTTTCTGGCAACATTTTAAATAAATGCATTTAAGATTCCTTAAACAAGGTTGTGGTTCCTGCTCTTTTAATAGCTGCAGCATTGTTATAGAAAAAAAACCCAGTGCTATTAAACCCCTTAGTAGTTGAATTATTGGGAGGGGGGAGAAGGCGCCCACCCTCCTATTTTTAACCCTGCCATGATCTCCTGCAATTTCTCCAAAGAGTAGCTAAAAGGTTTGATCAGACTTTCTCCTCCTTCTCATGCTGATTTCAGCATCCTAGTTGCTCCCACCCTCCTCCTTGCATAGAAGCAGCAATTATCCAAGTATTTAATCTCCGCTTTCTATTTCTAAAAACAGAATTGCCATTTTATGCAGCCCCACAGCTACTTTCTGGTGAAAATGGGAATGTTATATTACAGATACAAGCAAATGCAGATTATTACTACAGAGGATTAAAAATAAATAAAAAGGCTAGGCAAGCTATATCTGGATTGGTGGCCAAAAGAAAATCGTGGCATTTGGATCCCTGGATCTTTTCAGGCCTGATGTGGTAGCCCTCAGGGGCCCAAAATCCAATTCCTGAGATGCAACTTTCATTTCTTGCAGGCTTTCAAGCTTTTTTTTTTTCTGCAACCAACTTAGCGGCACCGGTTTTTTTAACTTACAAAAGTAAAAGTGGACATTCACCTGAACTGGGCCTTTTGAGAATATTGTAGTAATAATAGAAGAGTGAAGCACAGTCT
The DNA here is from genome assembly GCA_039707465.1 of Rhabdophis nuchalis. NCBI lineage: Eukaryota > Metazoa > Chordata > Lepidosauria > Squamata > Natricidae > Rhabdophis > Rhabdophis nuchalis. The sequence continues at coordinate 870,860 of CM077651.1, forward strand.
AAAAAGATTGCTAAAGCCAGACTCAGAATCATTACCGTAGAAATATTAAGAATTCATAAAATATCTACGCTTCTCCAAACCCCCCCCCCTCCCCAAGAATGTATAAGTTGGAACAAAATCAGGATCTCAGATCTTTATTTTAAAAAGTGTATTTCCCCAGTATTGAGTGTTTGTACATTTACACACACACACACAAACACACACGCACCCACAGTTACAGAAACCCATTTCTTCGAAAAGAAATGATACGCAGATAATGTCTATGATGCACTGATAACGGGAAGGAGATGAATTACAAATGGCTCAGGGCCCCAAGGGCAGAAGAGCAAAGGGCTGGCTAGAGAGGAACTTCCACAGAGCTGTAAGGAAAAGGGGAAAACGGAAAACCTTCCCAGGCAGGTCTTGTTCACCAGCGTCTAAAATAGGGCTGTCAAATTCACAGTGTCATGGCATTGTTGTCACGTGATGAATCGGGACTTTTCTCACCTTCGCTAAACCGGGGTGCGGGGTGGCCATGGCCAGCGAACAGTTATGTATTTGGCCGGCGGGCCGGGAGTTTGACAGGCCTGCTCTAGAAGTTTGACCTAAGTGAAACCTTCTTCCCTCAAGTGAAGAAGTCCAATTGCCTGGCTGATCATTTTTGAAACGGTTCCCCGTTCAGTGAATTAAGTGTTAACTGCTCAGTCAATTAATATTCTTCAATAATGAAACTGCTTAAAGCCTCCAATTTGATTCGGTTGCGTTTGACATCTTTTGCACACTATCAGAATCATATTTTGCATGTGTCAAAGCCTGCTTTGTATACAATATTTGGTATAAACGTCCAATTCCTTCTAAAACCACTCATGAGGTGAAGAGTCCCAGCAAAAGATCCCTAGAATCCCTCCTGGGCTCTTCACTAATTAATTTGAATTTTAGGTCTCTTTGGTTGGGGGGAATATAGTGTTGAAAAAGGAAGCTTCTGAAAACAAAACTTTCCATGTTTTGCAAAAGTCCATCGTTGTCCCTCCCGTTTTCCCTCCTTTTCCCTGGGAATTGCCCTGAAAGTCCTGACGACGCAAGGGGAGGTCGGGTGGACATGAGACGATGACACTCTGCATCCAGGCACGGCAATCTCCCCTTAGTTTCAGAAGCAGTTGGATCTACATACTGGCTCCCTTTTCTTTCCCGAGAGTCCTTTGCGAAGCGCTGTGGAAAACCCTCCCAGGTGAGGGGGGGGGCGGGGGGGGGTCCTGCAGGACTCAGTTCAGGGCGGTGGCGGTTAAACAGTCGCATAAGGTTCTCTTCTCCACTTTGAAAAGCAGCGTCTCCGTCTGTGGGGAGGGGAAGAGAGCGGGGGACGGACGGACACAAAGCGGGTTAGTCAATGCCTCATGACAGCCCCTCCTGGTTACAAATGCAAGCAAACCAAAGGCAAAAGAGAAAGTCAATTCTCTTTTATGCTTAGTGGAAGACAAATCTTGCCATGCTACCCAAAAACCTGGCTGTCCTTATTTTAACTCTGGTTATCTAACAATGCAGCAGAACGACCGACTAATTGCTACTTTCCTGTTGGGTGGGAAGATGACTGAAAAGCTATTAAACTTCCCCAAGCCTTCCGTCTCCTGCTCCTTCCAACGGAGGAGAAGCGCCCCTCATCACTCAGCACAGCGTCTAACGGCTGGATTAGAAGAACCCCTGGACGGTTTGGCTTTTTGGTTTTATCTGAAAATATCCAGAGGGGCCGAGAGGGCTGCTTTTCTAAATCGTCAGAAATCGCACAAAGCCACAGCCGAACGAATGGCGAGATCCATGGGCTCCCCTCTCGGCCCTGAGTTGGCAGGAAACAAGGGTCAAGTCCCAGCAGCCGAGCTTTCCAGGGTCCCTGGGACTCCAATCTGTGGGGCGCTTTAAGGGCCAGGACCGGTCAGTTCCTCCGTCTGACACCAGCCAGCAAGAAGAGCCGGAATCCGAGGGGTGGGGTTGGGCAAGTGATGCCCAGGATGGGGAGGGGGAGAGGGGTCCCGGCTGATGGTCATGAAGCAGAGGAGGGACATGGGGTGGAGTCAAGGGGGAGCTCCGGGGGAGGCCCATGGGGAGACCCCTCTCCATTTCACTGCTGACCCCTCCTCAGTCCCCCTGACCTCTCAGCCAGGTTATATTCAGAGGCTGCCTTTCTCCCAAGCTGTCCAGGGCGAGCTCTGCGTTCAGAAACAGCCCGTGTGGCAGTTCACGCATGGGGGACTCTGCGGGGCTCCCTTCCGCCTCAGCCCACCTCCTCCCAACGTGCCTGGGCCTGCAACTTCCCCCATGGACCCCTGTTGCAAGGAGATGGCTGTGGCTAGAGCGCCCAGTGGAAAATACAAATTGAGATTGGAGAAGAGAAAATGGCGGAAGAGGCCATAAGAGGCACGTGTCCTGACCCAGCCCCCCAAACACCCCAAGCCCTCTGCGGTTGAAGCAACGGTTCCTTTATGAGGAGCCCCGGCAGAAAGAGTCCGTCTGTCCGAGAGATGAATGGTTGTCTGCCACATCTATCCATCTCCACCCCCTGCCTTTTCTCCCCAGAGCTACGGTGGGGCTTCATTAACAGCAGCGGCTCTTCCGTCCCAAGGACCGGCCCCTAGATTTCCACTGCTCTCCTCTCCTCTGCCTTCTGCGCAACTGTTCTTCTTCTCCCTCACCAGCCGCCTCCAGACTAGGGGCTCTTGACTCTCCATCTGAGTGCTGACGGACGGCCCAGGCTCCCCCTCTGTCCCCCCCCCCCTCTCAGCCAGCTCCATTCCCGCTTCCCGTTCGGGGCTTTCCGGTTGCCGTGAGGCTCACCCTGACTCCCATGCTGCCTCCTCGTCCTCTGATTCGGCTGCTGGAGGGGTCGGCGGCTGACAGGCCACAACAGCCAGCCACTGGAGGGGAGGCAGCCTGTCTGTGACCAATGGGAGCCGGGCAGGTGCCTCTCACCACATCCTCACCAAGGCCACCCATGAGGGTCAGCAAACTTTGTCGGGAGAAAAACTACTTTCCATCTGACCCAGCCAAAGGCAAATAAGCTGTGCAGGAGATCTGCCTCTGGAGATGAACATAGAGTTAACTTCTTTAAAAACAGCCAGCCAAATGTCCTGGTGTCCTGAGGTCTGGGAAGATGAGCCCCGAGGAGCTCCCTTTACTCTTCGGAACTTGACTGCACAGCCCTGAGCTGCAAAAGGAGGGGGCGGGGGCTCACCACGGCTCAATGGATCATCTGCCATCTCCCACCCACCCTGATACTCATCATCCCATTTCCTGCAGGAAGGAAGCTGGCTCTCTCTTTTCAGTCCCTGGGCATCCGTGTGTTAACGACAATGAAAGTCGCTTCGAAACAAGGTGGGTGGCCAATGAATTAAATAATAAATAAATGTCATACTCGTGAATCTAAATTGTACGCCGTCTTCTTTAAATCTTGCAAAGCCCTCTGCATGAACTCAAAGGCATGGCAGTCAACGCAGGGCCGACCTAAAAGTGGATTTTAATGGAAACATTTAAAGAACATGAAATATTACGGAACGTGTGCAAGGGTCCACAGCGAGCACAGGAAGTCAGCCTATGGCATTTTGCTAATCTCTGAATCAGAAGAAGGTTGAATGAGTAAATAAAATAAAACACCCCCTCAAAAAAGGCAAAGGCTCAGGACAGACCCCTTGGTTGGGACTTCCACACGGCAATTATGGTAACATTGCCAGAAGGAGCACCCATACCTTGCATTTTAACTTCCGTGGCTCTTCAATTTATTTATTTATTTATTTATTTTTATTTATTCGAATTTATACCCCGCCCTTCTCCTTGTTAGGACCCAGGGCGGCGCACAGGCATGATTTAAAACCACAATAAATACAATATACATCATTAAAATATATTAAATTATTCAACCCGTGCTAAAACCCATTTAAAAACCCTACCAAATTATAATTTAAGTATAAAAAGTCAGAAACGGGGGGCTATCCTAGGCCGGCTTGTTGGAATAAATGCGTCTTAAGACGTTGGCGGAAGAGGCGGAGGTCCGAGGTAGTGCGAAGGTCGGGGGGCAGTTCGTTCCAAAGGGTGGGGCCCACCACAGAGAAGGCCCTTCCCCTGGGTGTCGCCAACTGGCATTGCCCAGCCGACGGCACCCGGAGAAGTCCCTCTCTGTGGGAGCGGATCGGACGAAGGGATGTATGGGGCAGGAGGCGGTCTCGTATATAGCTAGGCCCCGAGCCATGGAGCGATTTAAAGATGGTCATCAACACCTTGAAGCGCACTCGAAAGGCCACAGGCAGCCAGTGCAGCTCGCGCAGGAGAGGTGTTATGTGGGCTTGCCTTGGGGCGCCCATAATTACCGGCGCAGCCGCATTCTGTACTAACTGTAGCCTTCAAGGGGAGCCCCATGTAGAGAGCGTTACAGTAATCCAGCCGGATGAAATGAAAGCTCTTTCTCCCAAATTCTGGAAACAGCCTTTGGCTTAACATGGGAGAAGTATTACAATACTTTTGGTAGAACTTTTGTTTTAAAAATTCCTATAAAATATCACAATCAAAGCTAGACAATAAAAAATCTAAACACATTGCTGCAAAGTTAATATTGCAGACATTTGGAAACAGATACTACCAAAAAGAGGGAGAACCTACACAAGGCCTAGACAAGACCAGAATAAACATGCATTTTTACCAAACAGAGCAGCTTAAAAAAGTTCACTTGGTGGATTAATACAGCCGGGAAAAAGAACTGGAAGACAGAGGCGGAGATCAGCAAGGGACCTGATCACTGATGGGATGGGGATTTTCTGCTTTGTATGCCATAAAACTGCCTGTCAATCCACCTGAGCATGTCGTCAGGAAGTAATTACAGAAATAATTCACAGATGGTACAATATTTCTTTGATGGTGCATTATACTAATCAAAATATTTTTAGATTGGGCTGGAAGCGGTTTGCAATCAAATTACTGCCTCTGGTGGCAATCCATCACCATTGCACTAATGTTTTTAAAAAATAATAAAGCAGAAAAATCATGCTCAAGAGCTTGATCATTCTTCTTTGGCTTCCTCAAGACATTTAAAAAGTTGCAATGAAAAAAATTCAATGCATATATTTAATCAGCGATTTTACAATGTGCAGATTTCAATTCCTGGAACTCCCTCACCAACATGGCTGGGGAACGTACTAGGTTCACCTGGTACGTCAGTTGCGCCCCTTTCTGGATCGGGATGCCCTGTGCACAGTCACTCATGCCCTCGCCCTCTCTCGCCTGGACTACTGTAACGCTCTCTACATGGGGCTGCCCTTGAAGAGCACCCGGAGGCTTCAACTGGTCCAGAATGCGGCCGCGCGGGTTATCATGGGGGTACTTAGGTGCTCCCATGCTACACCCCTTTTTGGCGGCCTGCACTGGTTGCTGGTTGTTCAGCGGCTGCGATTCAAGGTACTAATTATGACCTTCAGAGCGCTCCATGGCTGAGGCCCAGGCTACTTGCGAGACCACCTACTGCCACCGGTAGCCTCCCACTGTCCTGTACGATCCCACAGAGCTGGTCTCCTCAGGGTGCCATCGGCCAGACAGTGTCGGCTGGCGACCCCCAGGGGGAGAGCCTTCTCTGTGGGAGCCCCTTCCCTTTGGGATGAGCTGCCCCCGGAGCTTCGCGTAATTCCCCACCTCCCATTTTTCCGGCGCGCCCTAAAAAGCTGGCTTTTCCAGCAAGTCGGCCTGGCCTGAACAAAATAATGTATTAATTTTAATTCCAATTTTAATTTATTTTATAATGTCTATTAATTTATTGCTTATTGGATTTTAAAAAAAATATTTTTCTAACTTTTGTACTCTATGTCTCTTATGTTGTATGCTGAGTCCTTTGGGAGAAAGAAATCTGAATCTGAACTCTGGGAAGTGAGCTCCACACGCCTTCAAACTGTAAAGGTTTAGAAACAGAACTCTGGAGTACAAATAAGTTTCCAAACTACCCGTAGCACAAGCCAGCTTTTCTTGCCCGTAGGCGAACTCTGATTCAAGAAAGAAACATAGATAGTCCTCCTCAACTTACAACAGTTCATTTAGCAGCAAAACACATTTATGCAAGGTAACTGGAGCCTGTGATCCAGTTTGAGAGCCAAGGTTGCAGGTGCACCTGGAAGGTTTGTGTGTGCATAAACAACAACAACACGGGGGCTGCAACTGCCTGTCCAAAGCCCTTGACGCACATCGCAATGCAATAGGTGGGGTGTAGTTGGCGGCTTGGTTAGAAGGACCCTCTCTTCACAAACCGAGGTTCACCCCAGAACTGCACCCGATGCGCTGACTTGAGAGGAGAGATGGAGTTTCATACTTACTTTCAGCAGGAATCGCTGTTCCTGATTCTTCCTCAGCCGTAGCAGCCTTTGTAGAAATCAGCCCCGCCATCAGAAGCAAAGGGGCCAAAAGTACCACCTTCCTCGTGCAAATAGTGAGCATCTTGCTAGTTAAGCCTCCCTCCTTCCTAAGAGAAAAAAGAAAAGGTGATGGATAACAGAGATCGTTTGAAGCTGAATGTAATTTGGCTGAATGAGATTTTTTTCCAGCAATCCACGTGAGTCAAAGCTACAAAATTAAGAAATTGTAAATCAATACCACTTTCTTACTATCTGACACAATGCATTAAATTATCTTTAGCTACACCTTTTCTCATGAAATCTGTGCAATTGGTAGAAATAGAAGACAGAATTAATAATATAATGTTATTAAATAAAAGTAAGCAGTAATAATAGAAGTAATAATACTAAGAGGCTTCTTAAAAGAAAAGTGGTGAAATATTTTCCTTAGGACTGAAATATTTCCATTCTACTCTCTCTACATACGTATATATGGATACCACTGTCAGGGGAAGAGATAATTTCAAATTGTACACTTCAGTCCCTAAGAGCAGCAGTGTCCCAGGAACATTCCCAGTGGCATGGTCAAAAAAGTCAAGATGGCCACTGAGCCTGCACACACAAACAACATCTCAACCCTAAAGCTGGTTCTTGGCCCAAAAGAGATGGACCAGAAGGCAGAAACTCTGCTGCAAAGTTTTTCTAGCCAACATCTGCATTTATATCCCTTTTTTATTTGGTTCTACAATTTTAGAATAGGTTGCAACATGGAGCAGAATAAAAATGCCAGGGGAGTAATGATATACATCAAGCCGTCTAACCCCAGAATTTCAGCAGAAAGCTGTAAAATATTACGATGTTCTCAAGATAATGTGACATCAATCGCATAATTGCAAGCTTTGAGATACGATTCGGCAACCGCTCTTGATCCCTCTAAGGGAGGGAGATTGCATAGCTGTGGGGTTTCATAGCCTTAAACCACGAAGCATTGCTATGGAGAGTCAGGATATTTGTGTGCAATTAACTAAAGAAATGACATAAGAATGCAGGCTAAATATGCACAGGGGGAAAGAGCATTATTTTGTCTTTCAGACGTCCATCAAAATTATGACACCTCAACAAAACATCTTTTGCCCACAATCCCACAGCAGACGTGTTTACCAAAGCGCCAATAAAAGCAACACTATTTCCTGCTTAACAAATAAAAGGTCTTATTAGTGCCCATCTTTCCATTCCCCCCGTTATCCACACGCGATCCCTGTATTCCGATGTGGTGATCAGGATGGCTCTTGATATCCATTGAAACTGCCTGGGCCAGGGCTCTGCCCTTGCAGTAGCTATGGTAGCAGAAAGCCCCCCTCCTCTCCTTCTGGGGGAGCTCCCCTCATGCTCTCTGCCCCCAAAGCCCAGCCTTGCCTCCTCCTCTCCAGCCCAGAACAGCCTCTCGTCCAGAAAGGGGCTTGAGAAATCGCCTGTTCTCCACCCAGGATCTGGCGACTGCTGTGTGTGTGTGTGTGTGTGGGGGGGTGTTTCCAAACCAGGCGTCCCAGCAGAGCGGATGACACATGGCCGTGACACAGGGCGCAGGGGCTCTTTGCAGCTAGACCGTACCCCAGGGAATTCCAACAAAGCAAAGATAGAAATACCTGCTCTCGCTCTCTCTCTTTCTCCCTCGCCTTTGCGATGGCCGCTCTGAATGGCTGCCGTGGCTGCTGTAGCGCAAGATGTGCAGTGGTGCCTTTGAGCAGGCGCACAGCTGCTCTTTATCCTTTCCCAAAGGATCTGCCATGGCAACCATGCAGCGCCCCAGACTCCCAACGGCCTTGCTTCCCCTCTTGTGTTGCAGCCTCTCAGTGTGCAGCGCAAAAGACAACGTTGTGACAAGGGGCAGAGGAAGAAGCGAGCCACGGCTTCTTCAGAGGCAAAGCAAAGGGAGCCTCATCACCAAGGGGGAAAGGGAGACACGAGGAATTACCCATAGCTAATATTTGGGATGAGATTAGTTGAGGGACAGGCGTTCTTGGCCTGATTAAAATGTAACATGATGTGATAAGCAGCCTTTAAAGCTGCAACTATAATTCCAGTCCACCTTTCTTTCCAATGGAATTTTCGCAGAACAGAACGATCGGAGGCGCCCAAACGTTCCCACCGGGGCTTTTGGAGCCACAAGGGCCCTTTCCGGGTGCTACGGGTGAGCAGCTGCACCGAGACTTTTACAAAGTGGTTTTCAGAGACAGCCTCTTGCCCCCAACAATGTGGGTCCTCGTTTTACGGGCCTCGGAAGGAAGGCTGAGTCAACCTTGAGCCGGTCAGGATGGAACTTCTGGCCGAGGGCAGAGATTGCCTGCAATGCAGCATTGCAACCACGGTGCCACCAGGGCTCTGAGGGTCTGCTTTGCGTCAACGTTTCTTCTTCGTTTGAATGACTATATTATGTACGTGGATTGTTCTCAGCGGAATCCCCCCCCCTCACCCCCCCCCCCCCCCCGCCTGAAAGCGTGAGAGATTGAAAGTGGGCCTCGGCATCAAAGCTTTTACAAAGAATGTACACCTTTCTCCACACAGGCTGAGCCCAACATTTCTGTGGTCAAGCGAGACCTTTACAACCTGTAACCACAGTTGTTAAATAAATCACTGCCGCCGATAAGTTAGTAACATGGTTGTTAAGTGAATCCTGCTTCCCCACTGACTTTGCTTGTCAGGACGCTGCAAGTGCCCTAAGTATGAATTGAAGCCACTTTTTTTCATTGTGGTTGCAACTTTGAACGGTCACTATAAAGGAACTGTCGTAAGTCGAGGGCTACGTGCATGAACTTATGGCCTGCGCTGACTGGGGATTCCATGAGGATGGCGCGGCTGCCCTCGGGGACACGTCCTTGGCTGCGCCCGCCAGCCTCCCCTCGGGAAAGCCAGGGAGAGCCCCGAGGTGCAGGAGACGCCGCGTCCCTCCTGGGGAGGGCTGGAGATGCACCGGGCGGGGAGGGGGCGGCCCTCCCGCGTTCTCCACCGGGGCCCCACATCCCCCAGCCCGGCCCTTCCTCGGCCGAATCCCCGCAGCGGCGGCCGCTGAGGAGGAAACGGCCGAAGAGGGGCCCGCCATCTTGCCGTACGGGAAAGGGCGCGCGCGCGGCCACGCCCCCTCCTATCTCGGCCATTTCCCTCCCTTTGGCGCGCGCCGCCATCTTGCGTTACGGACGGGGCGCTTCCGTGCGGCGGGCCGGGTCCTCGCCGGGCGTCCCCCTCCCCCCTCCCCCTCTTAGGTGTCCTCGCGAAATGCCCGCCGCGCGCCTCGGCTGGGCCCCAAGATGGCGTCGATGCGGGAGAGCGACACCGGCCTGTGGCTGCACAACAAGCTGGGCTCGGCCGACGAGCTGTGGGCGCCCCCGAGCATCGCCTCGCTGCTCACCGCCTCGGTCATCGACAACATCCGCCTCTGCTTCCACGGCCTCTCCTCGCCCGTCAAGCTCAAGCTGCTCCTGGGCGTCCTCCACCTGCCCCGCCGCGCCGTCGACGAGGTGAGGCCGCCCCTCCTGAGGCGAACTCCCCCGGGGAGGGGGCGGCTGGGGGGCCTCCGGTGCGCGCGCGCGCGTGTCCTGGCAGCGGGGCCTGGTGGGGGGAGGGGGCGGGGGGGGTCTCAGCCTGACTGGCCCTCCTGCTCCGAGGCCTTGTGGGGGTTCAGGCCGAGGCCCCCCCCGGCAGCCCTCGAATTACAACCGTCCGCTTAGGGACCGTTGAAAGCTGCAAAGGCGCTGAAAGAAGGGAATTATGACCGATTTTCACACTTAACGACCGTTGTAGCATAAAACAAACAAACGCCCGGGTCACTTTATGAGCGTCACGGTCTCGTTTTGCGACCTTCTGACAAGCGAAGTCAATGGAGAAAGCTGGATTTGCTTAACAACCATGGGACTAACTGAACAAACGCGCCGATTCACTTAACAGCTGTGGCGAGAAAGGTCGGAAAACGGGGCACAGTTAACTTAATAACAGTCTTGCTTAGAAACGGAAACATTTTGGGCTCAACTGTGGTCGCAAGTCAAGGACTACCTGTGTAAACGTGGATGCCCCCCAAGTGTTGAGGGGCCGTCCAAAGGCCGTGGGGGTGGGGGCTATGCGTAGTCCAGAGTCCTCTTAAGGGCCCGGGGCTTTGGGAAGGGGGCGGCCGCTGGAAGATCTGGGGGTCTCTGGGCTTCAGGGTCTCCTGCAACGAAGGATGGGGAGGATCGACGTCCTCTGTGCTGTTCCTCATTTTGTGGGGTGATCTGCTTTGCGGAGGAAATGTGGAGCAGGACCGTCCGAGGAACGGCAGTGCCTGGCTGTTTCCCTTGATTTTGGAGAAGCTCATGGCTCCGTGGAGGGGAGACCACCAGGAAGCGCCCCAGTTTAGACTGCGATGCTGAGAAATCAGGAGAAGAGGATACCCCCTAAAGAAAGATGTACGGGTTCAGAAGTGGTGGCTGCAAAACTTGTATCTTGGTGCAGCTCCAGTAACATCTTCCAAACTGGGATGAGTGGTTTTCTGTCACTGGGACTGTCGTGAAAAGAAATCCCTCTGCCAGGCAGCTACAGACGGGGGGCCAATGCTGGCCCAAAGACTTCTCGGAGGCCGAGGGTGGAGGTGTCATCCGTCAGGTTGCCTGGCTCAGGAGCCCCAGGTCGGAGATCAACTGCCCACGGAATCGCAAGGACTCGGGTGGTGAGAGGGCAGAGCCTGACAGGATGCCCATTTCCAAGATGGGGCAGCAGCTTCAGACACCAAAACAAAGGAGACCTGCTTTATTCCTCACGAAGCGAAGACCTCAGGGCCCCTAAGCGATGGCTGGGCTACTTGAGTGGCCTCCAGAGATCACCACTCTCTTGGAAAGAACTCTCTATTGCTTGCCTCCTGCTCTCCTCGTTGGCTCTCAGTTTTGCAACCCAGAGCAACATATGGAAGTCTCTGCCAGTTGACTACTGGACTCTCACCAGTCCCACTTGCCCCTCTGCCTCATCCTATTTTGAAGTGATGCCACATTGGCCTTGTAGCACTCCTACCTGCCTCCCTTAGCTGCGACTCTGGACGGGATTTCTGGTTAGCTGCACCTGGGTAGCAGGTGTGATGTTGCTCCTTTGTATTTCCAAGCATGTGTGCCTTTGCTCGCACCCCTTTCTACCTGCCTTTGGGTTTGCCTGGCACAAGTACACCGGCTGTAACTCACTCCTCAGTGTTTACTCAGCCTGGAACAAGACAGAGTATATTTCCCGCCACAGGGCCAGATAGATCCCGCACGCCTGTGCTTGCAAACAACTTTGGTCTTGTTGGCACAGAAGTGAGGTGGGCATGTCTGGGTGGCCATATGGCCCTTTACTTTGCATTCCAGAAAAATTATTTCTTAGCAATCCAGTTTGTCTGTTCCTTCCTCCTGTTGCAGCATCCATCCCTGCCTTGGACAGGTGAATTAAAACTGCCTCCTTAACAGGGTTCCTCTTTGGGTTTGTTGGCATGACGGTTCCTGTGTTTCCAGTCTTCATGATAGATCCTGTGCTTGTTTGGGAAAATGAGGGCGGTTACCTACAGTATTGCTCTTGATAGAGATGCATAGATTAGGGGAGGCTAGTCTAGAGGCGAAGGGAGCATTTGCCTGGGAATTCTGTTTGTAGCCTCCAACGTTTGTCATCCTGAATTCCGTAGAGGAAATGTAGACTATAAATATTCAGTGAGTCATTCCACCCTACTAAGAAGCAGGTAGAATAAATATCGAACTGTGTTAAAAGGCCTGGATGAATAAATAGTTTTTACCTAGTGCTCAGAATTCTTGAAAAAAAAATTGTGAATAACTTGTTTCTTTCCTACATAATGAGTTGTAGATGAGCAGATGCACTTTGTGTCCAACTTCTCTGGGAAAAACCTGGCCTGGAAACAAGGAACCAGACTAGTCGCCTTTATTAGTGGAAAGACGTTCCAATGAGTCCTTTCCTTTACAGGTGGGCGAATTAAGGCAGCTCAGTCCTCATGATCTTCCAATGCGCTGGGGAGGCGACTCGGCCTCCACCTGTAGGTTGCTTGGAAACAGCCGGTGTCGCCTTACACGTGTTGAGAATCCACCTCTCCCTGTTTGGTTCAGGAATGCACCGAGAGGGCACATTTTGCTTTAAAACTGCTTGTGTGAGGAGGGTGCAGCTATTTGGATCCAAAGCAGAATAAAAGGGCTTTGAGGAGGCTGAGAGAGCACTCAAGGACGCACGTCTTTTTCTTTTTTTAAACTCTTTTTCTGGGCTCACATGACAGCCATGCAGTCCCAGGAAAATGCGAGTTAAGGAAAAAACCCACTTCAAGGCATAAACACAAGAAATGCTTCCCACTTCTACAAAAGCACCTTTTCTGCTTTAGACCCAAGTGCACTGAGTTGGCTTCCATGCTTAAAGAAGAACATAACTCTGCCACCCCAAATTTACTCCTGCTGTTGTATTATTATTAGTTATTAGCCCTTAAAAGAACCTGGATGAATCTCAGCCGCCAGTCCTGAACAGGAGACCAGGTAACTAGCCAGAAGGGAAACGAGGGCAGAAATAGAACCACAGAGATTTTATGGAGGAGCTGTGGAGCTGATTGCCTGACTTTGGGGAAAGGCTGTTGGGCTTGAATGAGCAGGAGTGTGTGACTTTTCCTCAGGGAAGATGTTTGCTGAGGTGTGAGGAGCAGGAGGGGTGTGTAAGGGCAGCTGATTAATTGGTCATCCAGTGCACAAAGCCAGCTCAAAATGCATTCTTTGGAAAGGGGCCAGGCAGGTGGGAGCCTATGGTCAGAAGGAGGAAGGAGAAGAGCCAAGAGAAGTGGGGGGAACGCTTAGCCGAAGAAGGACCAGACCATCCTTGTGCCCGGCTAAGGGTTGGAGCCCTAAGGTAGACAGGTATAGGATTGGGTACCGTATACGTTCCCCCTTGAAGTATGCTTTTTACATACTTTACGCTTGAAATCTTGTCTCCCTTGGCTGAAGAATTGGGGGAAGCCAGTTTTCAACAGTACAGAGGAAGGCTCATTAAAGAAGGGGAAGAGAGGTCTCCTAGGAAGGCAGGGTATCTGTTGTCCAGGAGTGTAGGATGACCTCAGGAAGGATGAAGATGTCCCCATAAGAGTAGCAAATACTTAGCGGAACTTGGCAAGGATTCTAGGAGTTGGCGTTTGGGCTGCTTAAAGTTACCAAGGTTGAGAAATGTTGGTCTAGAAACTATGGCACTCCCACAAATGTAACCAACAGTAATGATCCGTTATGTAGGTGATGCCTTCATCATCATAAAAAAAGGAATAAGTAGAGGTGACACATGAAACGACAACATTTCAAAGAATAACATTCATAAGGAAAGAAGAAAACAACTGTATGCTACCTTTCCTTTAGATCTTCAGCATCAGAAGAAGCAACAGCAAACTAGAAATGTTTCAAAACTCCCAGTAACCAAGTGCTCCATTGCCAAAGTAACACCCCAGTTTCCCTCAACAGGTGTTGGGTAAGAACATTGTCCAGACGAGTTCAAAGGTATCGCAGCAATCCAGAACACCAGAAAAAGGAAAAAGATATCTATACAACTTCACATATTCACAGCAAAATGGATATGCAACTTCATCAAAAAGTGCCATTCAACCCACCGCAGCATAACCTGTTATAACAAGCTGGGAAAAGGATAATAGTACCCATTAAAAAAAAAAAAATCAGAAACGGCCGACAGACCCTATTAGAGCGACACACGCAAACCAACTACTAAAGGTCTCCAAAACATCTTAAGCAAAAGACCCACTGGGCCAAGGAGAAAATGCAAAGACTATAGCAGCACCTATGTAAGTCAGGCAGGCTGAAGATTAGCAGAGCGCATCCATGCACACCAACCAGCAGTCAGAGGATAGGATAAAAACCTCTTAATTGCACAGGATGGAGACAAATTTCACCAACGTTTCATCATGGCAAATCACCATCAACAGGCACATATAAATATAAGCTACATTTATATACTCTTCAAAATAGCCAATTAAAAACTAAGTAAGGCCCAGAATGCATCCTCTCCAGCAAACAGCAGTCAGATAAGCAGGGATTAACACCCGACAAGCAACCAAGCAGAGAACAACGTCCTAAAATCAAGGAACTAACGAGGAGAAAACCGTACTCCCACTGATACTGGCAGAACAAGCTACAAGGAGCAAACCCCACGCTCCCGTTTCTCTGATGATGTTACCCAGCTGGGTAGTGAAATGTATTCTAAGAGGATATAATGTATATCATTCCCATTTTATCAGAATATAAAACTCCTTCAGGAGGCCGCCTCACTCTAATCTACTCCAAAGACCCTGTGTTGCCTTCCGGATACCTTTCAATAGAAGGTCCAGAATCCCCAGCCAGCCTGCTTGAATCTTGGCTGCAGGGCATAATTCCATCTGTGATTAGGTCAGCTCCGGATCTGCCGCTCTTTTGCCAGGCCCTAAAAACCTGGGCTTCTGCCAGGCCACGGAAGCACGATGCAGCTCACCCCCCCCCCCCTTTGTGGATGGCCATTTCAGGATGCTCATCCGCTACGCGTTGCGTATTGTTTGTGTGTTTTGTTTTTTTTAATGTCTCCCATGGAAAGCTTCCCAGAGTCATGAACAGGACAGGGCGTGCTATGAATCAGATAAATAAAATTGTAGACTAATCTTATTTGGTTGGCAGCCAATATTTTGAATTTTAGAACCTTGAAATCGGATTGGGAGAGGCTGCATATTCATCACATATTCAAATTGCGTGAATGGTTTCTTAATATAGTAACTAAAATTCAGGAGTCCCACATGTGCTTTTCCAAAATGCAACTGGACTTTCTTGAGTTTTTTCCCCCCTTTGAAAACAATTTGCTTCTCATCCCAGAAGCTTCTTAGTTCTCAATGAAGAGAACTGAAGAACCGAATAGAACCGAAGAAGCTTCTTGGTTGAGAAGGGAAATGTTTTCAAAGGGAAAAAAGCCCCAGAAAGCCCAATTGTCTTTTGGAAAAACACCTTTGGGAGAACCATGAACTGGATGGTTGAGGATCTCCAGAGGCATTGAAAATTCAGGAGCAACATATTTTTTTCTGCAAATTTTGGGAAATGGGAGGGGAAATAATTGAATAATCTTAACTGCAACTGAAAATTGGAAAATAATAATACAGGGCAATTGTTTAAACTTATTGATAATGCCATGCTGTACAGTAAATAGGAATCCCTTCCTTTTCAGATTATTCATTGTGAAAGACAGTTGGACTGCTATAACAGCAGAAATTGAAATATTGTATTGTGGTATTTTAGAATGCGTGAACTCTCTATTCTCAACTGGACCTTGTTTACGTTTTCCTCCTTTGCCTTGTGACATTATTGTCATCTGCATTTGTAGCCAAAGTGGAGAAAAGATATAAATTGTTTCAACACCAGAACGAAATAAGGGCATAAAATGGCATTTGGCAGGTAGCTAAACCTAATAATAATTACACCATAAAAAGCATTTATATAGGAACAGGCCTAAGAATTTGGATCACTTTCATCTCCTTGACGTAGGCTGAGATTAGAGTTTGATGAAGTCCAGTTGATGCTTCTCTCTGAGATGAATTTTCTTGGTTACCTGCCCAAACATGCCAGCTATAAAAAGCTAAATTTCATTTTCATGAATTGTTATGATGAAGCTAATGATGGACAGCAGCATAGCAGTTTTCACATCTTTCATATCAAATCTGATACTTTTCTGTTGATGGGGAAACTTGCAGGTGGCAGTTTCTACCAGCTGCAAAATCTAATCTCTGTCCTTTAAACAAACAGATGCTCTTATCGGCTGCTCACAGCCTTTGCATCGTGTTTGATGGCAGGTAGATAAAGAGCATAATTTACTGATAAACCTCCCAGATTTAATTCTTGGATTCTCAAAAAGGAGGTTCCAACAATGAAAGGCCTGTCTAGTTAGGATTCTGGAGTCCTGCAGCCGGACAAAGAGGACTCCGAATAGTTTCCTGGGTTTTATGCAGCGTTGTTTTGTTTATTGCTTTTGAGAATAGATGGCGGCTCCATTATAAAGCGGTTGTTGCAGTATTTCAGTCATACGTTGAAAACATTTGCGATTGTGTCAGATGAAAGAGGAGTTGTGTCGTTCCGTTCCCCCCCCCCCCCTCCCAGAGGCTGAGAACGGAGTGGAGCTGGTGTTGGAATGAAAAGCCCAGCTCTGCTCCTGGGTCTCTGCATGGAGGGACGAGTATGTTCTGCAGAGCTACAGAAAGAAAGTTCGAACTCTGGATTTTTCTTTCTTCCTCATTAGATGAAAGGCGCCCTGACCGAGATCATCCAGCTGGCTACTTTGGATCCAGACCCCTGGGTGTTAATGGTGGCTGATATTTTGAAGTCCTTTCCAGATATTGGCTCCCTTAACCTCGACCTGGAAGAGCAGAACCCCAATGTTCAGGATATCTTGGGAGAACTGCGTGAAAAAGGTAACCGTCTCCTTCTCGCGCCTGAGCCCTCTCCACCCAGACCGCAGCTTTGGCGTTGCACAGAAAGAGCTCCTTTGGGAAGGAATTGTTAACCGAAGGTACAACACACACAGGGCCTCCTTTGCAAATAGCTTCGGAACAGAGGGGGCTTGTTCAACAGAGCCCCCCCTGTGCAGTGAGAGAAAGCGCAGAGGCAGGCGGGCTCTGATCTTGGGCCGATCCCCTCTGCTGCCTGAATGGCCCCCTGTGGATGAGGCGGCCTCCCTCCAGCGCTGCGATCAAGGGGGCGGCTTGGGAGGGGTCCCTCCTGAAAGCTGCTTTCCCAGCCTGGCTCTCCCCGGTAGGCCTTTGGTGGATGACTAGAGAGCGTCTCCAGCCGAGGCAAACAGTTCAGCCACCTTCTCCAGCGGCCTCTGGGGCAACGGACGGATGGGATGCCAGGAAGTGAGGAAGCAGGAGGCTGGCAGGATGCCCAGGGCACGCACTAGGAGAGGGGATTGGGCAGAACTGGCACAGGAATGCCTTGAGTAGCATTTCTCCCTCTCGGCGACCCTGTTTAGGATCCGGTGACAAAAAAGGGTGTGCCAAGGGCAGCGTGTCTATGGGGGCCAGGTACCCACTCGGGGCAAAGGTTTGCCAGTATCTGTGCAAAGGGACCCGGGGACACTTGGCAGGCCTCTGCAGAAGGAGGGTGGGGCTTCTCTCTGGACTCCTTGACCTTGCTCCTCTTCTTCTCTGAGGCCTGGCATGCAGGGCCGAGGAACGGGGGCCCTTCTTCGGCCACGTTTAAAATGGCTGCCCTCTCTCGGTCTGTTTGTTGGGGGGAGAGAGGAGGAAATGTACAAATAGCTGGAGCTTTTCCTCCGTCTGAAAGAGCCGCTGGGGGGAGGCTCTTCTTGGCTTTTGGGTGCAAACTGGAATGAAGGAAAACACTCAAGACTGCTTTAGCCTTTGTGGGTGATCAGTTGCGCTCTGTGTGTAGCACCGCAAGGCTTTAGAAACGTCCAATGCAATCGTGCATGCGTGATGCTCCGTGTTTGTATATAACACACAGCTGGGCCTGATTTTAATACGCAGCCAACCTTGTGTTGTGGTGAAGGAAACAGGCTGGGTGCCTTTAGTCAGCCGAGCGACCTTGGGCCAGCCCCTTTGCCTCAGCCCCGGGAAGGAGGCAATGGAAGCTCTTCCAAAGAAACCTTGCCAGGAAAATGGCCGGGATTTGTCCAGGAGTTACCAGGTGTCAACGCTGAGATGAGGGGGATGTGGAATGCTGATTGGAAGGGTGTCCAAATGCCTCCGCCTTCCCTTCCCTTGAATTTGAATTTCAAGGCATATGAATAATCCCTGTGCCTTCACCTTTGCCGCAGGTGTTGCGCTGCTCTTTGTATCACGTGATCGGCCTGAGTTACTATCAGCTCAGGGTAGCTTCCCCGCCTTCTCTTCCAGCCCCCCCCCCCCCAAGGCCCAAAGCGGTGGAACACCTACCACTGATGCCCCCCCTCTGCTTCCTCCTGAGCAGCCCCCCCACACCCTCCGAATCCTCTGCTGAGCCTGCGGGGGTCTGGCCCGGCCCATCTGGCCAGAGCCCCCACTGGTCAGGAGTCCATAACAAGGAATGGGCTCTTCGCCACTGACTTGGCTCAGGCTTGGTCAGGTCTACTTTTGAGTATTTTCTTTTTTGGTCCCCATCTCTTGGGGCCTCTTCCCAGTTGCTTCGTCTCCTGTAACTCAATAAGGCAAAAACACTCCGTACAACGAAGAAGGTAGAAATATAGGATTAAAACACATAAGTTAAGCAGAAGGAAACCTCTGATTTCTTTGCAAACGACAGGCAGGGTTTGGAGCCCTGTGGCTCTCTGGAGGGGAAGGGGAGGTGGGGGAGTCAGAGGATTGTGGCCCCTCCCCGTGGAGGTCCATCCTTTCCCCTACTTGTTTCCTGCTCCGTGGGAGTCTCCTCCCCCTCCCATCCTGCCCTTGCCATTTATCCATCCCGTTGGCACTCACCACGACAGGCGGGGCATTTCTGTGGCAGGAGTTTGACTTGGTCACTACCGAGGATATGGACAGGTTGTTGAGGAGCCTTAGGGCCACCACATGTTTATTGGACCCGTGTCCCTCCTGGCTTGTACTGGCATCCTGAGAGGTTACACGAGGCTGGCTCCAGGACATTGTGAACGCGTCTTTGAGTGAGGGGTTCTTACCTACCGCCTTGAAAGAGGCGGTGGTGAGACCTCTCCTCAAAAAGCCTTCCCTGGACCCAGCATTGTTGGAAAATTACCGTCCGGTCTCCAACCTTCACTTCCTTGCGAAGGTTGCAGAGAGTGTGGTGGCTCAACAGTTTCCTCAACACCTGGAGGAAGTTGATTATCTAGACACGCGCCCGTCCGGCTTCCGGCCCGGTCACAGCACCAAGACGGCATTGGTCGCGTTGGTGGATGATCTCTGGAGGGCACGGGATAGAGGTTGTTCCTCTATCCTGGTCCTATTAGACCTCTCAGCGGCTTTTGATACCATCGACCATGGTATCTTATTGCACCGACTGGGTGGGTTGGGGGTGAGAGGCACCGTTTTACGGTGGTTCACGTCCTACCTCTCTGGTCGGTCGCAATGGGTGTTGGCAGGAGGGCAGAGGTCGGCCCCGAGGCCCCTCACATGTGGGGTGCCTCAGGGGTCGGTCCTCTCGCCACTTCTGTTCAACACCTACATGAAGCCGCTGGGCGAGATCATCCGTGGATTTGGGGTGGAATACCATCTGTACGCTGACGACATCCAGCTGTACATATCCACCCCAAACCACCCCAACGATGTCGTCGAGGTTCTGTCCCGGTGTCTGGAGGCCTTACGGATCTGGATGGGTAGTAACAAACTCAAGCTCAACCCGTCCAAGACCGAGTGGCTGTGGTTTCCGGCACCCCGGTTCAGCCAGGTAACTCCAACTCTGGCTATCGGGGGCGAACAACTGGTCCCTGTGGAGAGGGCACGCAACTTGGGCGTCCTCCTGGATTCCCAGCTGTCCATGGAGGACCATGTGACGGCCGTGGCCAGGGGGGCGTTCTATCAGGTACGCCTGATACGCCAGTTGCGCCCCTTACTGGACCGGGTGGCCCTTCGCACAGTCACTCAAGCGCTCGTGACATCCCGGTTGGACTACTGTAACGCTCTCTACATGGGGCTCCCCTTGAGGTGCACTCGAAGGTTACAGCTAGTCCAGAATGCGGCCGCGCGGGTGATTATGGGTGCCTCAAGGCAAACCCACATAACACCTCTCCTGTGCAAGCTGCACTGGCTGCCTGTGGCCTTTTGGGTGCGCTTCAAGGTGTTGACGACCATCTTTAAATCGCTCCATGGCTCGGGGCCTCGCTACATACGAGACCGCCTCCTGCCCCATACATCCCTCAGACCGATACGCTCCCACAGAGAGGGCCTCCTCAGGGTGCCGTCGGCCGGACAATGCCGACTGGCGACACCCAGGGGAAGAGCCTTCTCTGTGGCGGGCCCGGCCCTCTGGAACGACCTACCCCCTGATTTACGTACTACCCCGGACCTCTGCCTCTTCCGCCAAGACGTATTTATTTCAACAAGCCGGCCTAGGATAGCCCCCTGTTCCTGACTTAAAAAAAATAAAAATAAAAAAAAAATTATAATTTGAGAAGGTTTTTAACATGGGTTTTAGCACGGGTTAATCTAAATTAATATATTTTAAATTGATATTTATTGTATTTTTGTGGTTTTAATAATGCCTGTGCGCCGCCCTGGGTCCTAACAAGGAGAAGGGCGGGGTATAAATTTAATAAAAAAAAATAAAAAAATACAACGTCTTAAGACGTATTTATTCCAACAAGCCGGCCTAGCATAGCCCCCCGTTTCTGACTTTTACTCTGATAAATTTTTAATTCGTAAGGTTTTTAAAGGTTTTTAGCACGGGATATAATTTAATTAGTTTTTAATAATGTATTTTTGTATGTTTTTTAAGATTGCCTGTGCGCCGCCCTGGGTCCTTGTCAGGAGAAGGGCGGGGTATAAATTTAATAAATAAATAAATAAGCCCTAGATCGCAGCCTTCACGTACACGGTGCCCACGCCAGTCATAGGCAGCAGCCATCCCTTGTGCCCTTTAACCACCCCCGTCCGATGCTTTCTGCCCACATTTCAGGGCAACCCCTCCCGCCCTCACCTTCCCTCCGGTCACCTCCCCATTCTTCCCGAGGAGGGGGGGGTCTTCCTGGCTGCTTTGCAGCTCTTCATTAGGGGGCCAAGAGGGAGGAGGCCCCTCTTTCTCGTTTGCATTGCGGAGAGAGGCTCCCATCGTCCCCACCCGGCTCTTCCTGCTTGACCCTCGAGAAAACTGAACTCCTTGCGAATTCTGTCTTTTGGTCCAGTGAGTGACTGTGAATCCTCAGCCATGTTGCCTTTGGAATGCCAGTACTTAAACAAAAACGCCTTGACCACCCTGGCCGGGCCCTTCACGCCTCCCGTCAAGCACTTCCAGTTGAAGCGGAAGCCCAAAAGTGCCACTCTGCGAGCGGAGCTCCTGCAGAAGTGTAAGTAGTTGAGGTTCTCTCCTCCCCCCCCAACACCCCCCCCCCTCGCGTGGCTCTACTCCCAGGAGTAGAGGAGAAGCAGGCAAGGAGCAGCACTCAACTTAACCACCCTTCACTCAGGGACTGTTCCAAGTTACCACGGAACTAAAAGAAGTGATGGATGATGGAGGGACCCCAATGCAGCAGAGAGGAGGTTTAAGCAAGAAATAGGCTTCTTCATGCCTGAGTGACAAGATAAAAGTAAACTTCTGAAGTGAAGAAGCTCTTCCTCATTTGCCTCTGGCTGTCCTAGAAAGCAGCCTCTTCTCTTCTCTGCTCCGTTCCATTAAAAAGAACCCCCCACCCCCCACCCCGGTGTGCTGTAGATTATCTTCTTTTTGGATAGAGTCAAGTTAACGACTGCATTAAAAGCTTTCTTTGAAATTAATGTGTGATTTTCTTTCTTTTAAAGTGGGATGCTAAATAGATTTATGTCATTTCTTTAGCTGCGGAAACTGCGCAACAGCTGAAGAAGACGGCTGGAGTAGCTTTCCATGCCAAAGGGAGAGGATTGGTTAAGAAGATTGACACAACAAGTAGGTTCTCATTTTCCTCTCGTTTCATACGCTTTGAGCCTTAAGATAAATTGGCAACACAGAAAATGCCACCCGAGGCTCCCTGGGTGGGCATAACGAAGGCGGTAGATTTATGGGCAAGGTTGGGGGAGAAAAGCGCTCTCGGGAGAGAGAAAATCGGGGCTCTCGTCGGATCCAACGCCTGCTTTCGGGTGAAAGACGAGCAACGTTGAGCACGGAGGGCTGCGTGAAAGTCCAGCTTGCCGTCGAGGGCCCTCCTGCGAAGGGAAGCGGGCCCGTGGCTACCCGCGTCTTCTTTCCCAAGCGGCCCCAAGGATGGGAGGTTTCCAGGCAAGATTCCCCAAGGAAGGAAAGGGGAGCTCAGCCCGCCGATGTCCGGGTGGCCTTGCGCCTCTCCTCTCCTCCTCCCTCTGCCGAAGGGAGCCCAGGCTCTGGCACCACAGCAAGGGGGCTCCCCAAGGACCCTTTGGGGAGCCTTCCTTCATCTTCACTGCGTCAGAGCCTGTCAGGAGGAGGAGGAGGAGAAGGAGCCTCTTGCCTGATTCCTTGCGGAGGGAACATGCTTACGTGCCACCCCAGATCTGTCCTGGAAGAAGTCTGGCAGTTTCTTGCCCTGTCAGAGTAAAACCTCTCCATTGGGACCTTCCGTTGCCCCACATAAGAGCCAAAGGGCCTCCCTTGGGAAGGGCTGGTCAGTACCAAGAGGCTGGGGAAGTTGTAGCTCGGGCTGTCCTCCTCCTGGAAGACCAGCTCTCTAGGGAAGCTCCAGGTCCACTAAAGGGAGGCCTCAGGTCAGCAGGCACCGGCGGAAGAGCCCCTGGCGCACTTTCCCTTCCGGAAGTTTCTTTTTGCCCCCACCTGGATTGCCTAGGACAGCAGGCGGCATAAGGTGGATGGTGGCCATCACCGTCACGGCTTCTCCTTACAAGAAGGGAGACTGGAAGGGCCTCCAACTCTGGGCTCCCTGCAAGAGGAGGTCCTTGTACGAGGGCCTCTCCTCTGGCCTTCCTCCTGGCAGGAAGCCGCCTGGAAGCCCCTCGATTGGGTAGCCGAAGCCTCTGCTGTCCCATGGGGCCTTTTATTCCCAGCAGCCTAGGAGGATGGATGGGAGCTCTGTGACCCTTGGGGGGACGGGGGGGAATGTAGCTTCAGAGAGGCCATTGTGCATCTTCTGACCTTCACAGACATTTTGGGACAACCTGGAGTTGTAGTTGAATCTTAACAAGGGGAGCTCCCAGGGCACGGAGGGGGTTACAAGGCAGAGCCCGTAATAGCTCAAAGCTCTTGATACCCTTCAGTGGAGATGGGCTCCTTAACGCCTTCTCCTCTCTGTCTGCAGCACCACTCAAAGGAATACCCAAGCAAGCGCCCTTCAGGAACCCCACCGCCCCCATCGTCTTCAGCCCCACAGGGAACCGGACCCCCATCCTCTCCTCCAAAGTGCCCCTGTGCAAGGAGAGAGGCGTCAAGGTACCTGCACGTGTTTAAAAGTGGGATTGTTTCTCCTCCTCCTCCTCCTCCTCCTCCTCCTCCTCCTCCTCCTCCTCCTCCTCCTCCTCCTCCTCCTCCTCCTCTTTTCACAGGCCAGTGACCTCCCTTGGACCTTCTGTTGCTTCTCATCACAAACACCTAGTAATGTTCTTGTTGGTTGCAGTTTCAGAAGCTTCTCCATTCGGCAGTTCCAAGCCCAAGGCCTGGCCTCAATCTAATTCAGCATTTCCCCGAAGGAGCTCCCTCATCCTGCCTCATAATGTGGCGGCAGAGTTGTTTCGTAATCTGCCTGAATGGCCGCTTGTGCAGTTCAGGATTTCCCGCAAACACGTTTACATTTAGAAAGGGAGATGACGGAAGAAGAAGAAAAAGGAAGGGGAGCCTTTATAGCTGAAGTGCTTCATGCCAGAAAAGCAGTTCTTTTCACAACCAATTGGGACTCCTGCAGTGTTCGCATAGAGGGAACAAATCCCACACGCTGCTTGTCTTTGGGCTTCTATTCCTGCTTGCTAAAATCATTTTTGTCTGTGCCGTTTTGAGACCGATGCAATTCATAAAGCAGGTTTCCCAGCCTTGGTACATTCTGTAAGTTAGAGAACGGTGTGCCCTTTTGGTGTGCCTCATCCCCAACACTCCCGGGGGAGACAGTGATGGAATGCAGGAGCAAAATGCTATGGTTAAATGCACAGTAAAAAGTTGAACAGTTCAACAAGTTGAACTAAAACTAAGCCCTCCCAACAGAAGGGCTGGGCCTTGTCTGGCAGCTTTTGCAGACAGGGAAAAAAGCCTGGCCAGAGGGGGGGAAAACTTTAGAAGAGGAAGAAGCTATTTAATAGACTGAGAAGCTGTTTCTGGTGACACAAAAATCACTTGTGGGTGTTGTACAGTAAAGGGCAGCATGACTGCGGGGGCTAAAAGCCTCCCAAGCTTTGTAACTTTTAACCAGGTGGTGGAAGAGTTGATCAAAGGGCCCACGAAGGAGAGACTGAAGCTTCCTTTCTTCTCTTTGTAGTACCTGGACATCAAAGAGCTGAAGGCCGTGGATTCTGGGCGGGAGGCGAAAAGAAGAAGGAAGACTTTAGGTGCGTTGAAACCGCCCCTTCTCCTGGACTGGCTGCATGGGGGGGGGGGGGCTACAGGAATCTCTGAGACTGGCATGGGGGGGGGATGCTTGTGGGGAGCCCCAGACATGGGGAGCAGCTTCTCCCACGGCCCCCCCGTCAGGTGAGCGGAGAAAGGAAGGATCCACCCTGGGACACTGCGACCGTCATAAATAGGAGTCCGTTTTCAAGCGCCTGGGGGTAAATAACGTGGCCAAGGGGCGCGGTTGTAAGTTGAGGACTAGCTGCATGCCTGATGTTCTGATACTGGCTTTGGTTAGAAGCGAGGGAGCCTCTGCTGGGCTTTCTCGGGTGGGGGCAAATCCACGGGGCTCCGTCCCGAAGCAGCGGAGTCACCCGGCTTTCCCCCTTGTGCAGATACAGACGTTGTGGCCAAGCAGGCGAAGGAGGAGACGGTGGTGGAAAACGCCACTCCCGATTATGCTGCTGGGCTCGTCTCCACCCAGGTACGGTTTCCGTGGGAAGGTCTCTCCTTTGATCTCTGGGGACTTTTGGAACAAGCCTCTGTTCAAGTTGGGCCCCCCTGACAGAGCGAGTGGGCAACGTCAGGCCACCTTGGACTGGCCAGGGCCTCCTCTCCTCTCGGAAACTGACTTTCCGGGCTTGTTTGTGGAGGGAGGCTCAGGTAAGAGATGTGAGGATATTTTTCAGCACTTAAGGCCGTTTCACATATTCTTTTTTTAGCTTTTCACTGCTCAATTTTAAATCTGCCTTTTGCTGGGTGGGGCTCTTCCTTGTATGGCTTTAAATGGCATTTACGTGGACTAGTTTGAGAGGGGCCGGTGGCGTCAGGATGGCCTTTTATCTTAGCCTGGGCTACTCACTTTGGACAGGCGCATGGACGGACATAGAAGCGCAAGTGCGGCTTTCCCACTCTGAAATAGGTGTGTGTGTGTTTGGTCCTTTTGCAGAAACTTGCTTCCCTGAACAACGACCCGGCGCTCGCTTCTACCAGTTACCTGCCTGCAGCGCCCAGTGCGGTGCCGTCCTCCTCTTACGTCCCAGGCTCTGACCCCCAGCCAGGTCAGTGACACCCCCCCCCCCCCCCGTTGTGTCTTCAGCATCTGGGGGGATGGCTTAAGTGGCAGGTGCATGAAGGGATTGCAGACTTTGGCTTAGAGACGGTGGGAAGGCCGCTCTCTTTGAAGAACGTCCTGTCCCAAAGCAGAAAGTTCTGCTAACAAAGACAATAACCTTTGAAGAAGAAGCAGAGCCTGGAGAAGGGGAAAGAGTCAGAGGCTCTGAGCTACTGGCTGCATTCAGGAGCTGTGGGGGGCACAGTGGTTACTGAGCAGTACTGCAGGCTCCTTCTGCTGCCTGCCGGCTGCCTGCAATTTGGCAGTTCAAATGCCACCAGGCTCCAGGTTGACTCGGCCTTCCGTCCTTCCGAGGTGGATCAAATGAGGACCCAGATTGTTGGGGGCCAGAGGCTGACTCTGTAAACCTCTCGGAGAGGACTGCGAAAGCCCTGGGAAGCGGCTAGCGCTGTTGCCTCCTGACTTCCCTGGGACGATGTCTCCGTTGTGAAATGATCTCCCTGGGCTCAGTCCCTCCTGGGTCTTCTCGGTGCTGGCCGGGGGGCTTCTCTCTTGCCCCCTCAGCACAGAAGCCTGAAGACGTGTCGGTGCTTTTCCTGGAGGTGTCTTCTTAGTCCCCTGCAGCTGTTTGCAGCCTAGAATTCTGTGCCGAAAAAAACCCCGGCCGGGGGTTGCCACAAGAATTCAGATTAAGGAAAAACGACCCACGTGGGACGCTTTTTAAAGGAATTTGTGGCGGACTTTTGTGCTGCAAAAGAAGCGAAGGTGTTCCGTTGCTCTCCGAAGTTCGGTAGAAGGAGGAGGAGGAGGAGGAGGAGAAGAGGAGCAGGGAGGGGATGCGACAGGTATGCCTTAATGAGCCCTTCTACTCTCACAGCCTGTTTGTCCTGACATCCAGCTGGCTCCATCTGGGACCCTCTGCAAGCTAAGGAAGAAGCTGCTTCGGCCGCCCCCGCCGCCCCCCCTGCTCTCCCGGTGGCTCAGTTTAAGCAACGGACGCCCCTGTACAATAGTCACTTGAACCTGACTGCTACCACCGCGGCAGCAGCAGCAACGGCAGCAACGGCGGCAACGGCGGCAGCCCCAACCGCTGAGTCCCCGGTGTCTCCTCCCATGACCTCTCCAGCAACCCAGGGACCACCAGCCGCTCCTCAGGACGCCCCTGCCAAGAAGGGTCTCTCGCTCACAGTAAGCATCTCTTCGGCCGTGGTTGGGGCTTAGTGGACGGGAAGGAAGGAAGGAAGGAGAAGGCACTGGGGCTTGTTAGGTTTCCCGAGAGGAAGAAGTCCGGCCAGGCTTGTCTGCCTCCTGCTTTGGAGCTATTTGGGGTGGGGTTTCGTGGTTGAGGTCTGACCCTAATACAAAGGCGGGTGATGAGTGCAGCCAGAGGGGGCTTTCATGCATGGCAGCATTCTTAAGGCACCCAGAGGTGCTCTGGCTAGAGAGGGGAGGGGGGGAGGGGAGGCACATTAATAAAGCAAGGGAAGCAAGGAATAAACCATTCTGCGTATCGTAGGCCTTTTCTGCTCTTTCAAAGAGCCAGCAGATAAGAGGGGGGCCTGCCTGTCACGCAACCCTCCACTTGATGGGTTTGTTGAGGAGAAGCAGCGGTGGGCAGTTGCTTTCCATCAGACGGTTGTCCAACCTTTTGGCTCGCCTGGGCCCCGCTGAGAGAAGAGGAATGGTCTTGGGCCACATATAAAACCCATAATATAGTTAAGGCATATAAATAACAAACCTCATTTGAATCTTGATGCCTTTTATTATCTAGCTGTCCGGGGTCCTCAGATGCGCCTCCGGGAGATGAAAAATATTGAAATGTTCCAATTGACAGGAAGACAGGCAGTGCCAGGGCTGCGGGGGGAGGGAGGGAGGGAGGGAGGGAGGGAGGGGGGGCGTGAGAGAGAGAAAGAGCTCCCGCCCTCTGGAAATGGCTTTTCCTCCTGGTGTTCTCAATGGAAG
The DNA here is from genome assembly GCA_039707465.1 of Rhabdophis nuchalis. Classification (NCBI taxonomy): domain Eukaryota; kingdom Metazoa; phylum Chordata; class Lepidosauria; order Squamata; family Natricidae; genus Rhabdophis; species Rhabdophis nuchalis. Next base: position 898,369 of record CM077651.1, read on the forward strand.
GTGTGCTTGAAACTCATTGCAGAAGGAGCAACTGTGTGCAGCCCATGAAATATTCCAGATGGCGAACAAAGTCACAAGGCCCGAGAAGGCGCTCATCCTGGGATTCATGGCGGGATCCAGAGGTGGGTACAAGGGTAACGTTCCTCCCCAAAGGGTGGCTAAGCAAATAGCAGAAGAGGCAACATTTGGGTCCTTTTGGAGTGCAGGTCTCTGATTGGCTGCCTTGATGCCTTTGGGGTTCCAGTGGGCTCATCTGAGCATCCGGGGTCGTCACTGGGTTCTTCTGATGATCTGCCCAGGGGGAGGAGCTTTTGGCCTCTTGGACAAGATAGGTGAATATGAAGCCTCAGAGGGCTTTGATAGCATGTCTGTGGCTCTCAATGGCAGGCAGGCTTCATGGTTTGAGGTGGTGGAGAGCAGGAGGGTGCCCTGGAAGGGAGCTGTGTGGTCATTGGGTGGCCCTGCAGTTCGTCTTCTGATACTGATCATTCTTCGGGTTCTCCTTGCCTTGAGTGCCTCATGTGCCTCTCAATGTGCTGTGGAAACCATGTTTTGTGGTGGCAATGACTGCCTGTCGCTAAACAGGTCATTGAACTCTGAAGCTCAGACACTGCCCAATAATTGCTACAGAATTTGATTGGTTTGGAGTAAGGATAATCTAAAAAAAAAATTTTTTTTTAATTATTGAAAAAGTTTTATTCAAACAAATTTCCCCCCTTTTTACCCCCCCGACATATAATAAAAATCACATACAAATACTATACCCCCTCCCCTCACCCCGTCTTAGAATAAATTTCTCATTCAGATATTATACCCCCTCGCCTCCCAGCAAACACAATATAAATTTCTCTTAATATTCTAAAATAATATTGAGTGGTCTTTTTGGATAACATTTAGATAAAGATCTAGATAGGAAAAAAAGTAGTTGTTTTATAAATCAATTTATTATAGAGTCTTTGGGCATTTTTAAGGCAAGGCCTTCTTCTACTGAAACACAAGCGGTCAACCTGTCTTCTCCTATTGCTGAGGAAACAGTTTAGTTCCCAGAACTTTTCAGCCAGAGGAGCAGAACGTAGCAGTTAAGGAGGTTTCCTTTTACTTAGTGCGCTTAAATGAAGGTTAGGCGGCTTTGATGGAAGAGCGATTTGCCCTCCAAGGCCGATCCTCCCAGGGAAGGACATGGAGCAGCCGAAGGAGGCAGGTTCCCCCAGCAGGGAAGGGATCTCCTTTCCTAGGATCTGGTCTTGGTCCTCAGTGGTGTTCCCGGCCTCCCTCGGGTCCTCGGAGGGACCTCATTTGGGAACCTCTGATTTCTCCTCCCCAGAAAACCCCTGCCAAGAGCAGGGCGACGTCATCCAGATCAAGCTGAGTGAGCACACGGAGGTCCTGCCGAATGCCGACGGGATGGGAAGCACCACCGTGCTGGTGGACACCATCTTTGAGATGAACTATGCCACCGGCGAGTGGAGCCGCCTGACGAAGTACAAGCCCATGGCGAACGTCTCCTAAAGGATTCCCTGGCCGGGAGACGGAGACCCAAGAGGCCCTGGAATAAAGCCGGCTTGTACGTTGTGTGTCACCTCAGGCAGAACGACATTCCCCCCCTTCCCCCCTCCCCCGTAGGACTCCTGGTAACCAGCCTCCCCCCCCCCCCCGTGCCCCAGCTACGCCCGGCCAGAGTAGGAAGGAGGGTGGGAGGAGGCTGCGGGGGCTCTGGGCCTTTGCTTGGCCTGTCTAGAGGGAGGCAACCTCTTCCCCAGGCCGATTTCACGGCAGGGACCCCACTCGGCTGACTTTCTCGGCTCCCTTGGGAAAAATAGGCCCTGCTATTTTGGCTGTTTCTCTTCCCCCCCACCCCTTTTTTTTTTTTTGGGTAGCCGACTGCAAGTGGCCTGTGTCCTTTTGGGGGCCCCTCCTTGGGGTGGTTTTTCTGAGGCACCCTGAGGAGCCCCAAGGATGGTTTCCCCCACCTTCTTCTGCTCCTCAAGGTTGCATGAATCATCACCCTTCCTTCCCCCCCCCCGAGTGTACGTCCCTGCATTAGTCACATAAAGGGCTCACCTTTTAAGACGGACACGTAAAAAAGGGTGACCCCCCCCCCCCCCCAAAAGAAAAGCTTACAATCTCAGTGGTGCAGGGCGAGTTGGCGAGTTCCCTGGTGTTGAAGTTGACCGAGGGCTCTTCCAATGGTTCCTTCCCAAGACTTTGACCTCGGGGGCTTCAGGCCAAGGTAGCCGATTCCTTGCAGGATGGATGATGACCAAGAGGCCTTTGCTAAAGAGGGAGGCCGGTGGATGCCAGGAGACGGTGGAGCTTTTGGGGAATCTCCTCCTCCTCCTCCTCCCCTGAAGGAGCTGAAGGATGCCCGGAGGTGGCTCATCAGGCTGGCAGGGACGGGGACACACACACACACACACCCACCCCTTCCCGGTAGCTGAGGGCCACTTCGAAGGGTTTTCTTACTTTCTGGTCTCTCTGCCTGTCGGCCTTTGAAGTCCATGGATGGGCAGCTGAAGAGCTGAGTCATTTAAGCGGAGGAAGAGTGTGGAGACGAAGGGGTTTCTCTCTGTGGAATGGTAGGCAGAAGGTGGGAGATGCTCTTGAAGTCAGAGGGGAAGGGAAGGAGCTGGTGGTCCTGGGAGAGGAAGCAGGAAGGTCTGGCCAGAGGGCAGCTGGAGGGGCCATCGTTCCCAAAGCCCCTCCGGAGCATCTGCAGCGGGAAAGCTGAAAAGGGGGGGGGGGATGGGTGGCCTTTCGGCTTTGCCTTCAGCCCACCTGGGTGCTGGCTTGGCTTCTCAGTTCAGAATCAGGAAAGGCCACCGGAGGCTTCCTTGCATTAACGCTTCACCAACACCAGAGCCCAGAAGCAGCATCTGGAGCGACGGGACTCGTCGGTCTCCTGTAGCATCCAGGTGGCTTCTTCAGGTTGTCTTAAGAGGCTGCGTTCTTCGAGCGTTGGAAGCCTCCCCCGCCCCCCCTTCTTCCTGCTGGCATGCAGCCTGGCGTGTCCCAGCGTGTTCCCACCCAAAGGCTGGATTAACCCTTGGTTGGAACATTGGGGCCGTCTCTGCAGGCAACTCATCTTTCATCCAGAAACCTGGTTTCTGCAGAGTCCTTGGGAAGAGGGGGAGCCATGCCAACCAGCAGGGGGTCCGTGGTTCTGCTCTTAAACAGGGCAGCTGCTGTGCCCTCCCCTCCAGGGTTCAGCCAGAGGGGTGTGTGTGTCCCAACTGTGAGGTCTGAAGAGGGCAGAGTGGGGCACGGCCATGGGGGCCTTCGGGGGTGCAGATGGCATCTCTGGGTGTGGCTTTGCCTTAGAGGAGGGAGGGAGGGAGGGGGTGGGGGGGCTGTGGGGGGAGAGGAGCTTGCCTGCACTCTTCCTTGAGGGAGGAGCCGCTGCAAGGAAGGGCAGAGGGGAGCGACCCAGGGAGAATCCTCCTTGGATCCTAGTCTCTGCTGAGCTCTTGGGAAATCATCCTCCGCTGTTTAAAAATCCGATTTGGGCTGGCAAGTGCTGAGGCCGCCCCTTCTGCCCCCCTGGCCTTTGCAGGCTAAGGCCTGGCTGCCGTGGGGAGGGGGGGAGGCTAGGAAGAAGGAAAGGGACACGGGAGGGGCTGGGATGGAGAGGCTCCGCAGGTGGAATGGAGCCTTGCCCTGCTTGGCTTAGAAGGGGCTCCGTGCGGATCCCGCCAGAGGGATCCTATTTGCGGCTCTGGTCCTTTTCCCCAGGGGAAGGAGGAGGGGGGGGGGGAGAAAGATGCTTTAGAGTCTAATTCTAGATGGAAGATTATTTCTAGTATCCAACGAGGACCAGGGAAGCGGGAGAGTTATTGTTGAAACAAGCGCGCAGCTTCCCTCCCGCCCTGCCAGTTAGCAAAAGGGTCCCCCAAAAGTCCTTGGCAGCCTTGGGGTTTTCCTCACTCTGCACCCCCCCCCCCCCCAGGCCACCAAGGGAAGAGAAAAGGCAAGGCTAGGAATTGAGCCCCGAGACCTTGGGATTCTGGTACCTTTTTAACAAGCAAAGTTGTTTTGTAAAATGTTGCCTATCTAGTAGAGCAGGCCAGATGTTTTCTATCTATTTTGTTTTTTGTACAGATGTAAATGCAAAACCTCATGTCCTTGAGTATGTTATTTTCGGCATAATATCGGTAATAAAGTTCAGATTTTTCTAAGTACATTTTCCTTCTCCTTGCCCCAGTGGTGGAGTTATTTGGCATCCTTGACCTGGGCCCCGAGCGCCAGCCCAAGCGATGCGCTACCACAATGCCCCTCCTCTCGGAATGGAGGAGCCCAGAGCAGCCGGGAGTTTACCAACTTCTCTGTCCCCCGGTTCTATTGAAAGCCTTCCATCCATCCAACCAACAGTTGTATTCTCCAGAGGCCACCTGCATGGTGGCTACTGTGGCCCAACATGGGCTTTCTACAATTCCTACCCGGAGACCCTGCGGAAGGGAACTCTCCCACGCATCCCTTCTGCTCAGAGCTTTGCCAAGACTCCTGGAGAAGGCAGGAGCAGAGAGGGGGCCTTCTCTGGAGGCACTTGGGGTTCCCTCGCCCTGCCCATCAGCAGAGCAACAACCCAGTGGGGTTCAGCTGGGGGGGAGGGCCCGGATCCCCTGGAGACAAACCGAGCCCCACAAGGAGCCGCTTGGGGTGCCCTCATCCCACCTCCTCCTGGGGCCGCTTTCAAATCCCGCTTGGGGGAAAAAAGGGAATTGTGTCCCGGAAGGCCACCTGAAGAGCCCGCTTGGCTTCCACCATCGCTGGATTCCTGCCTGCTTCTCAAAGGAAACCTCCAAGGGCTTTGATTTGGAAATACTTTTATTATGCAAATACGATCTAAAAAATTGGGCACAGATTTTAATATCCATTTAAAAGAGGACATCGGTAATGCAAGTATTATTATTATTATTAATTTTTTGCTTCTTGGAATGAAGAGTTGACCTGAGGCACAGAGGGCCGGAGCCTCCCTTCCCCAGCTTGCCCCGGGTTCAAGAGGTCTGCGGCTCCCCCCTTGTCTTGATAGGAGGTTATCACAATTAAGATCAACAAAATCAAAAGCCGTGGTACGCCCCTCCCCCCCTCCTTTAACGCGACCCCCCCTTGAGCGGATCTCCTCCCCCTCCTCCTCCCCCCCCATGGTGGGCTTCCAAAGCGAGCCAAGGCCCGTCTCTCCCTCCCTCCCTCCCTCCCAAGGCTTCCCAGCGGTGGTGGCAGCTACTATTCCAAAAGCTACGAGGAGGAGACGCCTCCGTTGAGGAAGAACTGTTTTCATTCCAACAGTTCAAGTATTCTCATTATTTCTGGAGAGAAAACCTGGTTTGTCCTGAAAGGTCTGAACCTGGCAGGCCAGAGTTCATGATCAGTGCAGCTGCGGCAGGCGCCCTGCCGCCGGTTGGCTCAGTGGGTTTAAAAATCCCCCCCCCCAACAGCCCCGGTCCTTGCGCAAGAGGTGTGAAAGCGTGTCCTTCCCTGACCCTATTCACAACTTATTTACAAGGCAGCCTTGGGCAAGGGGGGCTGGCGGGGGGGGACGGTCGACTCCTCTCAACATTATGTCCGCTTCTTCCACTTGTTCCTTTGCCTTCGCTTGCATTGGACGGAGGGCAGTTTCCTCGGAGGCCGCCTGGCCTTCTTCTCCGCGAAGTTCTCCCCGCTGTGGTCGGGGCAAAACAACTGTCCGCTCCAGTTGCACTCCAGCTCGGCCTCCTCCTGGTGCTCCTTGCAGAAGGAATTGGGACAGAAGTGGCAGAAGGAGACCGAGGGCTTGCCACAGACGTCGCAGTGATGCCAGGGGCATTCCCACTTGCCTGCCAGGGGAAGGAAGGAAGGAAGGAAGGAAGGAAGGAAGGAAGGAAGGAAGGAAGGAAGGAAGGAAGGAAGGAAGGAAGGAAAAAAAAGACAGAACGCAATGTCAACCGGGAAGCCTTTGCCAGGCCCTCCAATCCTGCCCTCCAACCCGAAGGACCCAGGACTGTTATCGAAGTCGTGGACAAGAACCGATGAAAGGCAATTCAAAATGAAGACTAAGCGCTTTATTTTAAAAGCTACACACACACATTGTAAGAGGATCAACCTCTTTAATGACGTTTCCTTCCCACTGAATAAACTGCCGTGTTTCCCCAAAAACAAGACAGGGTCTTACTTTCTTTTGGCCCCTGAAATAAGCACTTGGCCTTATTTTCAGGGATATCGTATTATTTTTGAGGTGCAGGAGGCAGCGTGTGGTCACCTCATGGCTGCTGCTGTGGCAATATTTTTGGGTAGGGCTTATTTTTAGCACATGCGCTCAAAAGCCCGATGGGCCTTATTATCTGGGGAGGTCTCATTTTGGGGGGAAACGGGGTACAATTAGCTTAACAATCTCCGGTTTAGCTTTGGAGCCTGGTTTCCTGTCCGTGAGTCTCTGCTTATCCTTTCCAAGGACGATGACAGCTCCTGAAAGCCCCAGCCCTCCTCTCCCTGGTACAGAGGAGACCTGAGGCAGGTGAAGGTGGCTCTGGGGAGCTTAGCAGTTCGACGTCTGACCTGCCTGAATGGCCGCTGGCATCCTTCTGTGCCCCCCCCGTCCCCCAGGTGGCTGGCATGCAGGTGTGGACCCATCCAGGACAGGTGAAAGGTTCTCCCATATCAAATCCCTCAACACCAGCCTTCCCCTTCTCACTGCCCGGCCTCGGACCAATTCAGCGGAAGATGGTTAGCCACATTCCAAGCGCCCAGAGTCGACCCTTCCCCTTAGGAGAACTCCTTCGGTTGGGCGATGATCCTCGGGGGATCCTAAATCCTTGTTACGGAACGGAGGCCAAACTGAAGGCTTCCTCCTTCCTCACTCACCGAAAGGACGCTTCACCAGATCAAGGCAGGAGAGGTGATAAGCCTTGGTGCAGGACTTCCGGTCACACAGGACGAGCTGCCCTCCGTCCCCACAGCGGAAGCAGTAATCCTCCGTCTTCTTCCTGGCTTCGTTTTTTGTTTTACGCCTTCTTGCTCTTCTTTTGGCCTTCTTCCCCTTCTCTTCTGAGGCGTTGGAGGATGAATTCTGAATAGAAATAAGGAGGTTTCCATTTCTCAGGTTAGGAGAGGAGAGAAGTCTGTTTTTAGCCATTTCAAATTATAAAACCCTCTTAAAAATGCTTCTAGTGACAATTGCCGCCCTGCAAGACAGAACCAAAGGTTCCCCTGGCACATGTGTGCCGGTCGTTCCCGACTCTAGGGGGCGGTGCTCATCTCCGTTGCAAAGCCCAAGAGCCAGCGCTGTCCGAAGACATCTCTGTGGTCCTGTGGCCGCCATGACTCAATGCTGAAGGCGCACAGAACGCTGTTCTCTTCCCACCAAAGGTGGCTCCTATTTTTCTACTTGCATTTTTTACCTGCTTTCGAACTGCTAGGTTGGCACAAGCGACAAGTAACAGGAGCTCACTCTGTTACGTGGCGCTCAGGATTCGAACCACCCAACTGCCGAACTTTCTGATCGACAAGTTCAGCAACTTAACCATTGAGCCACCGCGTCCCACAGAGCCAAAGAGAAACCCGGACACCCAAAAGGCCCCCATCGTCCACTCTTCGCTTCCTGGGGGAGAGAGACTACTTACATTTTGTGATTTTACGGAACACTCCTCCACTAAACACAATTCTTGGTAGCCCCTCGGGGGGCTTTCTCAAGAGGCCACTGGACTTTCTGTTTTCTTTGAAGACGTTTCCCTTCTCATCCAAGAAGCTTCTTCAGCTCTGACTGGATGGTGGGGAAGGGAAGGACTGATACTTCCTGCAGGCATCCTGTCATTCGCATCCTTTTTAGAGGGTCGTTGAGGCCACTTGGAGGTTCATCTGTGTCCTCTCTCCCCAACGATGCAAATGACGAGTTGTCTGCAGAATCCCATGTTGAACAGGTCAAGTGGGCCTCAACTTACAACCCTTCGTTTAGTGACCGTTCCAGGTAACACTGGCACTGACAAAAGTGACTTATGACCCTTTTCCTCATTTACAACTGTTGCAGCATCCCCAGCCTCACCTGATGCAAATTTGGACCCTTGGCGACTGGCGAGTGTTTATGGGAGTCGCAGTGTGGGTCACTCGATCCCCCTTTGCAACCTCCTGACGAGCAAAGTCAATGGGGGAAGCCAGATTCACCGAACGACCCTGTGGCTAAACAACCGCCAGGATTCCCTTACACAAGTGTGGCAGGAAAAGTTGTAAAATGGGGCAAAACTCGCTTAACAACTGTTTCGCTTAGCAACAGAACTTTTGGGCTCAACTGTTGACCACCCTTACTGCAGTGTCAAGCTTCAGGAGTTGACCACAGGAAATGGTTTATGACCTATTGCATTGCGTGATAAATGGCTTTATAGTGACCTTTTTTTCCCCATCACAAAATGTTTTTAAAACTTTGCCAACTTTCATTGGCAGTGAAGGGGTTCCAGATTTTGGACACATTCTCTTAGGTTATTCCGCCCTGAGGAGCCTTGGCTCAGCCACTCTCGCCTTGGGACGCCCCGCAAAAGGCTACTCGGAGGGGCTCCTCCGTTCCCCCCGCCGGGGAGATACCTTTGGTCGGTCTCCCAGGAAGCCGCTGCAGTTCGGAGCCCCACATTTACACACCGTCTTCTCATTGCCCAGGCAGTCAAGGTTGTAGTTGAAGGTCAGTTCAGTCCCTGAGGGGGAAACGAGAGGGAAACAGGGACATTGGCTCCTTCCCCCAAAGATGCTCCCATTCCACCCCAGGATGCCAAAGAAATGGGGGGGGGGGGGGGGGGGAAGCAAAACACACACACACTCTCACCCCCCCCTCCAGCCAAAGAGAGGCAGGGGCCCACATGGAAACACTTCCTGCAGTCGCACACACAGGTAGAACAGGAGAGCTGGAAGGCTGCCCAGGGCCCTGTCCCTCTGCTGCAAAGGCCCAAGCTAAGAAAAGACAGAATCCACACTTCCTGAACTCTTCTGCAGGTGGACATAAATCTCTCTGGCCCACAGATAACACAGAATTCACCTGATCGTCGTTTGAGCCGTGAAGTTGGGCCTTGACCGAGCCATCATGAAGACCCTCCAGGCCCGCTTCAAGATGCAACCGTTGGGCGACCCAAAGGGGCTCCTTCAAAAGGCGAAAGGGTTTTGAAAAAGCCCCTTGGGGACAACCACGACCCCCATGACTGGGAACCTCCACGGACCAGCGTGGGCTCTTCAGCTGAGAGGCTGGAACAAGATGGCGGTCCCTCTCTCTCCCCGCCCCCCCCCTCGTTGGAGCCACTGATGTCCTGAAGGCCATCAAGAGGCCTCGCCAAACAGAGGATGCTTCATTTAAATAATTTTAATTACAGCAACGAATGACTAAACGGACGGGGGCTCCAATATGGTCATGTTGAGAACTGCCTGTTAAGTTGGTCTCCCCAACTTAATGGGGGGGAGTAAATGAGCAACGGGTGATAGCGAAGGCCAGAGAGGTGTTGCAAAAACAGCCGGGCCAGGGTCCCACCCCAAGGGGGGCATTTGGGGGCTGCCTGGCTTTTAAGGCTCCCAGGCATCCCGGGAAGATTGGGTCACGGAGGGAAACGGCAAGAGTCGCTTTGCATCCCTCCGTCCCATCCGCTCCCACAGAGGGCCTTCTCAGGGTGCCGTCGGCCTGGCAATGCTGGTTGGCGGCACCCAGGGGAAGGGTCTTCTCTGTGGCGGGCCCTACCCTCTGGAACGACCTACCCCCCGACCTACGCACCATCTCAGACCTCCGCCTCTTCCGCCAGCGTCTTAAGACGCACCTTTTCCAACAAGCCGGCCTAGCATAACCTCCTGTTTTGACTGTTTTTTAGATAGTTTTAATTTGGGGGAGTTTATACTATTTTAGCACAGAGTATGGATTTAATAGCTTTTTAAAATTTTGTGCTTTTGTTATATTTGTTATGTTTTTTAAATTTCCTGTGCGCCTCCTGGGTCCTTTTTGGAGAAGGTGCGGGATATAAATTTGAATAAAACGAAACTAAACTAGCTTTGGCCAAAGCAAAGAATTAAAAAAAAAATATTTGGCCTGTGGCTGCTCTGCTAGTTGAAGAGGGCGAGTTAAGGCCAGGCAGGAAGCAGGAGGACGGAGGAGGCTTCCGCTGTATCCACCTCGGGAGCTCTGAGGGAGGAAACATAACTGGCTGGAGGAGAGCAGCTGGTACCTGCAGGGATGTCGCAGACGGCAAACAAGCCCACCCGGGTGTCTCCGTGCACCGTCCACTTCAGGGTCTCGCAGTTGGGCTGGCAGCTGTGATTCATGAAGCGAGAATAGTTCCCCTTCGGCCCAGCATCGATGATGCGGTCCTGGAAGTCAAAGGGCTCAAGGTAACAAGGGGCTAATCTACTCCACCACACAGAGTATGACGGCAGCGAGAACGGCCTTTGGCTAACACTGGGGAAACGGGGCAATTCCCCCGGAAGAGGAAGTCAGTAGGAAAATTCTGACTTGTGCTGAAATGGATAAATTGAGGTGGGAATTGAAGAGCAAGGACGAATCAGAACATTGTGAAAGCTGGAATATATTTTATCGAGGGTTGGAACAAAAAAGGAAAGATCCAAAATAAATAATGACTAACATTTATAGAATGGAGATTAGAATTACGTATGAAATTGTAACAGTCCAAATGTATAAGACAAGAACAAAGCAACATGGATGGAAATACGATGTCCTTATATTTATAAATGCTGAATAGACCATTGTAAATAAGCAGGGTGGTTATATTTAACTTTATACTCTAGTATGTATGGCAAAGGCAGTCAGGACGGTTACCCTGTGTGTCCCATGTTTTAATCTGTTTAATAAAATACCTTTTTATAAAAAAAACCCAAAAGGGTTCAAGCAAAAATCTGATTTACGGCAGCACCAGTTCAACAGAAACGGAGGCTTCTTCCCACAGCTGGTGGTTAGTTCTTCCTTGACAAATTTAAATCTGTAATCTGTGTAAATTTTATCACGCTTAAAGAAAGCATTATTTGGGAGAAATCCCGAATTTTAGAGCTCAACCGATCTGATCTGACTAATTTTGCCTGACAGCAATGTCACACCACCTAGCTAAATTAAGACACGTAGAGAAACATGGAGAAAATGTGTCAGAAATATAATTATTCTTGGGTTTAGCTTGGGGAAGGAAGATTAATGGTTTCTTTCTTTGGCTATCGTGTCTTGATAGAATTACGCAGGGAAATTGTTTTTGCATCTTCAATGAAGAAATTGGGTTCCTTCCTGTTTTTAAAAACAAACCTTGGTTGCCCTTTCTGGAAAAGCCAGGAGGAGGGCAGAGATGCTGCCACAAAGAATTCCCAGGCCTTGGACTACGAAAGGGGAAGAAGGCAAGCAAAGCTCTTGGTGCAAATGCTGAGGTTCTCCCCAGCTGTTTGTCCGTTCAGAAACGCCTTTATCTTAGTCCCAAAGTAGGTGGAGAGACCGGAGCCTCAGCTTCCTTGGACAAAAGCATTTGTGGAGGAAAGAGACGGAGCCATCGTGCGATGCAAGAGTTTCTTCTACAATTCAGATTATGTGATTGAATTATTACTATATTCAATTCGGAGTGGCATCCAATGCGCCTCTACATAAAAGTGAATGCCGTTACGCATAATGGGATTTTCACCAAGATAACATAGATATAGGATTGCAGTGTTAATCGTGGTTCAAAATTGGGTGTGAAAGAAGTATTACCACTTCCTGCTCCCCCTAATGCCTACCCAGATATCTGGACTCAGTCTTGCTCAATGGGCTGCTTGGTGGTGTTGTGGAGGCAGTTTCCACCCCCCACGGAGCGAATGGGAGCCTTGCCATCGTTGTTGAATGAAAAGCGCCTTCCCAGAGGCCAGGATTTAAGAGGCCAGGAGAACTACGGCTGACAAGCCTTGTCTGGACACCGTTACCTTATCGATGGTGAGCATGTAAAAGTGCATGATGTCGTTTTCATGAGCATATTTGATTCTGGCCATGCATTCTCCTTCATCAATCACCTCCCCAACGTACTCGTTCACGAACTCTCCCTGGAGGAGGAGACAAAAAGCTCAGCCGCTCAACGGAAGGACCCCGGGAGGCTGCTCTGCCCAGCCGCCCAATCTCCCCCGTTTCTCAGTTGGTAATAATGAAGTCAGATCCCCAAGGCTGCCTATTTGGGGCTCTCTGGCCTTCCTATCCTATACCGATAGTCCTCAGACTATGACCACAATGGAGCCCACAATTTATGTTGCTAAGTGAGACATTTTAAGTGAGTTTTGTCCCATTTTCCGACCTTCCTTGCCGCGGCTGTTAAAGTGAATCACTGCAGTTATTGAATTAGTAACCCGGTTGTTAAGTGAATCTGGATTCCTCACTGACTTTGCTTGTCAGAAGGTCGCAAAAGGGGATCACATCGCCTCAGGACGCTGCGACTGTCATAAGTATGAGTCAGTTGCCAAGCGTCTGAATTTTAACCACAGGGATGCTACAACGGTCGTAAGTGTGAAAAACAGCACCAAGTCACTTTCCCCCTCAATCCTGTTGTAACTTTGACCGGTCACTAAACGAGCAGTTGTAAGTCGAGGACTACCTGAACCACAGGGGGGGAAAAACAGAGGGAGAAATAAAGGCCCCAAAGGACCCCCGAGGGACTCCCACAGCTCTGCCCCTTCCCTCCGGCTGCTCCCGTCCCCACGAGAGGTCCTTACCTTCTTAATGTCCCTCTTGGCGACCAGGCCCCAGCCTTTGCCCTCCGTGCGGATGGTCTTGGTCTCGGGGTACTGGCGCTTGGAGAAGCACTGGTTCTGGCAGCGCTCCCCGGCCGGGCAGACCTGCGGGTGGCACTCGTACATCAGCATGCGGTTGAGGCACTCGGAGTCGAGGCCGCAGGGGCTCTCGTCGGAGGGCTTGCAGTTGCACTTGGGGATCTCGGAAATGTCCGCCGTGTAGATCTGGACCTTCCCGAAGGGCTTGTTGACCTGGCAGATCAAAGAGCCGGAGAAGGCGCTGAGCGTTCCCCTCGCGAAAAGGGCCACAAAGCCCCCCCCCCCCGACTCACTGGCCCACGTGGGCCCTTCCCACTGGGGAGCATTTTGTGCCCCTCTCGCTCTCTCGCCCTTCCTCTGCGTTTATGGCTCCTCGTGGGGCTCAGGGGCTGACGGGTCCTCTTTGGCCACCGCCATGTGGGCCTCCAAGGAGGCCGGAGAGCAGCAAGGCTTCGGGTTCCACCTCCCTGCCCTGCTTCTCTTTCCCCAGCAACCCCCCCCCCCCAAAGCCTCTCTCCAGCCGACAGGAGGGTGGGATCCGTCTGATCCCAACCCAGCCAGCCTCCTCCTCCTCCTCCTCCAACTGGAAAGGAAACGACTAACTGCGAAAGGTGGCGCTGGAGGGCAAAAGGAACCAGGGGAGGCCTAGAAAGTTCTGGGGAGTGGCGGGAGGAGAAGAGGCCGGCTAGCTAGACCCCCTGCCTTTGCTGTGCGGAAGGGCGGTTGGAGACCAGAGAGAGAACCAAAGAAAGAAATCTCTTCACCCAGTGATTTTTTTTTATACTAAACCTATTCAGAAATCCATAAAAATATTATTAATTCCACATAAGAAAACATACATGCCGTTCGACCTATTGGATGTGGAGAATTAGAAGAATGTTTCCCTTTGAGGGTTTGTTTTAAATAACCTCACAGTTGCTCAGTTCTGTTTCCCAGCCGTTTTTAACACCCTAGAAATCCAGAGACCTTCCCGTTATCATTCAGCTCGCCAAGCAAGACTAAAACCCCCTGGGAACCTCTTATCCCTTGGCCAGCACGTTTCATTGAATGAATTAAGGTGCACAAACTGAATAGAATAAAAAGACAACTAAAACCTTTTATCTCTAAGAAATATAGTCCGGTACTTAAAAATGGCCCTGACGATCGATACGAGTCTTTCCACAGTGAGGCTAAGGTTGACCCAGCCACCCTATTCTCCTCCACCCCAGAGCCTCCTGGGCCCCTCACCGGACCGGCTAACTTGGGGGCCAGAGAGAGACCAGCCCCGTCCTCCAAAGCACCTCACCTTGATATGTTTGTACGGGGGAGGTTTGCGTTCATTTTCTTGCGTTTCTTTGGCTTCCCGTTGAAACTTGATCTCTCGAAAGCGAGTTTCCGCGTCTTGCAAAGCTTTAAAAAAAAAAGTTGTTAAAATTACAACCACAAACGTTTCCTCTAGGAAGAGGCCTCCATTTCCTCCACTGCCCGGATCAGCATCTCAACTGCATCGATTCCTCACGGGATGGGAGGTCCTTGGGAAGGACGTGGTGCGCCTGAAGGCCAACGCCCGCTCAGGGACTGGCAGCTGCGATTTCACACGGCTGCGTAGAGGGAGTCCTTGAGTTACGGCTGTAATGGAGCAACCGGTCTTGATTTTGCAACTCTTTTTTGTCTGGCAGGCATTAAGCAACCACGGCGGTTGATTAAATGAGCCAATGGTTTGCTGGAGGCAGAGTTTTTACTGCACTGGGCAAAGGGCCTGAAGTTTGGCCATGTGACACGGGGGGGGGGGGCGGAGGAGAGGGGGCCTTTGGAGCCTCACATCCAGCCCCCCAGTAAGTCTGTTGTAACTTCCAATGTTTGCTAAGCGATTGGCCACAAGTCAAGGATCACCTCCTGCTTGTAATGATCACAATAACGTCCCCTCCGACCTCACCGCCCCTGCTGGGCTTTTCAGAAACCAACCCCGCTTAGCTAGGCGCTCACCGGGTGCAGCAGAGCGAAATAGCAAAGTCCCAACTCACGGGGAAACCTCAGGGCAGTCGGAGTCTCTGCGAGAGAAACCGGCCGCAGGGCAGGAATGGCCCTTTCAGCTGCAAGGTGAGATAGTTTACCATTTTTGAAGACTTTCCCGATCCCTTTGATGGCCTGGTATCGACTGCCCCGGTCCCCTTCCATGTAGGGGAAGACGCGGGCCTGATGGGTCCAGTAGTAGTCCTTGGAGCCGAAGAAGAAGACGGGGAACTCTCCAATCTCGTGCTTCATTTTCTGGATGTTCGTGGGGACGTTTTTGGGATGGCAGACTTCGGCTGGCCACCACCTGCCACGGGAAGAGCCCAGCGAGGGGAAGACATTGAGGCTGGTGCGCCTGGCTACCTTGACTGCACAGAGGTTACGTTACCTCCATCCAAGATCTTTCTACACACAACAACCCCCCCACCTCCCTTTTCCGGGCTCCGAAGAGGACGGAGACACAACCATATACACTGACAAAGACCCCCCCCCCCAATGCTGAAATGACGTTTATAAATCCAAACCTGTAATTTCCCAGTTTGACCCAAATAATATCTTGAAAATGGATTTTCTTCCCTGCTTTGCAGTCGTTGCAAAACCAGCTTCCATCTGGCATTTCAATGTTTAAGCAGTCGGGATGAAACGCAGCAGGACAAGACTCACAACACAACAGGCTCCCCCCTGTAAGAAAAGGCACAACAACAACCCTCAACAACAGGAAAAGTTCGCATCAAAGTGCTCACGTGTTTCACTCCAAGGATTAAAGCCCAAATCCATGCAAACAAGAAGGAACTGTACACGTTTATGGTGCTTGCCAGAATCTCCTTTGGGAGCAGCCGCAGGAGGAAGGCTGGCAGATGTGCCTCCTCCCAACCCCTCCCCTTGTGACTGGAAGCCCAAGACCTGGACTGTGTTTGCTAGACAGCATCAAAAGGAGAATTTTTGGGAGCAGATTTCAGGAATCAAGTATAAAAGAATTCTTCCCAGTCTCTTTTAGATGTGCAAATTCTTCACTTCCATTCAGAACCAAAATCAATTCAAATAAATGTTTTTGCAACGCACACCAGAAATAAAAGGGCTTCAGACTTCCATAAAAATCCTGAACAGCCACAACCAAACCCCCTCCTCCCTGCCCAGCCCTAAAGGACCCTCCCAATAAAACTAGAAGTCGGGGGGTGGGGGGTGGGTTACCTTTGGAGCAGACAAAGCACCAGCTGACGTTCACGTGGCCGTGGTGGCTCTTCCCTTTGGTGGCCGTGAAGTGGTTGGTGCACACAATGCTGCTGGAGGAAAGCGTGGCACAACCAGCCGCCACACAAGTGTCCCCCACGTGGTAAGCCACCGGACAGCGGATGCAGCGCATCATTTTGCCTGGGACAAAGAGAAAGGCGCAAAGCGTTCCTGTCACGGTGGATTGGCAAAAAGGCTGAGGGACTTGAGAAGAACCAGAGCGCGACAAAATCCCTAAGCAGCCGATGGGATAGGGCAGCGTTTCCCAACCCCTGGAGAACCCAGGACTTCAACTCCCAGAATTCCCCAGCCGGCACAGCAGACTTCAACTCTGCAGCTGGCTGGGGAATTCTGGGAGTCGAAGTCCACCCACCTCAAAGGTCTCAAGGGGTTGGGAAGCATTAGCGCACGACAGGAGCCCCCATGAGCTCCTCTCTGAAGTCAGGGGTCCTCTTGAGAGACCCATGCGGGCTCCCGGACGCAAAATGGGGCTTATGAAGTGGACATTCGGACGCGAGTCAAACTTTCCCAAGAGAAATGCCCCAAACCGCAACCTCCTAATTGGACCGGGAGATAAAATGGGGCTTCATTCACTTAACAGCTTAACAGTGAAGCTTAACTTAAATGTTAATTCACTTAACAGCTGCCTCACTTAACAATACCCACGTTGTGTGCGTAGGTGTGGGGCCGTCCATGACAGGGGTGGCAGCCCCTCTTCGTGCTCCCAGGAGCCCCCTGGGACCATCGGCAGCCCCTGGAGGTGAAGCCCCGGAGCCCAGGAGGAGACGCGGAGGGAAGGAAGGAAAATACCTTTGGACACTTTGGGGCTGGAGGGATTAGCCACGTGGCAGCTCTCGCAGCTGTGCAGGGGGCAGCGGAAGCCCCGGTTGTCCACCGTGGTGAGGGGAAGTTTTTTCACACAGGCTTCATGGTAAAACTTCCCGCAGTGGGAGACGATGCAGCGCTTAACTCCCAGCTGCTTCTCCTTGCAGACGAAACACGCATGGATCCCTAAACGGAGAGTGGAAACCACGTTCAAGCCCTTCTCCCGAGCGGAAGGGGGCCGGAGCTGCGATTAGAGTATCTGGCACCAAAGCTGCTCTTTTTTTTTTAATTCCCCCCCCCCCCAAATATTTTTTTTGGGGGGGCAGGCATTTCTTCAGCAGCCTCCGTCTCTCAGCATGAAATGTCTGCATTTGTACATCCCTTTTAGGGGGCAGCAAAGGAAAACCGGAATGGTGGCTGTCGGGCGGATCAGGAGGGGGGCAGGGAAGGACGAGGGGCGAGAGGCCTCCAGCTCACTCCATCAATACACCAAGAAAACCCCCCTCTGCCTCCACGACTGGTCACCACGTTCTTGGATCTGGCAGAAATCCTTAAGACTTTTGCCTTACAGGTAGCCCTTGAGTTACGACGGGCGGCTTAACGACCGTTCAAAGTGCCCAAACTTACAATACAATACAATACAATAGCAGAGTTGGAAGGGAACTTCATTTGTTTGACTGGGAGGGGGGGGGGCACTGCAGTGGCCCCATCTTTGAAATCAGGGGATAGGTAGTTGTGTTTTTTGGAGGGGGGGGGTGTCTCATTGCAAAGTCAAACCGGTCGTAAGTTGAGGACCAGCTGTACAAAACAAAGGAGTAAGGAAGCGTGTCCTTCTGAGCCAGGTGGGCAGGGCATGGCAGGCGCATCATTCGCGCTGCCGCATCCACCTCTGGCGCTCTGGGCTTCCAGTCGTTGCTTTGGGGCAAGGAGGCGCCTGGAGGGCGAGATCCAAGGGAGCGCAAAGGCCGCCCCCCCCACGGGAGGAGACTCGCCTGAGGTGCAGTCGCCGCACACAAAGTGCCCTTTGGGCCTCCCGGAGAGGCCGCTGCAGCTGGCATGGAAGGCCCCAAGGCAGCGTCCCTCACACAGCATCACTTCCCCGGGCTTCTCGCAGACCTTGAGGAGGGAGAAAGGGAACCTTACAAGGCGAAGATTCCTCCGAAAGCCCATCAGAGCCTCCAAGTCCCCGCTGATGAAGAGAGCCACGTTGGCACATCTGGGGAAACCCGAATCTGGAAGCTTCCCGGTTTCCCCCACCCAGTTGAAAGTTCCAGATCTTGCCCCCCCACGGTCCAATCTCCCACTGACACGAAGACAGAGTCCACCCATCCAGCTCTGGTCAGGTGCAGAGACAAAGGACGACCTTGGCTTTCTAGAAAGAATGTTGTTATGGCTACCTATCATCTAACTCCGTACAATCCCCCCTCCCGTTTTCCCACCATAGAAAATGCCTAGAAGAAGAATAGAAAGTGTGTCAGGCCAAAGATCCAAAAGACAAGATGGCTGCAGGCCTGACAGGCACCTTTTTAAAGGCAAGGGGCTCCTTTTTTAAAAACAAAATTCAGGTGAATTGAGCAGAGGCCTCCTCTCAACCTCCTTGGACTGCGTGTCGAAGGGACAAGCCCCTGACAGCCACAGATCTGGCTTTAAGAGGGAGCTTCCAGAGGGTGGACAGTTGTGGCTTCGTGCGGTGGAGAAAAGGAACATTTAGTACAGGGAGTCCAAAAGACATTTCCACCTACTTGTTCATGTTACGTTTTCAGATTTACAAACAAGAACTTGCCTTGACAAGCATTAATTGCTCACTACCAAGTGAAGGGTTGACTCTCAGGGACCCTGTAAGATACCCCCCTCCCCCCACCCCACGGATCACCTCTCCCTCGCCTGAATTTGCTGGAGAAGAATCTTCCTCTCTTACCTGGCAAACAAACTCCTTCCTGGCTGTGGCTCCTCGGTCAGCCTTCTTGGACAGCTGGGAGGCCTCTCCAAGTCCCTCATCGGCGCTTTCGTAGGGAGACTCCGATCTCTCGTCTCCTGGGCCGTCTGAAATCTAAACCCCAGGGGACAAATCAAGAGCCCATCTGCGCATTCTGATCCGGCTTCTCTGAAGAAGAAACTTAGGATTTATTGGCCACTTCAGCTCTCCAGGAGTTGCTGAACTACACATCCCATCCTCCCCAACCAAGTTCTGCAGGAGGGAGAGATTTCTTCTTCAGCCACGCCCCAAACTGTCACCCATCAACTTTCATTTGTGATGTGCCTGTTGCGCCTTCAGTGGGTGAATTAATTCTCATGCGGATCATTTCCAGAGAACAGGCTGCTGACCTGTGTGTCAACTATGAATTCATACGTGTGCCTTCTATGTCTATGACCAGAAGCTCTTCCTGGGGCCTATCAGAGCTGAGACCTTGCAAGGGAGGGTGGGAGGGAGGAAGGCAGCCCCGCGTGGGCCTGTCTGATCAAAGCTAAGGGGGAAGTTTTGGAAGCCGAGCACTCAACAAACCGAGGATCTGAAGGGGTGCAAGGTGTGGGCGTGCAGAGACAACCCTCTGAAAAGGTGACAGGTGAACACGCTAGTCCTCAGAGGGAGATCTGGGCGTGTCCTTGCTTGCTTGCCAGGCGAGATTAACCGATTCAGCCGGGAGTCAGGTCAGCGTCCTGTTAACTCAGCAGAGGACAGCACAGCTCTGCCAGGGGACACGTGCGTGTGTGTGTAGGTTCACATCAGTGTATGAACATGTTGCGCGAAGGTTTGCTGGCTAGCGCACGTGTGCCTGGGCCAAGGCGAGCCATAAGGGAGGGCGCCTGGAAGGCCGGCTCTGGAGGAAGGGCTCAGCCGGTGGGGCTCTTGAGGAAGGGAGGGACTCTCTGCAGGGAAGCCCACGTTTTCTTCCCCATCGGAGCCTCACCCAGGGAGTCTTCATCAGGGATGGGGGGACTCTGAGCCATGGCTACACCAAAGAGCCCCCCCCCCCCGCCCCCCACGGGCTGAGTGTAGGTGGCAAGAGGGAAGCTGCTCCGAAGAGGCTCCGTTAGGGAGACACCTGGTCAGAGAGGTCCTCAGGGTTCTCCACAAAGGGCAGATGGGTTTTCTTTCTTTTTCCTTGAAGGCATTTCGCTTCTCATCCAAGAAGCGTCTTCAGTTCTGACAGAAGCCAAACGTCTTCAAGGAAACGCAAAGAAGATGCATTTGCCATGGGGTGGGGGTGGGGGGTGGGGACTAACTTTGGGACCCTGTTAGAGAATTACCCCATTGCTACCTGGGGAAAGGGAAGAGCTCTGCGCGCTCCACCTGCCCCTCCTCCCGGGGTGAAGAGAGCCTCTGACGGAAGGGCAGAAATTATTTATTCATTTAATTTGATGTCTAGACCGCCCTCTCTCCCCGAAGGGACTCTAAGCAGGGCTTCCTTCCGCCAGCACAACCTGCGCCAGTCTTTCCCTGGGAGGAGGAACTGAAACACGGGAGAAGCAGGACCACCGTCCAGTCCGTGAGGCCCTTCTGGAGGAGTAGCCAGGCACGTCCAGGGCTTTCAGTAGAACTGGTCAGACGGACTAAGCCAGTAGCTCCCCCCCTTCCCTTAAGGACCCTCTGTGGCCACGGAGCCCAAGACTGAACTCCTCACGTTTCTCCAAGCCTCCACGGCCCCCCAGGGAGGCTCTGTGTTCCCCAGAGGCTGGGAAGCTCTCAGGACGAGGTGCCTCCTGTGGGCTGAAGGGAGCCGAGGCCTGCGACTCTTTCCCTTGTCAAGGACCCAGGCAAATGCCCCCGGGCGGGAAGAGGAGGGGGCGGCCCTGGTGGGACCATCAATGCGGCCGCCTGGGTTCCTGGGTGACCCACGGAGGGAAGGTAGACGCAGCCGAGAGAGCGGCTCTTCTCGGCCAATGAGCTCAGTTCCCTGTGGATGAACTTGGGGTCTCAGAGGGTCCAAGGCTGCTCAGGGCCAACCTCTTCCCTCTCCTCCTCTGGACCTTTGCACTCTTCCTCTTACGGCTAAAGCGGGGGGGGGGGGGGTGATTATTCTGCTGTCCAGGGTCCAAAGAAAAGCAGGGCAACCGAGGTTCTTATCAAGAGCTTCAAGAGGTTGGGGGAAGGAGGTGGCTGGTGGAGAAGGCCACCCCACTTGCACAAGAGGGCCACCTACATCTGCTGGCCTGGATCCTAATCTACTACAGTTGTACGAAGAGAAGGTAGCCGTGGTTGAACGGATCCTACGGGGCAGTTTTTGCAATCATTTCAACTCTGGGTCATCAGTAGCTTTTTCCGTTTCCATTGTAATTTCAGTCACTAAGCAAGTTGAGGGCTGCCTGCACCCTTCCCTGTCAATCCGTCTCTTTCTATTGACCGCCGCGTTCCCTTGGACAATGGGATGGAAACACATCCCAGCAGAATATAATAATAATAAATTGGAATTTATTAACCGCACCCTCTCCCCACAGGGACCCGGGGCGGTGCACAGGCATAATTAAAAACAATATATGATAATACAGACATTACTAAAATAAAATTAAATAAATTACCCGTGCTAAAAATACAATTAAAAACCCATTAAAATTTATCGTTAAAAGACAGAGAGAACTATTCAAGGCCGGCCAGTCGAAAGAGATGGGTCTTTAATTTTACACGGAAGGAGCGGAGGTCGGTGGTCGTTCTAATATCAGGGGGAAGGTCGTTCCAGAGGGCCGGGCCCGCCACAGAGAGCGCCCTTCCCCTGGGCGTCGCCCGCTGACAAAGTCTAGTGGACGGCACCCGGAGAAGCCCCTCTCTGTGGGAGCGAATCGGTCGTGAGGATGTGTGGGGCAGGATCCGATCTCGCAGATAGCTAGGTCCCGAGCCATGGAGCGCTTTGAAGATGATAACTAACACCTTGAAGCGCACCCGGAAGACGACAGGTAGCCAGTGCAGCTCGCGCAAGAGCGGTGTTACATGGGCAAACCTAGAGGTGCCCATAATTGCTCGCGCGGCTGCATTCTGAACTAACTGAAGCCTCCGGGTGCACCTCAAGGGGAGCCCCATGTAGAGAGAGTTACAATAGTCCAGTCGGGATGTCACGAGGGCATGAGTGACTGTGCGAAGGGCGTCCCGATCCAATAGGGGGCGCAATTGGCGGACCAGGCAAACCTGGTAAAACGCCCTCCTGGCCACGGCTGTCACTTGCTCTTCCATAGACAGCCGGGTATCCAGGAGGACACCCAAATTGCGCGCCCCATCCACAGGGGCAAGATGTTCGCCCCCTATGGCCAGCGTTGGAGAAAGCTGGTTGAATCGGGCAGCCGGAAACCACAGCCACTCGGTCTTGGTCGGGTTGAGCCTAAGTCCGTTACTTCCCATCCAGATCCGCACGGCTTCCAGGCACTGGCACATCACCGCTACGGCATCGTTGGGGTGGTTTGGGGTAGATATGTACAGCTGGGTGTCATCAGCGTACAGGTGGTACTCTACCCCAAAACCACGGATGATCTCACCCAGCGGCTTCATATATGCGTTAAACAGGAGAGGCGAGAGGACCGACCCCTGAGGCACTCCACATGTGAGTGGTCTCGGGGTCGACCTCTGCTCTCCTGCCCGCACAAATTGCGATCGGCCAGAGAGGTAGGAGGAGAACCACCGCAACACGGTGCCTCCCACCCCCAACCCCCCCAGCCGATGCAATAAGATACCATGGTCGATGGTATCGAAAGCCGCTGAGAGGTCTAATAGGACCAGGATGGAGGAACATCCCCCATCTCTGGCCCTCCAGAGATCATCTACCAACGCGACCAATGCCGTCTCGGTGCTATGCCCGGGCCGAAAGCCGGACTGGCGCGGATCTAGATAGTCAACTTCCTCCAGGTGACGGGGAAACTGTTGTGCCACCACACTCTCAACAACCTTCGCCAAGAAGGGAAGGTTGGAGACTGGACGGTAGTTGTTCAAAAGAGCTGGGTCCAAAGAGGGCTTCTTGAGGAGGGGCCTCACCATAGCCTCTTTTAGGGAGGCAGGCAAGGAACCCTCACTCAAGGATGCGTTGATAACCTCTTGGAGCCAGCCTCGTGTCACCTCCCAGGATGCCAGTACAAGCCAGGAGGGGCACGGGTCCAATGAACATGTGGTGGCTCGCAGTCGCCCACGTAACCTGTCCATATCCTCGGAAGTAACGGGGTCAAACTCCTCCCAAACAAGATCTCCCTCGTGGCATCCCACTGGGCCATGAATGGTGGCTAGCTCACTCTGTATCTGGGCGGTTTTCTCCTGCAGAAAAATCACAAATTCCTCTGCCCTACCCTGTAACGGGGCTTCCCGCTCCCTCTGTTGAAGGAGGGAACGGGTCACCCTAAACAGGGCGGCAGGGCGGTTTTCTGCGGATGCTATGAGGGTGGCGCAATGATGACGTTTGGCCACCCTCAGCGCCACAATGTAAGTCCGTAAATGGGCTCTCACTTGTGTCCGGTCAGATTCAGAGCGGCTAGCCCTCCATCTTCTCTCTAGGCATCTCTTGCGGCGTTTCATCACCCGCAGCCCCTCAGTAAACCAAGGAGCCAGGGTGGTTCGCCGCCGCGAGAGAGGCCGCAAGGGCGCGACCCGATCCAAGGCTCCCACGGCCGCACTATTCCATGCGGCCGTGAGGTCCTCCATCGGGGCGCGGGTCAGGGATACAGGAAATGGCCCAAGCGCTGTCTGGAACCCATCCGGGTCCATCAAGCGCCTGGGGCGGTACCAGATTGGTAACTCTTGAGGCTACTTGATCAATCGTCCCATTGCCCTAATCCATTTTTATTAGCAAGGATCACCAAGGGGAGAGTTGATTCATGCTAACCAGATTTTATGATCTTTTTCTGGCGGTCACTAAGTGAAACGCCACAGTTAAGTGAGTCCATTGTTTATTATGGGGAGGTTTTTTTTGCTGGAAATTTGAAATAAACTCAGTTTTCAGCAAAAACGTACTAAATTGTGGTCACGTAACTGAAGGATCCTGCAAAGAGCCGTGAATGGGGGGCAGCTGCAAAGCTCTGAAAACGTCCTCACCTGACTTTTGGGGGGGGGGGGGGGGGGAAGGTGGGCGGCCACCAGACTGTCAAATCCGGGTCCCTAAACACCTTTTTCGGGGGTCTGTGGTAACTTTGAATGGTTGCTAAGCAACCGTTGAGGACTACCTATAGGAACGCTTGCAGGGTGTGTTGCAATCGGTTTGCTCTGAATTTTGAGGCTGCCGAATACAAAAAATGCGCCCCAGGCGAGCCTGCGCAACGGGACTGTGTGGGGCTCCAAGTGCCAAAGGACCTCAGAGGGAGACCTTGGGCCAGCAAGGGGTGGAAGGGGGCCCCCTGCAGGCCCCCAAGGCCCCTTTTCCTCCTCCCCACCTCCATTCCTGCACAGGCTCAACTGCACTTTTAGGAGAGGAAGCAACGTCAACGCCCGGCTCCTCCTCCCCTCGCTTGCCTTGCCTGGCGACCCGAGCTGAGCGTGTCTTGATTCTGCTCCAACTGTGCCAGCAGAGCCTGCTTCGCTTCTCTGCTTTATAATGTCTTCCCAGAAGCTCTCCTTCTTCCTAAGCGTGTTGAGGAAAGCTTTGGTCGAAGTATTTGGGATTAAAGCGCTTTTGGGGAGTCCGACGTAGCCCCAGCCAGCACCACCCATTGAGAGTTGGCACCCGAGAGAGTGGGAGGGCTCCGGTCTCCCGGCTCTATCCCGTGTTTGAAATGCTGGCAGCCACCAGCTTCTGCTGGATCCCTCAATCCCTTCAGGACTCACAATGATCTGGGATCCCAATTCAGGAAATCCGGCATGAGCTCATCTGACCTCGGAGGAGAACCCCAGCGGAGTTCCTCTCTTCCCCACCAGAGGTGAACTTACCAGGCTGCCTTGAAAGAGAAAGGTGAGCGGAAGGGAAAGGGCCTTTATGAACCACATTCCTCCTGTTTCAACCCTTCTTTCTTTCCATCGTTTAAAGAAAGCTTAAATTTAAGTCGCTCGCATCTTTTTAAACCCGTCTCCCATTGTTCATTTGCAGTTTACCTCATTCTCGGTTAAGGAGGTGGAAGGAGATGAACTTTTGCTATAAGGGAGATGCGAAGATTCTGGTCCCGAGGCCCGACTCCGTTTCTTCAGGGGCTTGCAGGCATCGGAGAGACCTGTCGTTGTGGTAAAATAATGATGGTTTGCAAAGAGAGCTTAAGCCTCCCAGGGCCTTTCCTGGAAGGCAGAAGCCAACGTGGCCCGACTGACGCATGGAGAACTCACAATGTTCTTTGGAGATCCCCACAGGGCAGAAGTAGAAGCAGAGAGAATATAGACCCCATGAAGAATAGTTGAGAAATAATGCACGTAGCCTGTTTGCAATCTAGCATTCCATGGGCTTCCCCACCGTTTCCTAAAAACGCGACATGGGTGGGTTTGCTCAATAATTTTGTTACTGATGTTTTCTGTAGTAGATTTGCAAATACTTTTTACAAGGTCAGAACTGTTTGAATACTCATGGGGACAAATACTACTATCTACCCATCTGTCTCTGCCTCTCCCTCTGCGGTTATCTGTCTCTTTACCTCTATCCTTCTGTCTCTGCTTATTATGTCCGTCTCTCTATCCATCTCTCTCTCTCTATTTCTGTCTTTGTGTCTGCCTATCGTCCATCTTCATCTGTCTGTCAATAAAATCCCTCCCTCCCTCCCTCTCATCTGCCTCAATCTGCGTCTGTCCATGTAGTTACAGAAGAGAACTGCACTCACCAATTCTAAGACCCTCGCAGGGTTTCCCCATCCCTTCCTGATCGCTTCTCTAAAGGTGGCTTGGGAGGGGCTGGAGGCTCCCTCCGCGTAAACCAGGGGTCCCCAACCTTTTCGTGGCCCCTCCCCCACCCACGCACCTCTAAAACCCCGATGCCCCTCCCCCACCCCCCTCGTGACACGTAATTCAAAGAGTGAACTCTGCTCCCACGGAGGAAGCCTCAAAGGCCGTTAACTTGGTTTAAACAAGGTTCAAATCGCCCCCCCTGTGGGGGTGGGGGTGTCCCCCCTTCACATTGGGGACCAGTGGTGCAGGCGTTTCAGTTGGGTGGGGTGGGAGGCTAAAGCGAGGGGGAAAAGGGGTAACCATCTAGGACCCTCCCCCCCTTCAACAAATAAAAGGCGCCTCCTGTTCCTCAAGCTTACAGGCGTCTTTGACTGCTGCTGCGGCTCTCGGCCCCGAATCTCAGCCGCTGCTTGAAACAACGGCCTCTTTTTAAGGCTAGAAGAGGCTTGTTCTGCCTACGTTACCTGACTGCTTCTTTTGGGAGGTTTCTGTGACTTTAGCAGAGTTTGTTTTCGCTGGTTTGTCATTGCTCCTCTCCCTCTGTTATAAAAAATGGAGGGGAAAGGAAAAGAGAAGATGAAATATAAAAAAAGATTTAGATCCTATATCCTCATTTAGATATAGAAAGAAAACAACGGAAGAAAATAATCACCCCATTGAAACAGACTCTAAATCAAAATATTATCTTTAAAACAGTCGTTTAATTTTAAAACAATGGTTTTTAAGTTGGGACTTTTCAGACTTCCCTGTTAGGACTAATTAGAACTTTCGTTTATAATTCCCGCAGGGGAACCATATTTTTTCCTGAACATAATGTTTAGTTAGTTAAGTGGGTGTCGGTTTGGGAAACAGGTTACTAAGCAAACATTCGTTTTACTTGAAGGTTAAAATAGCAGCCCCTCCAGTTGAAAAGGGCGTGGAAGCCTTCGACTGACGACTGCTTGGCCATTCAGGGTTGTTACCACACTCTTTTATCGCATTTCCGGCTGTCCAAATGCCAGGCCTCCCCCTACCAGACCCAGGGCTGCCTTTGGGCCTCTTGGCCACCAGCTCACGCCTGGTTGCAGCATCCTGTGATCCGTCAGTGGCAAAATTGGGCCTGGTCACATGGGTGCTTCAACTTACAACTGGATTTCTGTCCGCAATAACAGTCGGAGGTCGAGGACTGCGTGTTGCCAGGGAAGTATTGTTATCAAAGTTTCCTATGAGGATGGCTGGGATGTTATGCACAAAGGTGTTTTTTTTTTAAATAACCCAATCAGTTCATAGATACGTTTGGACAGGTAACTTACCTGTAAAAGCAGTTCATCAAGCCTCCTTCTGTACAGAACAACCTAAATCTGTGACATCTATGGAGCTTCCCAAGTCCTCCAGTTGTCCCAAAGGTGCTTTTTCAGGAGGACACTGGACTTTCTGGGTTTTTCTTTGAAGACGTTTTGCTTCTCATCCAAGAAGCTTCTTCAGTTCTGATTGGATGGTTTCATTCCTCACCATCCACTCAGAGCTGAAGAAGCTTCTTGGACAAGAAGCGAAATGTCTTCAAAGAAAAACCCAGAAAGTCCAGTTGCCTCTGGTGACTAAATCTGTGACTTTTAACAGGAAGGAGCTAACCCCAGAGTCCCTGAGAAACGATCTCATTTCTCTGGCTTTGTTAAAGGATCATCTAAGGGAAGGTGGGAAGAAATCAGGCTTAATACATGCACCTCTGGGGGAAGCATGGGACGGAGAAGGGGTGGGCTTTGTGCTTTCGCGAATGGAAGCTATCCTCTACGCAGGAATTCATTAAAACTGAGGACCAAATGGTCAGGTGGATTCAAGATGCTAAACGCTATAAAATGCTATTTTGTCGTCTTTAAGACCTGGCGTTCATGTTTCTTTTAACAACAGTTGGCACCCCCTACCTGCCTATCAGGTGGCAAAGGTATAAGAAAAAGAAGAACACAACACTTTAAAGTGCTAATAATGTTGCACGTGCTCATAACACAGGCATTCAAATGTGAATACCTAGAGGACACAATTCTGCTGGATTGTTAACATTTCTGGATGCAAGAATTGTTGCTTCCACAATGCCTCATCCATGTATTTGAACCTAAATATGCAAAGTGTTGGATGCAAATATACAACTAGTTCAAGATGGGCTGGGGGTGGGAAGCATGCCGGAGGGGCATTTTGCCCCCTTTTTCCAGACGGAAACCCCCCACGGACTCCGAGGGGCAGCTGCTTTCCTGCCTCAGCTGCTCCCTTGTAGTACCTCTGCTATCATTGTGGAAGGAAGTTTCAGAAAAGGGACCCACATATGCAAGAGATGAAATCAAAGCTGCTTTTACACGCCCTGCATATAGTTCGATGTTTGCGAAGGAGCTCTCTGGTTAACCATCCGTTTCATGGGTCCATCCATCGATCGATCACCCCACCCAAGG
This sequence comes from Rhabdophis nuchalis, assembly GCA_039707465.1. Lineage (NCBI taxonomy): Eukaryota > Metazoa > Chordata > Lepidosauria > Squamata > Natricidae > Rhabdophis > Rhabdophis nuchalis. Next base: position 926,314 of record CM077651.1, read on the forward strand.
AAATCACCCGCTCCAATAAAGCAGGCGGCCATTTTGATAGGGCCAAGCCAAAGAACCACCAGGAAAAACAATTACCTTCTGGTCCTTCTTCTTATCCAGCCTCAGCCTTTTCCTAGGTGCTTCTTGAACTTCAAAATCTTCCGTGGGTTGCCTTGTCCTCTTTACAGGTTTCCTTTTATTTCCATATAAGTTACCTTGGAGTAGGGATGGGGAGACTTACATGAAAAAAGTCTGAGGCTCATTTAGAAATCATCTCGAACCAAAGCAGTTACGTTACTGTTCTAATACAGCTGGATAATGTTTATTAACCCTAAACACCTGGTGACTCCCCACTTCTCTTATTAAAACTAGCTTTGCATTGCACACCTACCACGGCTGATCCTATACGCAAAAACATCTTACACCTCTCCGTACCATTAATATTAATTTCTCATTTTAATTTATAATGGATCTACAACCAGAGGTTTTGCTTTGAAGTAACTTCCTTTAAGAAGCTCACTAATGCTGTATAAAGCAATTATCCCATTTTCTGAGATGATGATGTGATAGAACATCACCCTAAGGCTGGGGAAACCTAGAGCAATACACGTGTTAAGTGAATTTGTTTTAGATAAAGACCAAGGGAAGAGGAACATTTCAGACAAAGACCGTAAAAAAAAAAAGACTTTTAAGTACCTCCTTGCATATTTATACCTGAAGCCAGCGGGCCTGAGTAAAACCCATTTGAAACAAACTTTCAGAGGATCACAACTAGCTTATACAATCTATTTCACTAATTCTCCTTTGTTTGTAAAGATTCTATTCTCTATCCCCCCCCCCCCCAAATCCCCTATTCGAGTGTACCAAAACTTTCTAATTACCGTTTATTGTTCCCCAATTATACTTTTTAGCCCAGGGCCAAATTTCTATTACTTAATTTGGAGCCACCTAACTTCATTCAAATGCTTTGGGGGAAAAAAAAATCAACATTCTTCTGCTGGTAATTAAAATTTCAAGCCTCAAAACAGATCCTGCTCTCCTAGAACACGTTTCTTTAAAAAAAAAAAGGTGTGGAGAACTGTTCGTTTCCACATGCCAATCAGTGGTGAAGTTTAAATTTATTGGGAGAAGCTATGATGTAGGCTAAGGTTTTGACATAAACTATGTCGGCATGCAAAAACGGCCTTTCACAGATCCCTAAATGTGCCCAAGTCTGAAAGTCATCTTATAAGTTGTACCAAACTGAGGAAGCAAGATTCATTTGAATTGGACCGTAAGAAGAAACTACCATAAAGCTGGACAGGAGTTTTGTACTACAGCACTCAAATATTTAATTCAAGATCCATAAAAACGCTAAAACTGAAGGAGCACAACATTTGAGAAAAAAGAGATTACTGAGCAGTTACATGAAAGGCACACTTAAGTATGGGTTACTTAGTTTAAAATCAATATTACACAGCACAAATTCAAATTACTTCTGGATCTTGATCTTCTTTTACGTGATCCTTGAAAGACTTTAGGTTTGGCCTTGGTCAAACTCCTCTGGGCTGAACCTTGAGAGATACAGAATGTTGTGTAGTCTTGTTTGTTTGTTTTTAAAACCGACACCCACATATTTTATACATTGAGACAAAGCATTCAACTTTCCCCACAAGTTGTCATTTCACACACAAATAACAAAACTGACTATAATTTTAATACATATTGTCCAAAATTGAGAAACCTTTCCAACACAAGCTCATTCTTCTCATTGTCCAAAGCAGCAACCGGATATCTTAAAATTTCTGTCATAGTCCAACAACGTCATACAGGCTATAATTAATACTGAGAAACAAAAATATGGCTTTTTTTCTGCCTTTAGGCATATCCACCCTTCCAAACCTGTAGCTCCTCAGGATATTAAGCTCAATGCTTTATAAGAATGGAGATCTGGCCGGATTCCTGCGGATTCTAACCACGCTCTCCACCACTCTCTCCACCCGTGTCAGTCCTGGAAGCGTTTCTGCACATCCACAGATCTTAAATTATCGCAAACCCAGGGACACAGACGCCACCCCCACTTCAACTCTAAGAACAAGAGTTACGCTCAGAGCGAATGTTTTAAATTTAAAAATTCCAGCCTAATTTCTTTCTAATCTCCACAATTGTCATTTCGTCGACAGCGATACAGGCGGCGGCTGCTTAGAGACAGGAAGGGAATGAGAACACCAGCATATCTACAATAGATTTACACAGAGCAAATTCGCAGAACAATGACCAAGAAATGTAGACACGATTGACTCTTCTGGTTTAAATTTAAAAAGAAAAAAAAGGAAGGGAAAAAGGACCGCATTCACTGCTTTATCAGCACAACAACCCCCCAAAATTAGAAACGGAAACAGTGAAAGCCGATCGTCCCTACAGGCTGAGAACCGTGTGCTTAATTAGACATGACTACACATAATAAAACTTTTAGTTAGAGTATACTAGCACAGTTTTACGTTTACCAGTGTCTTCTTCACATTTGGCAGAGGTCACTAGGGCAAATTTTGTGTTATAGCGTGTTTTCTGTTTTTCACTAAGCATGTTCCACTGTGACTCCAGCAGCTCCTCGATCTCGTCGCAAGAGGCATCCGGATGCTCAACCACCACCTGGGCGGAAGGAGAGACGGGAGTGAGGCAGAGAGCAAAGCCCCCCCCCCCCATTTAATGGTTATTTTAACTTTCAAAACTTTGTCAGGAGACGGACATGTCCCCAAAGTGGCTGTTTTTTCCTCAAAAGGCAGCCGTGTTTTCTTTGGGTCCCCCCCCCCCCCCTTTTCTGGCTGCAAGCGTCTTCAAGGGGGAAAAGGCCCCCAGGAAGTCCAGCTGCCTTTAAAAAAAGAAAAAAGCCCCCTTGGGCCGACCGTGATGGAGAATCCCCTCCAGAGGCACGAAGGACGGGCGTTTGCCCCAAGCAGCTGTAATAAACTCAGCTTGCCAATGTTCAGCCCAGGTCAGTCCTCAGGTTACCACCACAACTGAGCCCAAAGATTATGTCAAGGCAAGAGAAATATTTGTTACGTGAGTTTTGCCCCATTTTATGACCTTTCTTGCCACCGTTGTTAAGTGAATCCCTGCAGTTGTTAAATTAGAAACACGGTTTCGGATCCAAACCTTCTGCACACCGTAAAGGTCCCGCGTCTCCATTCACAGAAGGGACCCCAAGCAGCTCAACGGCAAAGGCCAGGGGGGGATTTCGGGCCTGCAAAGGCCACGTCGTGGGAAAACACCTGCGACTGGCAGAGAAGCACACCCAACACAGGCGGCCCTGACTTACGGCTGCTCGTTTAGTGGCCGTGTGAAGTTGCGACAGCCCACTCCAGTGGTACTTATGACCCAGTATGCAACGAAATTTCATTTGAATGTGTCCATTAGTGCACATTTAAGGTGACAAACAAGTTATTCTATTCTATTTTGTTCTGTTCATTCTGTATTCTATTCTATATTCTAATTCTATTTCTATTCCTTCCTATTTCTCTTCTCTTCTGTTCATTCTATATTCTAATCTATTCTAATCTAATTCTGTTCCATTCTCTTCTCTATTCCGTTCCATTCTTCAGGGCTGCCCTCCTCCTCCCCATCGCTTGACGGTCGGTGTTTACAGCCGTCCATCTCTCCATCTAACCTAAACCCCCAGGCCTTCAGAAGGCAGGAGAAGCCCCATGGCATCATTCTGGCAAGGCTTCTGAGGGCCTGAGGAGGAGGAGGAGGAAGCAGGGGGGCTCCCTGGCCCTTCAGGGACCTCACAAAGAAAAGGAAGAGGGAAGCCTCACCCTACGGATTCTGGCGACACAAACCTCATCTCGGTGCTTCTGGCAAAAGACCAGGAACTGAGGGACTCCGTCGCTTTTCCGATTCCGGGGAGCGTAGGGAACGGCCTTCTTCCTCCCGAAAGGGGAGCCCCCCGCGCCCCCTCTCTCCTCCAGGCTCCTCTCGGGAGGGGTGCTCAGAAGGGCCTTGGGGGCGGAGTCGTCCGATTCCCTCGTGCAAAGCGCCTTGGTCCTTCTCCCCCTTTTGGCCGGGACGTCGTGCTCTTTGCTGGACTTCAGACTCTGCGAAAGGTCTTCGTCCGAATAAATCTTATCCATCTCTTCCAACGACTTCACTGCCAGTCCGGCCTCCTTCGCCACCTGGGGGTTGAGGACCGGCCTGCCCCTCACGTAAATGAAGGTGTACTTGGCTTTCCTTTCCTCCACGCCCATGGAGAGGGCGTCCTTGGACTGCTTGAGCCCCATCTCCCACTGGGGACGCAGCTTTCCCGAAACCGGCTTGAGCATCTGCAGGAGAAAGGCGAGAAAAAGGGGCCATGGAGACCAAGGACAGAAGAGCCCTGCAGCCCCCTTTCCTTTGGGATCTCAGGCCTGCCCCACTTTCCATTATCCTGCTAGGCATTTTGCTATGGTGGGAAAATGGGAGGGTGGGGGGATTGTATGGAGTTAGATGATAGGTAGCCATAACAACATTCTTTCTAGAAAGCCAAGGTCCTCCTTTGTCTCTGCACTTCTGCACCTGACCGGAATTGGATGGGTGGAACTGCCAGCACGGCAGTGGGAGATTGGACCATGGGCTGGGCTGGTGGGTGTTGGTGTGGGGCGGGGGGGCAAGATCTGGAACTTTCAACCGGGGGGGGGGGGGGAAACCGGGAAGGTTTCAGATTCGGGGTTTCCCAGACGGGCCAACCTGGCTCTCTTCATCAATGGGGACTTTGAGCCATCCTTTGCCTTGGACTCTTGATTTACTTTTGGAGGCTATTTGGAGCCCTGACACCTGGTGGGTCTTGGAAAAAACAATAACATGGTTCTCCCTTCGTATCGAGGCGAAACAAAAGGCAAAACAGCCCATCGATTAGGAAGCGCAAGGCAAGGTTACCTTTATTTTCTCTGCTTTGCTAATGGAATGCTTTGCACTTTCCTGGCACAGTTGCTCAAACTGCTCCTCTCCTTTGAAGGCCACCAGGCTTTTTTCAAACACCCAGGCGCGTTCTGGCGCATCCCCGAAAAACTGTACGTGATATTGGCGGAAACTCTTTTTCTGCCCTGAAAATAGAAACAATTGGGAATCTTATCTTAAGAGAGTCACATGCAAAGATGGAATGACAATATTTCTTCAGTCCTTCAATGCCAGCATCCTAGATGGGGGGGGGGAGGGGGTTCTCTGTTCTTGGTAATGGCCAGCATTGGGGGGGGGGGGCATTTGGAGAGCTGGAATCCAACCACTGGAAGACTAACCAGGTGGAGGAAGACAGGGGAGGGCTCCAGCTACCATGGCCCAGCATAAAAATCTCTTGGCCAAAGTTTGCCTTATTGAGCCGTTCTGCTGATGAAGGATCTCTTGGCTTAGTGCCGCGTACGGATTCAGCAAAACCGCAGCTTGTTCAACAAGCTAATAAAGCGAAATAAAATTTAGCATGAAGCGTGAATCCACGCTGCCTCATCCATTCCGACTGGGTTGGACTCTTCGTGGCAAAGCCAAACCAAACCGTTTCTGAAAGAGGCCGTTTAATTAACGAGCACGAGAACTGGCCCACGTCCAAGGATGCGTCTCCCAAGGCAGGGGAGAGAAGTCATGACTTCTCCCACCTCTGGCATCCCCCCCCCCCAAAAGCCACTCCCCACTGAGGTCTCCCCCCCCCCCCCGAGGACCTACCGTTGAGCTTGGTGAAGGCGTGGAGGAGAGGGTCGGTGGAGATCATGCAGGGCCACCAGGGGTATCCAGAGACCTTGGACCAGACCACGTCTCCCACGCTGTACTTCAGGAGGAGCGCCTTGTCCTCCTTTCCAGTCACCAGAGAAGAGTCTTCTTCTTCTTCTTCCTCCTCCTCCTCCTCTTCCTCAGCAGAGATCTTTAGGGAGGGGGAAGGAAACACACCCAAATTCTAGCAATGAGAAGAACACTTTCACAGTCGGAAGAAACACGGAACAGCCCCCCCCCCCCGCTTCTTACTAAGATCAGTAGGGCCGCTTTCAATCTTAAATAAGAGCCGTAGCGCCACCGTGGTCAGAATGCAGCAGTGCAGGCTAAACTCCGCCCACTGCCAGCGGTTCGATCCTGACCGGCTCAAGGTTGACTCAGCCTTCCGAGGTGGGTCAAATGAGGAGCCAGCCTGTTGGGGGGCAAGAGGCCGACTCCGTCAAGCGCCTAGAGAGGGCTGCGAAAGCACCGGGAAGCGGGATGTAAGTCTCAGGGCCGTGGCTCTCTCCAACCTGAACGGATTCGGTAGTTTGAAGGCGCTTTGGGCTCTTCGGAGGAAGAGGCCAAAGTAGGCAGCCAGGATTTCGCTTCTGGGGCTCTGTGAAATTTTCAAGGAGTGAGAAGGATGGCTCTTTCGCAATGAAAAGGCAGCATGCAGGTAGGCCTCGGTTTGCGACCATTCACTTAGTGACCATTGGAAGGTACGACGACACTGCAAAAACCCGACTGACGGCTGTTTTCCACAGGGCCGTTGCCTCTTCCCCACGGCCATGGGATCCAAAGTCAGAGGCTTGGCAACTGGCGTGTACTTAGGGCGGTCGCCCCGTCCCAGGGTCACGTGACCCCCTTTGGACAAGCAAAGTCAACAGGGAAGTCGAGTTCACTTAACGGCCACGTCACTAACGTAGCAACTGTAGTTATTCACTTAATCATTGCGGTAAAAGAGGTTTGTATAAAATGAGGCAGAACTCACTTAACATCTTGCTCAGCAAAGGAAACGTTGGGCTCAATTGAGGTTGTAAGTCGGGGACCACCTGTGTGTCTTACGAAGGGAGCTTCTCCGCTCGGCTCCCGTAGGAATTGTGGCTTTGGGGCCAGCAGTATGGAGAGGGAGGAACTCCCAAGTAGGGCGATGGCTTTCAATTAGCCAACCCCTCAGCCACCTCGACTCCAGGCCTTCTCCAGAGACGGCCCTGCAGCCCCCTTGGGGAGGGCCGTTTTGAGGAGGTTCTCAATAGCTGCAACCCTTTTGGGAAAGACACCAGTAAGTCAAATGAATCGGGGGAGGGAGGGAGGAGCTAGGAGCGACCCATGACGGGGTGAAGGGCTGGGCCTTATTGGCAAGAAAGGCACGGACAAGCCGTAACCCTCCAGAGTCAGGAGGAACCTTCGCAAGATGTTTCTCCTGCTTAAGGCTTCTTCCAAAGGGAGGCGTGGAGGGCTCCTTTTGGAAAATCTGCCAAGCTCAAAAATCAACGCTGCTTCCTTGTTTCCATCAAAGGAGCTGAACCCTCAGCGCCACCTGGAAAGCACCTGCGCACTGCCGCACTTAAGGTGGGGAACTGCAAGAGACGCTTATTAAATCTAGCCTTCCTCTCATAGGCATTTTACAAGCAGCCGTGAATTTCCCTGCCACCTTTGCCATTGGGCCCAAAACCATTTCTGGCCTCTGAATACAAATACATTTCGAGCGCAAACCCATCGCAAGGAGCCCAACTCAAAGCCCTGATTTCCTTCGGCCCCTCTCCTTGTTCCAGGCGTTCTCCTTCCTGCAACTTATGATCAAACCTGGGCTGCCTTCAAGGGTACCGACGGCTTCCTTGGAATCGGCTAGTGAGGAGGATTCCTGACGCTCCAACCTCCCCCTCCCCCCCAATCTCTAGCAAGCGGGACCCTTTCGCAGGACGGTGGGTCCCGCTGGTGGGGTGAGAGGCATCTGCGTGGAAGTGTTGTGGGCTGACATTGAAGGAGTCCAACAGCCTCACATCTTTTGCTGATGGTCTCACAGAAACGACCTATAAGTCATGATCAAAGTCCAGTTTTGCTCAAGGGTGCGTGGGGAATCTGGGCCTGGAAACAGCCAAAATATCGAGAGCTGGGAGATTGACACTCTTTGAGGACGTCCTTTAACGAACCAAAGCACTTCCCCTCCCAATCTAAATCTAGAGGCCCTTGCAGAGAGAAAAGCCACAAGAGAATCCTCCGAGTTGAGTTTGACTCAAAACCAAAGCCTTCTCTCTGGAGGCTCTCCCTCATCCAGGTCTTGGTTTTCCACGAGGAAGCTGGACTTTTGTGGTTTGGTCGAGACCCAAAAAGGTCCAGCTGCATCTCCTGAAAAAGCACCTTTGGGACAAAGCCTTACTTGGACAAAAGCTTAAAGAGTCTTCTCAACCTCAGAGGGAGGCGGAGGAAGCTTTGGCTTTGTCCTACACCTCAGCTACTCTACACTTAAAAATACTTCAAACACCCCCTCATCAATTGGAGAGGAACTCTAGGAATTCTAACTGGTTCCTGTCCTCACCAGAGACAGAGAAGACAAAGGGAGCTTCAATCAGAGTAGAGCTGGAAAGGACCTTGGAGGTCTTGTAGTCCAGCCCCCTGCTCAAGCAGGAGACCCTATGCAATTTGAGGCCAGTGGTTGTCCAGTCTCTCCTTGGAAGCCTCCAGTGATGGAGCTCCCACAACTTCTGAAGGCAACGTCTGTTTCACTGGTTAAGGAGAATGGCATTCTTCCTTTGGTGAACTTCAGTTTTCAACACAGCCAATGATTTGGGATGGGGGAGTGCCAAGCCCACCCCTTCATAGAAGAAAAGCATTGCACTGACTTAGGTGGATGATCATACCCTGCATGTGTCCCTCATATATTTAATATTACACATCCTTGTGTATTTAACACTCTATGCCACAGGAAGCGACAAGCATGTCAATCGGAGCTACTGAGGGATTCCTTGTCTGGTTCAGCCCTGTCTAAACCAGAGTTATTCAAGCGCAGCGTCCATTGTCTCTGACCACCAGGCACGAGGGGTGGGAGTGGTGTCACTGGGGCTTGAAACTGGGGCAGAAGGCAGCCTCGCCAGGACATCTACCCCCAAGGGTGGATGAAATTCGATGGTTTTCTTAAAAAATCCAAAAAAATCGGGTTTTTAAAAATTTAAATTGGATTTATTTTAATAAAATGCTTCTGGAATAAGAATCTATCTAAGGAGAGTTTTCTATTTGAGATAATATTTTTGTTTATCCAGCATGAAACGGAGCTGAATTACGTAGGAGGAGGAGGCCGTAGATTCTTCAACATTTACACGTTTGGCAAAGTCATTCAACGAATCCAAGCTCTGCAAGCTGAGATCACAGGCCCTGCACTGATGCTGCATTCACACGATTTCCCAGCAGAGAGAACAGCTGCCCTTTAAAAATTAGGATTTAAATCAAGCCTTTTTCCTAGTGATTTAAATCCTGATTTAAATTGACTTGATTTAAATAAAATCCAAATCAAGGCAAGAGTGAGCCCCTTTTATACGGTGGCTAGAAAATTATAGGCATACAGGTAGTCCTCAACTTATGACCAGAATTGAGACCAAAATGTATGTTGTTAAGGGAGACATTTGTTGAGCTTTGCCCCGTTGTATGACTTTTCTTGCCACAATTGTTAAGAGAAGCACTGCAGTTGACAAGTTAATAGCCCGGTCGTTAAGTGAGCCTGGTTCCCCCACTGACCGTCCTTGCCAGAAGGTCGCAAAAGGGGATCACGTGACCCTGGGACATGGCGACTGTCGGGATTTTGATCACCTGATCAAGGGGATGCTGCAAAGGTTGTAATTATGAAAATGGTCATAAGTCGCAATTTTCAGTGCTGTTGCAACTTTGAACGGTCACTAAACGAACTATTGTAAGTTGAGGACTGCCCGTATTCTGTAGCCATCACAAAGCTCAGCTCAAGGATGTCTTCACAGTCTCAGAAGCCATGGGACGACTCATCTGAGCAAAGACCTGGAAACCCGATTTCAACTCAGCCCCCCCCCCCCCAAACCACCACCACAACGGCCGGAGGGCAGCCAGGGTACCTTTTCGTCAGAGGAACCAGACGAGTTGGACAAGAGCGCCGCCTCCACGAAGCCTCGCTCCAGCAGGGAGTCATACTTGATGCTCCTTTTCCTGCTCCTCTTCTCCTTGCTGCCCAGATTTGGCTCCGCCTGAGCGACCTCCAGCACGCTCTCGCCACAAATGGAGGACTCGAAGAGGGGCTTCCCATTCATGTAGGTCTTCGTGATTTTCAGCTTGATTTCCGGCGAGCCGTTCTTGGCCGGCGTAGTGTTGGGGGGCGTCGCGGCTTCCCGGACTTCCTGAGGCTCGAAACGCAGCTTGGCCTCCTGCGTCCCCGATTCCCCGTTGAAGACGCGGGAGGTGAGGTCCTGCAGCTTCTCCACGGGGATGAAGGGCAGGGCGTCGCGGCCGTTGTATTTCGGCATGACCTCGTCCTGTAGTGTGGCGGAAAGGTGGGCCTTGCCCAGGTAAACAGAACACTCCCGGCTCACCTCGCAGCCGGGTGGCTTTCCGGTGGGACCCGCCAGGATCTCGGAGACCGGCTTCATTTTGATGTGGTTGGCACCTTTCTTTGTGGGCAGCAACAGCGAGTTACTTTTGAAATCCATCGCGGAGGTTTCCAGTTTGTTGGGATTCCTGCATAAATCAAGGAACAAAGCCACAAAAACCGTATTATTCTTAGTCCCGGAGGAAGCCCACGGAGCGTGTTTGGAGAGCCTAGAGTGACCAAAACACGCTCCCAAAATAATATAAACCCAACCCAACCTTTGAGACGGATTCGGCAGTGTAGCTTCTGAGGTAAAATACTCACAATCCCTACTTCTAAAAACCACACTGGATTCTTCTAGGTCCCTGATGGTGAACCGATGGCGCGTGGAGCCACGAACACAGTCACCTCTGGCGCCCATGCCTGCACCAGCCAGCTGATTCTCAGCCTCCCAGAGGGCCGGGGGAGGCTCTTGCCACCCTCCCCAGGGTCCAGGAAAACTTCTGGAGCCTGGGGAGGGCGAAAGGTGGGCCCAACTGGCCTCACCTTTGCCCCTCTGGAGGAAATTTCCCCTGGGGAACCCCCCCCCCCGGGCCCCCAGGAAGGAAATACCAAGCTCAGCTGAAGGCATGCAGGGCAGCGCATGTGGTGAGAGCCTGTGCATGTGGGGGTGCGCTTTGCATTACGGGTGCCGCATGCAGGCTATTGCGTGAGCATCCTCGCGTTTTTGGCACCCAACAGCAAAAAGGTTAACCACCACTATTCTAGGTAATTCTCAGAATGAGACCAATGGGCATTTTGAAAAAAAAAAGGCAAGTACTAACGTTTTGCTACTCTGCGGCCTTAGGGGTAAAAGAACAAGCAGAGGTGGAAAGTATTATTTTGAGAAGGGGAGAGGGGGAAGAACTGCTACTCCGGCATTATTGTGGCTGGACAACTTTGCAGGATGCCTGAAGGCAAAGCCCATAAGACGTCCAGGAAAGAACCGAAGGCCTCCCAAAACACAGGAGCCCAGGACGATTCCCAACAACCAGGCTCCACCCAAATCCATCCAAGGCACAAATAAGCTACCAATAAACAAGAGGCAGATCTTGACAGGGAACTAAAGGATGCGGGATAGAAATGACTCCTTCTTTCCTCTTGCTTTTGTAGCACAAAAGCTACAGAAGCGCCAGTTGCAAACTAGCATCGGCCGTAAGCGCTTGGATTTGGAGACCAGGCAGCCCAGTGGCAACAGACGGCTCCTTGGCCTTTGCCCCCTTCGCGAGGAAAGCCCTGGGAACTCTTCACCCTCAAGGAAGGGATTCACAGCAGGGTCTTCGGGCTGAAACGTCCAAGGCGAATGGACGGATGCAAATGCAGAGCGATTGAGTGATGGCTTCATCTGGGATGCTGTGGAGAAGGGCTTCGAGTTATGACTGGTCCGTCAGGAATCAGGTTAGTCACACGATGGAATTGAGTTACAACCATTGTGATATACAAGCATAATGGGCAGATCTCCATTTTGTCATATGTCGAGGTGGCGCAGTGGTTACAATGCAGTACTGCAGGCTAACGCCCTGCCCACTGCCAGGAGTTCGATCCTGACCAGCTCAAGGTGGGTCAAATGAGGAGCCAGATTGTTGGGGGAAAGATGCCGATTCGCTTAGAGGGCTGCAAGGCACTGTGAAGTGGTACCAAAGTCTAAGTGCTATTGCTACTATTTGATTCAGAGGTTAACAGAGTTGGAAGGGACCTTGTCGGTCATCTAGTCCAACCTCCCACCCAAGCAGGAGACCTTACACCATTTCTGACAATATTTGTAGTTGACAAGTGCAATAAATGTAAGATCAAGACTGAAAACTACAGAGGCAGAACTTTAAAAAAAAAAAAAATTGTGACAAGGCTCCCGTTGAATCCTTCCATTTCTCCCTTCATCTCTACAAGGTGAGATCCCACCATCCAAGGCAGAATGCCTGAGAATATTCATCGTGGTCGTCAGGTGGGGGCCATGCTAAGGAGAGTTGGCCAACGGTTCCCCCTCCCTCCATGGCTTGCTGGATGGAGTCAGAGGGTCGAAGCAGAAAGTGGGGCACCGGATAAGCAAGGCCGTCTACGGAGAGCGAAGGGGGACACGCAGACAATGAGAGGGTCGGGTACGAATGTCTTCCCATTCAGAGCAACACGCTCCGCTAAGCATGTACGGCAGGGAGCCCAGACGGAAGGATTGCAAACATCCCAACAATGTTCAGACATGCCCAAGGCCACAAGCTTAAATAGCACAAACAAGCACATATTTCAGAACCTGCAAATGCCCCCCAAACGGTCTTCCCAGGTGAATTAACCGCCATTATCCTCAGAAACATGATCAAGGCAGCCGAAGGACCCAGCAGCTCCCTTTAATGGGAAAGACGTGTATAAAGTCAAATTAAGAAAATAATAATAATCCTAGCATGCCACTGTGATGCTATCTCGGTGTGTGATGTCTATGTACAGCAGTGCTTCTCAATTATTTTCTGTCATGTCCCCCTAGGAAGAAGAAAACATTTCGCGCCCCCCGCGCGACTGTAAATAGTATCATCCGGGTCTAAAAGTCACATGGGCGGGTTTGGCTAATCAGGATAGAGCATCATGTCTATCCAATCGGGTCTGTTCTCATCGAAAGGGAGGAGCATGCGCAGTCACATGTACTGGCTTAATGCTCACTATCGATGCAAATGTCAGCAGCGGTAGCCCGATTTCTTTAGCAAGTTTGATTAATTGGGGCAGCGTTATGTTTCACAGGAGAAGGTCCTTGTCAGCATCTGACTGGATACAGAGACATAAACACGGGGCTTGGCTTGTTATGACAGTGTTTGCCGAGGTCAAACGCGCCCCCCTTTACGGAGCCTCGCGCCCCCCCTGGGGGGCGCGCCCCACTATTTGAGAAGCACTGATGTACAGGCATCATTTTGTATCTCTCCTTTACTAACAGGACATAATATCTATGTATTTGTATTTTGTATTTATTGATTTAATTCTATGTTCGCCGCCCCGAGTCCCTTGTTGTAAGATGGGAGCGGGTTATAAATATGAAAAATAAATAAATAAATAAATAAATAAATAATATGAAATTATATTGTTTGGCTGAGCTGCAACAGCTGCATGCAGGGGAAAAAAATGAAAGGAGCCGTATGAAAATCTTGACACCCAGGCTTGCATTCTGTAGTATTTTTATAGTAATTAAGGTTGATCTAACTAAGTACAAGTTAGGAAACGATTTAAACATTTACCTTTCAGCTACACAATAAATCAAGTTCACCCTTTAAAATACAGCTTTACGTTTCATTGATTACTTCCCGTAGAAAGGTTTTATTTTTACAAAGTTTCAAGATTCCAATGTTGTTGTTTTTTAAACACACCTGGGGAGACGTTCAGATGGGGCTAAAATGAGCCACACCTTTCCTTTCAGGATCTGAGTTCTGAAATTCCATTCAACAACTCACTATGGATCCCCAATGTCACTTAACCAGATCAATTCTGGTCATAGAAGAGGACAACTTCCACGCCTCTTTTGGAAGGCTAAATATTCCAAATATTTGGAACATGTATGGAATATATATGGAAAGCAAATTTGGAATAAGCTATCCAAATCTGATGGCTGAAAATCACTGGTGCATTTATCTACCATTGAAACAAGAAACTCACAGAAAACATCCTAAATCCCGGAAATGCACAAAAATGCCCAGGGAGGGGAAACACCCCCCCCCCCAAATGCCAGCCCCTCCAACAGAAAGCAATTTTTGATCTGACTGCCTAAAACCTGGACTGTCGCAGCAAAAGGCCCTACAAACTTTTATTTAAACTTAACCAAGAAGATGGGAACCAAGAAACCAAGCTTAGGATTTAGCTTTAGAGTTTAATTGAGTAGTGTCTAAATTAGCCAAATAAAAATGGGCAGAGAGATTTGCTGTAATAATGTGGTAAGTCCAACCTCACAAATGAAATCGCTCATTTTTCGATTTAGTTGTAATGATACATTAATGTAAGTTCAGGACTGAAAAGCTGAAGTTGATTTTTTTTTTTTTTTTAATTGTGAAAAGGCTCCCCATTGAATTTGGTAGCTTGACAGAAGGTTGAGTCTGTTTCAAAGAATACCACATCGCTAACAATTATCCCATTCATTCGGCTCGCAGATGGATCACCTCTTCAGATCTCTTTTATTTATAAAAGATCAGCGTCTCCTTTGACTACAAGATTAAAACCCCCAAAATTGAAGTTCATCTGCAATGCAATTTTTCTTTTGAAACTCAGGAATTAGTGCTCTAGGGTTGCCTTTTAAGGATGGGAAGCTGAAATGTAAAATATAAAGCTGTTTTCTAATTGTTGCAGCTACCGGATAGGTGGATATACCCCAGACTTCTAAGCTACGGCCATGTTGACTGGAGAATTAAGTCAAGAAACGCTAATCTAAACCGTTTTAAGGAACAATGCAACATGCAATTATGGTGGGTTTGCTGTGATTTTAATTGGAGGTTCTAAGTTACCTGGATCTAATTACAACTATTACTCTTGTTGTTGATGGTAACTTATCCACAGACTAGTGGTACTTCCCTTCCCTTAAGCTTCCCTAGGAAGAACTGGGCCCCGCAGGGTAAAAGGCTTTGAACCGAGGGGCCTCAGATGCGTTGACTTTCAGAATGGGTCCAGTATCTGGGACTCCTGTGAATCTGAAATCTGGCTGGTTTTATAAAACAAGTTATAACATAAACCTTACCATAAAATAGTTCATGATGGTAATACAAAATATCATCATAAAAACATCTCCTGTGCTAAAGCTTCACTATGCTTTACCGATCAACATGGGCTTCCTTCAAGCCAAGATACCTCTTCGAATCCACCCCAAGGCCGGACATTAGAAACCCTGTTGTTGTTTGAAACTGTCGAGGGATCTGGCAAGGAAGCATCTCTGAAACCATAAGCCGAGCGGCCACAGGTCAATCTAGTTAAAACTCAGTTCATGGGGCTTTTGTTAAGTTTCCAGAATGGCCATTGAACCCAACTCACTGCCTAGGGCAGAATCCAAACTGAAGCGTCCCACCTAGATGGCTATCCAGGGTCTGCATATATCCAAGGAAAATGAAGGCCAACATCTCTCTTACAAAGTTGGTCTCATAACTGAAGCCAACTGTTCCGTCATATTCCACTGACATCTGCTTTCCTGTAACTTCAAAGCGTGTTTTGATGTCCAACACTCTCCAACAATAAGAGTTCTGACCAACCTCTTGCAAAGTTTTTTCTGGTCTAGGAAGAGTGCTGTGATATCCCCACTTAAGAGGCCCAGCCCCTTCAATGTCTCTTCATAGGGTTTGTAAACCGCTTAGAGAGGGCTGAAGAGCACTGTGAAGCGGTATATAAGTCCAAGGGCTATTGCTAGTGCTAACGGGCCTGCTCATCGTGTCCCTGTAATGGGGTGCTTGGTCAAGGCGTCTACAGCATTCCCACAATCTACTAAGGAAATGACCCAGTCAAGGAACGAGATAAGGTTGGTCTGAAAAGATCTGTTCTTGGCAAAGTCACTGCCTGGCAACTACTGAATTAACTCGATGTCTTTAGGATCTGCTCTAGAAGTCTCTCACCCATTGGGCTTTGCAGACAGGCAGGACTCAAATTGAGCTCTTCTACCCTTCGTGAAGGCCTCTGCAGTTCCTCGGCTCTCTAGCCCTTCACCGGGTCTTAAATGTTCACTCAGCTTGTCTCAGAAGCCCCCTCCCACCCCACTTCCTGAGCATTAAAAACTGCGCGATCCAGGCTCAGTCCAGAGAAGACTTAACATTATGCTGTCTGAACACATTGTGATGTCCTCTAGTTTATTGGGTGTGTCCTGCATTTTCTGTATTCTGCCGTTGTTGTTTATTGGATTACTGTTTGATTACGTCCTCTTGAACTCTGTCCGTATCATGGTTGCAGCAGCACAGATACATCCTATAAAATGGATAGCTCAGCATTCATCTGGCCATGGAGATTCAAACTCATTCTAAACAGGCCTTCCCATTGTGGTCCTAAGTTAAGGACTAGCCGTAATGAATTCTATTCAACAAAAATAGCTTTCTATCTTAAAAAAAAATGGATGGTAAAAATTACTGCATCTGTATCTCCATTGGTTGTTCTCCCTGTCTGGAAGCTTCTCCTTCGTTCCAGCTTGGCTCTCTCTTTAACGGACCCTCCGTCCGTTACTTCCTGTCCCGCCCTCTGGGCCTTTACCCTTCATTGCTGATGAAGACCCTTTATGGCTCTTCTCTGCCCCCTTTCTAGGTCTCAGCGTATCTTCTGAAGTGTGGAAGAGCCTTGCAGGGGCTCTTTGGGGGTCCATCCCCTGATCAGAAGGTCTGAAGTGGACACAAAAGGACAGGGAAAAATTGCAAATGGAAGTGCACCTTTCTTAATCTTAAGGTTTCTTATCTGGCTTTTAAAACTATTTTAGTTATCTGTTTGTGTTATTTTAAGACTTTTAGATGCATGGCTGGCTGGGGAATTCTGGGAGTTGAAGTCCACAAATCTGAAAGTTGCCACGGTTGGAAACTCAGGTCTATTGTGGGGAAAAAATAAGATATTTGGAAAAAAGACATTAGATAGTATAGCAATAGCACTTAGACTTACATGCCGCTACATAGCCCTCTCTAAGTGATTACAGAGTCAGCTTATTGCCCCCAACAATCTGGGTCCTCATTTTACCGACCTTGGAAGGACGGAAGGCTGAGTCAACCTTGAGTTGGTCAGAATCGAACTGCTGGCAGAGGGCTGAGTTTGCCTGCAATGCTGCATTGAAAGGAAGGGCAGTAGCACTTAGACTTATAACAATGCTTCATGGAGCTTTTACAGCCCCTCTCTAAGTGGTTTACAGAGACAGCCTCTTGCCCCCAACAATCTGGGTCCTCATTTGACCCACCTTGGAGGAATGGAAGGCTGAGTCAACTTTGAGCCTAAGTGAAGATTTTTAAAAGCTTTCCAGCCCAGCCTAATTTTACTATGACGTGAGCATGTATGCAACAAGGCAGAAAAGATACACACAGCATTGCAACGCCTAAGGAACCGAGAGTGTGCAAGAAAGGCAATCCAGTGTGGCTCATCCTTAAAGAAAAGAGATACAAATATCAAATATGATTATGAAGAGGAGACGGGATGACGGATCCCTGACAGACAGAAAAGTTGTAATTGCATCAAGTCAACTGAAGGTTTGTGGTAGTTGGTGACTCACAACTGCGAGCAACCGAAACAAATCTGTGCCAACCACATTCATCGGTATGTGAAACACGCTCTTTGCCAGCAGCAAATATTAAGGATGTGACAAAACAATTTCCAGAACTCACTGAGCCCCTGCCAATAAATTTTCTTTCCTGCTAATTCCGATAGGCACAAAATGGTATTCTGAAAAAAAGATAGGAATGTGCAACACCATGGGCTTTGGAGTTCTGGGGCCTGATATTCCCCATCAGCCATGGAAGATCACGAAGTAGCTAAGCCGTCCTTAACTTACAACCACAACCGAGCCCAAAATCTCTGTTGCTAAGTGAAAACCACCCTGAGTCCATCTCGATGGAGAAGGAGTGGTATATAAATCGAATATATATATATATATATATATATATATATATATATATATATAAAACATTTGTTAAGTGAGTTTTGCCTCATTTTCCGACTTTTCTTGTCGCCTTTGTTAAGTGAATCTCTGCAGTTGTTAAATTGCAGTTAAGTGAATTCATTTTCCCCAGTGACTTTGCTTGTCAGAAAGCCACAAAAGGTAAATCACGTGACCCCCCCATGACGTCATAAATATGAGTCACTTGCCAAGCGTCTGAATTTTAATCGCATGACCATGGGGATGCTGCTACAATGGCCGTGTGAAAAACGGCCATAAGTCACTTTTTTCAGTGCTGTTGTAACTCCAAACGGTCACTAAGAGAACTGTTGTAAGTTGAGGACTCCCTGAGACAAGGAGAGACCCTTGGTGCTTTCTGAACTGGGTTGTTTTCTTGCAAGCATCTCACTGAAATTTAGGTAGCATTGTCAGTTCTAGCCAGGACTTCCTACTAGCACTGATGATGTTACCTAGCTGGGTCATGAAACGTCTGCCAGAGAGCCCCGAGGGCTGCAGGCTTCAACCCCCAGCTACAAATGTCCTCCTTGATTGGTACATGAGACGGGGAAGACTGTCAACCAGTGGAAGACGCTTGTCGCTTGATTCAGGCTCTCAGAGGAAGGAGAAGAACTCATGAGACTCCACAAGGACTAGCAAAGAATAAAAATTAAAACGGGCCCCCCTGGATCAGGAGGGCTTGTAAACCTCGTCTCTTCGGATGCTTCTTTATTCAGGGAAAACAAAGACCCTGCAAGGCTTTTGAGGAAGGGGCTAGGACAACCTCTTTCCTTCCTCTGTGCAAACGATGGGGAATAAATAAAAATGTCGGGAGCAGAAGTCCTCTGCAAGATAGACTTGGGATTTCTAGCACCGTTTAATAAATGGAAACAACGGACGAGAGGGCTCCCGTGATTAGATGCAAGCAATGGAAGGAGAATTTAAAAAAAAAAAAAACTACTCAAAACGAACTGAAAGACAAAAAAAGGGAGAAGTTGCAGTCCTCATCTTACGACCGGTCGCTCAGCAAACTGTCCAAATTACCTGAAAAAAGGAGACTCACTACTCAGATCCAAGGGGCTGACGGTTGGCCCTTCTGAAGTCATGTGGCCGCATTTCCGGCGCCCAGCAACATGGCTGCATTTACCGCCATTTTAATCACACGACCATGTTCTACTGAAAACTAACGGAGGCTTCTAATTTTCGGTGAAACTGTGACCCGGCAGAAAACGAATTTGCTTAACAACCGCGATGTTCCTTTAACAACGCCCGAACACACACACAAGTTGTAAAATCAGGCTGAGCCATTTAGACTTATAACCCTAATTGGCAGGCTCCATTACGGTCACCAGAACTACCTATGTTTTTAAAAACCTTCAAGCAAAGGAATAAAAGCAGATTAACTCCAGGGGGTTGAAATAAGCGCAGGAATACCTAAAAAGGAATAGAGGTCGTCCTCAGCTTACGATCACAACTGAACATCACATTTATGTTGCTAAGCGAGGTGATTGAGTTTCCCCCCATTTTACGACCTGTCTTCTCACAGTTGTTAAATGAATCATTGCAGTTGAGTGAGTGACACGGTCGTTAAGTGAATCTGGCTTCCCCATTGACTTTGTTCGTCAGAAGGTCGCAAAAGGGCATCACGTGACCCTGTAAATACGAGCCAGTGGCCGAGTGTCTGAATTTTGACCCTGGGGACGCTTGAAAAAGAGTGGAAAGTCTCATTTTCTAGTGCCAATGCAACTTCAAACGGTCACTAAACGAATGGACTACCTATAGAGTTGCGGAGCGTCTATTGCCCACCCATCGGCCTTTGCAAGAAGCACCGGTGGAAGATGTGGATTATCTTGGCCCCCTCAGGGACCCCAAATTCCTCTCAGGAAATTCCCAATTTATCTCGCTGGAAAGCTTTCTCCTTCAGAGAGCAGAGCGATATATTGCACAGGCCAAACAGACTCGGCTTCAGGGACACCCAAGACGGGGAAATGGGAGCAGGAGGAGGGCTGGAAAAAGGGCCGCATGAATGGAAGAAGAATCAAGATTAAAGACTGGGTCTTATTTAGGGAAACGCAATAAGGAAATACCCATCTACTTTCTGAATCTCTAGGACCAGATAAACTATAAACTCTGGAGACTTTAAGATGGGTGGACTTCAACTCCCAGAACTCCCCCGCCAGCTGTGCTATGCCGGCTGGGGAATTCTGGGACTTGAAGTCCGCCCATCTTAAAGTCTCCAAAGTTGAGAAACACTGGCTAGAATATTAAAGAAACTTGATGAACTGCAGATCATAGAAGAAATTAATCTGTAACAGCTTGAAAATCACATCGCAATTGTTAGTAACCAGGAAGGGTTAGTCAGAAAGAAATCTTTTGAGAACAACCTTATTTCTTTATTCCTTAGCACAGGGGTCTCCAACCTTTGCAACTTTAAGTCTGAAGGACTTCAGCTCCCAGACTTCTCCAGCCAGCAAAGCTGGCTGGAGAAGTCTGGGAGCTGAAGTCCTTCAGACTTAAAGTTGCAAAGGTTGGAGACCCCTGCCTTAGCAGATTGTTGGTTAGATGGCAGGATAATTTAATCTACAGTCAATTTACAATCCACACAATCAGCAATCCCTGTGAAACTGTAGTACCATCAAATACGGCACCACACAATTTTGCGGGGCCCTTATGCTGCCCTGCACCATTTTTTAATTAATAATTTGGGTGAGTTCATGGAGAACTGTATGCGCTTAAATGATTCGCGGGACGTGAATTGAACCTTGTATCTGTGTGCTGAGACCAAACCACTAATTAAAGTAACGTATATTTTTTCAGGAATTTCCCAAAACCTAAAAAAATGTTGCTGCTCAAGGGATCCAGTCACCAAAGTTAATTCTTAAAGCAACAGCATCTTGATTTCATAAACAAACAAACAAACAAACCCTACAGAAAAACTCACCTTGCTGGGCAGAAGGGAAGCATGCGCATTTAATAAATAAGCATAAATAAGTCATCCCGTTTTGCTGAGTAGCACAGATTAATTCCTATTTTTTAAAATGAGCACAGATTTCATGTTTATCATCAAAAGTGATGTGAGAAATCTAATTTTGATACTTAGAACAAAAAAAACCCCATCCATTTAATAAAAATGTAAGTAACTTAACTGCCAAAATCGGACCCATAAATCGGGCCCTGGGGGGAGAAAGCCCGATTTATGGGTCAGGCTTTGTCAGGCTCCTTGCAGGACCAAGTGGATGAGAAACTCGTGTTTTGGGGACCGCCGGGTGACCCTCCTCGCTTCAAGGGAACAAAAAGTCGCCTGGGGGATACTCCGGAGACCTTTATGGGCCCTTAGAGCCATTGACCACAGGTTGGAGGCACATCCATCAATCGACAAAGGCTGCCTCCCCCGCAGGGGCTCAGGGGGGGGGTCACACCTGTTAAGCCATTAAGCTGGACCTCCTCACAAAGGGGGAGGGGGGAGGGGCTGGCTCCAGGCCTCCTTCCAGCACCGGACAAATCCGGACCCCGATTCTCCTCCTCCTGGGCCTTTCCCGGGAATCCAGAGGGTCCCCAAGAGGATCCCGGGCCTCCTGTCAGATCCGCACCCCGTCCAGACCCAATCCAAAGGCAGAGTTTGGGGGTACTTTGGAAGCCCCCCCCCGGGGAGCCCCAGGAGAGGGAAGGGGTCCCCCAGTCGCCCCTGCACAAAGCAGCCCCCGCTCCAGCAAGGAGACCCCCCGTGCCCCCCGGGAAGCCTCCAAGGATGCTGGCGGCGCCCTGGGTGGTCAGTGCCGGAGGGTCCCCCCGAGGAGCGGCCCTGGCGCTCAAGGGACCCCCGCCCGGGCCAGGGCCTGCAGGGGCGGCCGGGGCTTCCCTCGGGGGTCCCCCTCCCTCCTCCCAAAGGGGCCGGGGGGGGGGGTCCGGAGGGGGAGGGGGAGGTCCGGTCCATACAAAGCCGCGCAGCTCTCGCGCCCCCCGCATCCCCTCCACGCGCCCCCCGCCCCGGGAAGGTCGGGAAGCGGCAGCCCAGCGGGCGGAGGGGGGAAAGAAAGAGCCACGCGGGAGGCTCCGCCGGCAGCTGCCCGGCCCCACAGCCCGCCCCGCCCGCCTCCCCTGCCCGCCGGCAGACACGGCGGAGGACGGGCGCGCAGAGCCATCCCGGGAGGGAGGGAGGGAGGCCTTGGCGGGAGCCGCTTCCCCGGGCAGAGACGGCAAGCCGGGCCTGGCGCGCATCGTCCCGCCGCCTCCCCGCCCCGGGCAGAAGAAAGAGCCGCTGCACGTGGCCGGGTCTCCCCGCCGCCCATCCCGCCCTCCGTCCCCCCGGCGGCCGCAGGACGGAGCCATCATGGCTTCCCCGCCGCCCCGCAGGCTCCGCGCCCGCATCGCCCAGCGCCGCCTCCGCCTCCTCCGCCGGTGGCCGCGATGGAGAGCCGCCAAGGGGGGAGGGCGGGCGGGAGGGGGTCCGCCCGGGGGCTCCGGCGCTGCAAACCCACCTGCCCCTGGCGCCGCCTCTCCCGCCGCCGCTGCTGCTCCGGCCGCCGCCGCCCTCCTGCCGGGAGAGAGGGAGGGAGGGAGGGAGGGACCCGCCTGGCGCTGGGCCCGGCTGGGGGTGCCGCTGCTCCGGCTGCCTCTCCCGCCGTCGCCGCCCCGGCCGGCCGCCCAACCGCCCCGCGGACCCGCCTCCTCCTCCGCCTCCGCCTCGCCCGCCGAAACCAGCGCGAAAAATGCCCCGCGTTGATTGGCTGCCTGGCCGCCTTCGCGCCGCCGGACCCGCCGCGCCCCATTCAAACCCGCCGCCGCCGCCAAAGACCGAGGGGCGCCCCCCCCCCCCCCCAAGACTCACCCCCGCCACGGCTGCACCTCCGCCCGCCGCCTCCTCCTCCTCCTGCTCCTCCGCCTGGAAGGAGGCGCCTCCTGCAGGGAGAGTCTCCTCTTCTGGGGGTCCCGCCTGCAGCAGCGCTCCGCGATCGCCCCCCCTCCTCCCCCAGCCCCGACCCCAGAGCTCCTGCCCCGAGGGCTCCCCTTCCCTTCCGCCCCAGCCTCCCGGCACAAAGGGCCGCCCTTTGCAACACAAAGCCCCCCCTCCTCCCCCCAGCTGCAGGGCCTTCTGCCTTGAGGAGGGTCCGGGGCCCCCACCAGAAGCCCCGCGTGGGCAGCTCCACCACAGCTGCAGGCCCAGCTGGCAGGATTTGCGGTGGGGGACCCCAAACCCCCAAGAGCCGCCATCTGCAGGGAAGCCCCCTCTTCCCAAGAGGGACCTGGGCACAAGGAGCTTCCTTGGGATCTGATCTCAGAAAGAAAAAAGAAGGGAGGGAGGGAAAAGAAAGAAAGAAAGGGCTGAGACCTCTAAAGGAAAGCTGCAGGAGGAATTCCAGAAGAGGAAGAGAACAAAGGTCCTGGTTGGGGATCAAGGCACAAAGATGAGGGGCAGCCATTCGACCTAGTAGCCCTGGAGCAGAACCAGGGAGTTTGGTAAGGTAGGCCTTCCCGGGGGACCACAACCTCTCCATGCTGCAGGGGGCAACTTCACTGCAGAGGACTTTTGTCTTTGTGGTGTGTTTTTCTGCCTGCTTCTTCCTTCTGGGGAGCACAAAGTTGTTTAATTATTTGTGTTAATTACGGTATCCATGTATGGACATTTTATAACTAAGCTTCCCAGACTTTCCCTTGGATAAGATGGACAGCCATTAAAAATTATAAATAAATAGAGAAATAATAATCCCCCTCAGAGAAATTGGTTTAATAGAAATGTGAAAGTAAAATATCAAGCAACATGAGGGCTGTGTCCTTCATCCATTTTTTGCTTCTCCATATCAGTTTCTTTATTTCCGCTTTCAACTTTCATAATCCAATCCTTCATTGTAATTTTATCTTAAGCCTCCAAACTTTTGTCTCCATGACAAATAAAGTAAATAAATAATTCACTTTTGGGTTGGTTTGTGCTTTCATTAGAATGCTTGGTTTGTGTGCTACGTAAAACCAATCGTTGGTTTGTTAACAATTATTTCTGAAGCCAGTAATTGCTCACTCGGCAGATAACAGCACATCACGGCTTATGATGAGCCTTAAAAACCAGAGACTTAATCCCTGCCTACGAGGCCTCTTTCCCTGTACTGACTTGGAGCCATGAGCGCCTTAACCTTTTCCTTTCTCCCAGGGCGCAAATTCCACATTTCTCATAGTAAGCCAGAGAGACTAAGTCAGCATCTCCTCCTCCTGCTTCGTTCCTGTTAAACGGCTACAGTCTTTCTAGGCCAGCGGTGTCAAACTCGCATTGTCACCTGATGTATTGGGACTTTTCCCCCCTTCGCCAAACCAGGCGGGAGCAGGGGCAGCGCGTGACGCCACTGGCTTGTGGGCCCTGAGTTTGGCCCCCCTCTTCTAGGCCATCTAAATTACTTGCAAAGCTTTTGAGTTTCCAGGATCTCTGGGTTGATAAAAATGCAAAAGGGGGGGGGGGGGAAAGGAATTTTCTGCCTTTGGGAAGAATGACTGGGAAACAGGCGCAATCTGGGAGATATACAGCTAATCCTCAACTTACAACCACAATTGCCTCCCAAATTCCCATTGCTAAGAAAGGAAGTTGTTAGGTGAGTTTTGCTCCATGTTGTGACCCTCCTTGCCAGTTAAGTCGTAAAAGGGGATCATGTGACCCTGGTGACCGTCATAAACATGAGGCAGTTGCCAAGTATGTGAATTTTGGTCATGGGATACAGGGATGCTGCGATGGCTGTTAAGTGTGAAAACTGGTTGTCAGTCTATTTTCTTAGTGCTGTGGCGACGGTCACTGAGCGAATGGCTGTAGGCCTGGGGTGGGTCTCTGGGCCGGGCCTGTCACAGGTAAGCCGGAGGCGGCCTTTATAGTCCCAGGGCAGCCGATGAGAATCCTAGGCTGCACCAAGAGAGGGAGAGCGTCAGGATCCCGTGAATTATCAGCAGTGTTTTATAATCCCTTGATAAAGACCGTGCTGGGAATCCAGCATCCACTTCTGATCACCGCAATATAAACAGAGGCTGAGTCTTTGGAAGAAGTTCAGAGAAGAGCAACTAAGATGATCAAAGGCCTGGAGAACATATGAAGACCGGGTGCTGGAATTGGACACATCTAGTCTAGAGAAAAGAAGGACCAGGGGAGACATGATAGCAGTCTTTCAGTATTTGAGGGGCTGCCCCAAAGAAGAGGGAGTCAAGCTGTTCTCCAAAGCACCCGAAGGCAGGAGAAGCAGCAATGGGTGGAAACTAATCCAGGAGAGAAGCAAGGAGAAATGTCCTGACAGAACAATTGATGGGTGGAATGTCTGGCCTGAGAATAGAATTCTTTATGGCGACTGGACACCCCAGGAGTTGGTCTCTGGGGCAGATGCATCAGCCGCGTCACTTAATGGTATTCCGGGGCTACAAAGAAGCAACCAGGAATCATCAAGATCAACGTCAGCCGGGAGGATGCGAGCACCAGCCCCTAGTCTGGAGGGGCGTGCAGGGGCTGGACTAGAAGACCTCCGGGGTCCCTTCCTAGAGCCTTGCTCTGCTTCGATTTCTGCAGCCGCTTCTTCAGGAGGAGCCTCCCAGGGCGGCGGGGGTGGGGCAGGCTCCCGTAGGGACGGGGGGTTCTCAGAGGAGACCGGAGAGCCGCTTGTCTGAAAGGCTCCCGGGGCTCCAGCGTGAGCGGGGGGGGGGGGGCTCGACTAGAAGACCTCCGAGGTCCCTCCTTTGCCCTCTCCTTAGTCCTCCGCCCTGCCAGGCGGCCGGAGCACGTGCTCCTCCCTCCCCGGAAGACTCCACCTCCCGGCGTGCCCCGCGGCCACTTCCGGCCCCGCCCAGGCGCAGACCGGCTGGCAGGCCCAGGCATGGCGGCCTTCGTGCTGCTGAGGCGGTGCGCGCGGAGGGCGCCGGGACTCCCCCGGCCGGGCTGCGGAGAGGCCGCGGCGGCAGGTGAGGAGGGAGGCCCGTGGGGAGAGGAGGAGGAGGGCGGCCTTCTCGGGGCAGGCAGGGGCCCCACCGCAGGGGAAGGGGCTGCGGGTGAGGGAGGGGCGCTGCGAGGAGGGGGGAGATGTGCGGGTGAGGGGGGGGCGGCTGAGGGAACCCCCCCCACCGTCCGTCCCTTGAGAGGCGGCGCTGGTTCCCCGGAGGGCCCCGCCGCCTCCCCTGCCCTTCCCGGGACGCTATTATGGGATGTCCCCGGGTCTCCTCAGGTAATCCCGGCCTGCCCGCCAAGGCCCCGGATGCCTCCCTGAGAGGCTTACAAAGCCAGGCCAGCCGGGGGATCCGGGGGCCCTGCGTGCCCAGACACACGTCCGCCTTCCCACCTTCCCTCCCCGCAGGAACGACGGGGCAGCCGGAGCCCTCCCCCCTTTCCCGCGGGGGGGGGGAGAGCAGGCGGGGGGGAGGGGGAGAGACGGGGTGCCCCCCCTTAGAAGGAGTGGCCCCCACCGGCACAAACACAGGCGGTCCTCGACTTACGACCATGATTTGACAGCTGGGGCCAGGCACTTAAGTGAGTTTTGCCCCATTTTCTTGCAACGGTCATTAAACGAATCGCTGGAGTGGTTAGCCAGACGGTTGTTAAGGGGAATCCGGCTGCCCCATTGACCTGGCTTGTCGGAAGGTCACCCAAAGGGATCCTGTGACCCTGGAGACGCCGAGACCGTCGTAAGTGTGAGTCAGCTGCCAAGCGTCCAGATTCTGATCCCGTGAGCTATGGGGATGCTGCAGCGGTCGTTAATGTGAACAAAGGTCATAAATCACTTTTTCCAGTGCCGTTGTAACTTTCAACTGTCCCTAAATAACCTGTTGTAAGTCAAACCTGCGCAGGCTGAGTCTCCCAGACGAATGGAAGGAGAAGAGTCAGGGCCTCCTTGCACAGGGATTATGAATGGTGTGTGTGTGTGTGTGTGTGTGTGTGTGTGTGTGTGTGTGTGTGTGTGTGTAAAAAATAACGTATCCTAAGATGAATCACCAGCTCCTTTGCCTGGCAGGAGAAATAACCGTGCAGAGATGATCATCACCGTGGTTTATCCTTTCCCTCTTCGTCTCAGGGCTTCTGGTTTTAATGCCAGGGGCTGGCAAGGAAACAGCCTTTCAGGGAAAAAGCACCAGCAGTTTATGTGGTGCCCGTAAAGACTGCCTTGATTACTTTATGCCCAATCTGCCATTGGATTCGGACACCCCTTGTCCTTCTGCACAGAAAAGAATTTCAGAGGGGGTGGGAGCTTCATCCCTGGAGGCTTTCAAGAAGAGACTGGGCTGGCATCTGTCGGAAAGGGTGCAGGGTCTCCTGCTTGGGCAGGCGGGTGGACTAGAAGACCTCCAAGGTCCCTTCCTACTCTGTTAATCTGATTTTTTTTTAAAGAATTCATCAGGCTCAGCTCTGAATTTTTATAATTTAAGTACAGGTAGTCCTTGACTTTTAACAGTTCGTTTAATGACTCTTCGGAGTTACAAAGGCACTCAAAAAAGTCGACATGACTATTTTTCACACTTAAGACCCTTGCAGCGTCCCCATGATCATGCGATGAAACTTCAGACACCTGGCCACGGACTCCTTTATGACCACCTGACAAACGAAGTCAGTGCAGAAGTCAAATTCATTGAACAACCCTGTCACCAACTTAACAACTGTAGTGATTCACTTAACAGCTGTGTAAAGAAAGGTTGTAAAATGGGGCAAAATTCAGTTAACAAATGTCTTAGCGACAAAAAATTTGGACTCAATTGTGGTTGTAAGTCGAGGACTGCTTGTAATCTCTGGCTGTGTGAGTTCTAACAAAATCCATTGCAGGTTCTTGTACTTGATCTTAACTGGCATTATTTCTTCCTGAAATATTGAATAGTGTGTTAGTTTGATCGAATCGAATCGAATTTTATTTATAACCCGCTCTCTCTCCCCGAAGGGACTCGAGGCGGGGCACAGGGAATTAAAAACAGTTAAAAAAGGAATACAAAATTTAAAACAATAAACGTACATAAATACTAACTAAAAGGCATATTAAACAGAAAACCCTGCGCTAAAATTCCCAAATATTTACTAAAAATCCCTAAACAATCAGAAGAGACTATCCTAGGCCGGCCAAGCGAAAAAGATGTGTTTTTAATTTCAGACGGAAGGAGCGGAGGTCCGTGGTAGTTCTAATATCGGGGGGAAGGTCGTTCCAGAGGGCTGGGCCCGCCACAGAGAAGGCCCTTCCCCTGGGCGTCGCCCGCTGACAAAGTCTAGTGGACGGCACCCGGAGAAGTCCCTCTCTGTGGGAGCGAATCGGCCGTGAGGATGTATGGGGCAGGATCCGATCCCGCAGGTAGCTAGGTCCCGAGCCATGGAGCGCTTTGAAGATGACAACTAACACCTTGAAGCACACCCGGAAGACGACAGGCAGCCAGTGCAGCTCGCGCAAGAGCGGTGTTACGTGGGTGGATCTAGAAGCACCCATAATTGCCCGCGCGGCTGCATTCTGGACTAACTGAAGTCTCCGGGTGCACCTCAAGGGGTGCCCCATGTAGAGAGAGTTACAATAGTCCAGTCGGGATGTCACGAGAGCATGAGTGACTGTGCGAAGGGCGTCCCGATCCAATAGGGGGCGCAATTGGCGAACCTGGTAAAACGCCCTCCTGGCCACGGCTGTCACTTGATCTTCCATGGACAGCCGGGCATCCAGGAGGACACCCAAATTGCGCACCCCATCCACAGGGGCAAGATGTTCGCCCCCTATGGCCAGCGATGGAGTTAGCTGGTTGAATCGGGCAGCCGGAAACCACAGCCACTCGGTCTTGGTCGGGTTGAGTCTGAGTCCGTTACTTCCCATCCAGATCCGCACGGCTTCCAGGCACTGGCACATCACCGCTACAGCATCGTTGGGGTGGTTTGGGGTAGATATATACAGCTGAGTGTCATCAGCGTAAAGATGGTACTCTACCCCAAAACCACGGATGATCTCACCCAGCGGCTTCATATATGTGTTGAACAGGAGAGGCGAGAGGACCGACCCCTGAGGCACCCCACAAGTGAGGGGTCTCGAGGTCGACCTCTGCTCTCCTGCCAACACAAATTGCGATCGGACAGAGAGGTAGGAGGAGAACCACCGTAAAACGGTGCCTCCCACCCCCAACCCCCCCAGCCAATGCAATAGGATACCATGGTCGATGGTATCGAAAGCCGCCGAGAGGTCTAATAGGACCAGGATGGAGGAGCAACCCCCATCTCTGGCCCTCCAGAGATCATCAACCAACGCGACCAATGCCGTCTCGGTGCTATGCCCGGACCGGAAGCCGGACTGGCGCGGGTCTAGATAATCAACTTCCTCCAGGTGACGGGGAAACTGTTGTGCCACCACACTCTCAACAACCTTCGCCAAAAAGGGAAGGTTGGAGACGGGACGATAGTTAAAAGAGCTGGATCCAAAGAGGGGCTTCTTAAGGAGGGGCCTCACCATAGCCTCTTTTAGGGAAGCAGGCAAGGAACCCTCACTTAAGGATGCGTTGACAACCTCTTGGAGCCAGCCTCGTGTCACCTCCCAGGATGCCAGTACAAGCCAGGAGGGACACGGGTCCAATAAACATGTGGTGGCTCGCAGTCGCCCACGTAACCTGTCCATATCCTCGGAAGAAACGGAGTCAAACTCCTCCCAGACAAGATCTGCCTCGCGGCATCCCACTGGGCCATCAATGGGGGCTAGCTCGTTCTGTATCTGAGCGATTTTCTCCTGCAGAAAAGTCACAAATTCCTCTGCTCTACCCTGATATCAGAATGGTGAGTGTAATGTTCTTATCTATTTCTGGCCTGCCTGCCTGCCTACCCAGACGGCTTTTTTCCTTCTTGTAGGTCACTTGGAGAACCTTGCTTGTCTTAACTGTTCCTCCATGAGGCTAATAAAAGACTTGTAAGTACGAATCTTTGTAACACTATTACGAGTAACCTGCTTATTTGGACATTTCACAGAATGGAGGATGCATCTGAAAACTACCCGTGTCTTATAAATAGTTTCTATAAATAGAAACATAAATGTTTGTAATAAATAATTACAAAAGACTGAAACATTCTTTGAGGTGTGGCTTAAAGTTTAGCCTTTGATTGGGAGGTGATGCTTGTGTGGCTCCTTTACCTTTTTACAGTATGGAAATAGGCTTTTCTCTTTAATTTCTTCTCCGTTTGTGTTCAGTTGCAACTTTCCAGATTCATCTGGTTTTGTTTCCTCCCTTCTCAGTGGAGTCTTCTCTGTTCCTATCTCATTCCTATCCCATTATTTTTATTTTATTGTTTGTGTTGAACATTGAATGGGGTGTACCTACATTGACAGTGTTTCTTATTAAGATGGAAGATAACTTATTTTATAGGTAGGACAGTTTAGTCAGTAGATCTTAACTAAGGGATTTTGTTTTGACATTGATGGAATATAACTTCTGGCAAAATGCAGATGCTCATATGCTCACATGGATGATGTGGGAGATGTGTGCACATTTATTCCAGAGGGAGGAACTCTGATCTCAGCTGGATTTCACCGTAGGTTGATAAGGGGGGAAGCCAGGCACTGCACAGGATTTTGCTCATCTTTTCCTAAGGGGTGTGGACATATTTTGGGTAAATAACATGCCCGCCTTAAGATTGTTAGTCTATTTTGTCTTAGCACGGACAGGTTTAAATTTGAACAATAAAGTTATTACTGTTTTAAGTATTTCTTAGTGTGTAGCACAAAGCAAGAAGCAGAATAATTTTGAAATGTGCTTCCAAAAGTCCAGTCCAGAAAAGAAATGGCAAAGCAATTTTGCCATCACATACACTGTAAATGAAAGTGTGGCCCTCTATATGTTTACAAATTCAGACTGTCATCATTTTAGCCACATGGCCTCCAGAGTTATTGGTGGCCTAAAGGATTATTGGTGCTTTGCCTAGTAGTATCCAAGAGTGACAAGCTGATTTTTCCTCTCCCAGAGGATAGGAAGGATGGAAATAACGATCACTTGTTTGGAAGATTATAGAATTACAGCTATGTGTTTATTTTCAGTAGAAAATGTTTATTATCCTGCTTATACCATCTATAACAAAAATATCATAAGATAAAGTCATTATATAGAGCAGAGGTTTATATCGGATGTTAATGACAAACCACAGTAAGATATAATGGATAGGTATTAAAGCGATTATTCTGTAAGATTTATGCATCTTCATTTTCTCAGTGTGCATTTAAGGATATATTTAAAAAGTTTGTCCAAAGAAAAAAAATAATTTCAAATGAGCCATTGGAGTTAATCTGGTTTATGAATGGTTATGATCAATGTAATACGTAAGTGCACACGTAAGTTCACATAGTTATAGGATAGTTTACTATAACAGAAAATTATTATTTTTTTAATAGAGGAGAAGGATGTCCATGGACTATAGAAATCCATAGGCTTCTTCCATGCAAATGATCTGGCTAGTAGCTAGGAGTAGGTGGAAATTTAATAGTGAAGTAATAGGCTTGTGTATACAGAAAATTTAAAAATGGGTGCCATATAAATGCACATATTTATATGCTGTCTTTCTGCCCATACATCAAATGTAAGCCATCTAGTTATTTAATGAAATGAATTGTGCATAAATTATATTAGAATTCCCCCACCCCAAGCTTTCACCACAGTGAGTAAAAAAAGACCCTGGGTTCTTTCACAATTATGGCTGCTGGTGCCTTTGAATTGTTTCATAGAATCAATGGAGGTCTTCGTGTTTATTTTGCTGTATGACCACAAAGGACATACAGGCAGTCCTCAACTTACGGCCACATTTGAGGCCAAATTTTCTGTTATTGAGGCTTTGGTTAAGTGAGATTTGTCCTATTTTACAACCTTTTGTGCCACAGTTGTTAAGTGAATCCCTGCAGTTGTTAAGATAGTAACATGGTTGTTAAGTGAGTCTGGCTTCCCCATTGACTTTGCGTGTCAAAAGATCTCAAAAGGGGATCCCATGACCCCGGGACACTGCGACCGTCATAAATATGAACTAGTTGCCAGGGCCGAATTTTGATCACCTGAGCATGAGGATGTTGCACAGGTTGCAACTGTGAAAAACGGTGTTAAGTCCCATTTTTCAGTGTCGTAACTTTGAACAGTCGTTAAGCAAACTGTTGTAAGTTGAGGACTCCCTGCTCCTGATCTTGTCCTCCCTATTTCCTCTCTCTCCCGCTGATTCCCATGCCTGCCAACAAAAGCTTTTGGCACAACGCTCTATTTTAAAAAATAATAACAATCCCAAGCCCAGCCCTAAAATTATCCCCCCCTCCCCGTATCCTCATAAGAGGCAATTATAGATTAGTGGGAAATCCCAGAAATGTCCTTCCAAGAGAGGAGAGAAGATGCCAGGAAAGAATTGAGTCATGCAGCGAAGAACCAGTGAGAAGGTGGCAGCTCTCTCGCCCGCTCAAGCAGCAGCAGTGGCCTGGCTCTGCTTCACCCCTGGGCTCTTTTGGCTCACTCGGCGGACTCTGGGCGGTCTCTGGGCTGCCCAGGCTCCTCCGGGGCTTCTGCTGCTTTCCCCCATCGCCTGCATGGCTCTTCTCTTCCTCCACCTCCTCCTCAGACATTGGGTCCCTCTCCCCCCTCTTTGGCAGCCCCCTGAGCAGAGAAGCCCAGTCAACACCGGCCTCCCTTTTATCCTGGCTACTCCCGAGCCTTCTCTGCTTCTGCCAAGGGGCTTCCTTCACCCCAGCCCCCGCCCCCTCTATTTCAGCCAGACAAGAGGCTGTCCTTGCAATCATCCCTGACTGGGGCATCTCCTTTGTCCCTGAGGGATCCTGCCCCTGCAGCCCTGGGCTCAAGCTACCCGGAGTTCCTGACCATTGCCCCAAACAGAAGTTCCTTTTCCATCTTTGCTCTCCCAGGCTAGCCTTATAGGTAGCGGATTCCTTGGGGCTGTCCTGGTGGAAGTACAAGTCAAGGAACTCTAGTTAAGTAGCCTAACTAGAACCATTTAGTGGTGCCAGGCCAAAAAGTGTGAGACTGTGAGTTCAAATCCCGCCTTAGGCATGAAAGCTGGCTGTGTGACTTTGGGCCAGTTTCTCTCTCAGCCCAACCACCTTCCAGGGTCGTTTTTGTGGGGAAAATAGGAGGAGGAAGGTATTTTGGACCTGCCTGTCTTCCTTTGTTCTTGAATCCAGACAAAGAGGCTGAGGTGCCATTTGCTGAGGCAAAGAGCCTGCTAATGTTTGGTTTCTGTGGGACTTTCTCATCCAACACTTTTTCTCCAGGGTTTTGGTGTAGCCTCTTGCTTTGCTCCTTTAACGTTGAAGCAGTAAACTCAGGATTTCTGGCACTTAAGCATTTTCCCTTTCGGT
This sequence comes from Rhabdophis nuchalis, assembly GCA_039707465.1. Taxonomy (NCBI): domain Eukaryota; kingdom Metazoa; phylum Chordata; class Lepidosauria; order Squamata; family Natricidae; genus Rhabdophis; species Rhabdophis nuchalis. The sequence continues at coordinate 959,411 of CM077651.1, forward strand.
TCTTCATTTTGTTCCTTTGTCATAGCGCTTTGTGTTTTCACAGACTCAGTTGTGTAGCAGCGGTGTGTGTGTGCTTAGGAACATCTAATTACATGCATACTTTGTGTGAATGAATCATAGAGTTGAGGCCGCCAAGTCCAGTCAATAGATTGCAGGGTGAAAATGTAAACGTAGGCACCCTCAACGGTTGACTCTACGGCTTGTGCCTGAACATTTCCTTCCCCCCTTCAGCCAAGTCATTAATACCTGTGTTGGATAGCACTTCTGTCAGGACGGAAGCTTGGGATGCCCTCTCTTCAAGGTTGGTGAGGAACCACTGACCGTCTCTCTTGGCCAAGGATTATTGGGGTCAACTATGTATCCACTTATTTTGGAGCCCACATTTAACTGGCTTGCTGATCAGAATGTCGTGGAGGGCTTTGCCAGATGACCGGCAAAGAGTCCGTCCGTTCTCCTCGTGAGGAAAGAGACTTTACCTTGTGGAGAAGCAAGGGAAGCTTCTCACGCATACACTTAGCTTTTGGGGCCCCCACTTAATTTATGGTCACTGTAGAAATAAATGGGATGAAAAGTATAATGTCCGCTATTGATATTAAAACCTACTTTCTCTCTCTTGCAGGCCTGCCCGTTTTAAATATTGCACTAATATCTCACCTTACATTTATTGTCCAAAAGACAGCTACGCTTGGACAAAAGGATCAGAAAAAGGGCAGGGGGCGGCCCTGAGAGCGTTTGACTCCCAGTGGCCCTCTCCCCACAGAGGCGTTTCGGGGCCTTGTTGGGGCACAGTAAGGAACTGGCATTCTTCCGCATCCAGAAACGATGACTCTGTCGTAGAAAAATCCCTGAAGTCCCTGAAAGACAAAAACAAGAAGTTGGAAGAAGGGGGGCCCATTTACAGTCCAGCAGTGGAAGAAACGGTTGTTAAAAAATCCATTGGGCAGAAGATTGTCGATGAGGTGAAGCATTACTACCACGGCTTCCGGTTGTTGTGGATCGATTCCATAATTGCTGCCAGAATGCTCTGGCACATCCTTCACGGCAGCTCCATGACCCGCCGGGAACGCAGACAGGTAACGCCTCCCGCAGCACTCTCCTTGGGAGGCAGGCCAAGGGGGACCTAAAATACGGCCAAGCCCTTGGAGACGTTTTAATGCTCAGAGAGAGTCACCTCAGACGTTCAGTTCTGGTACCGAATCAATGAAACACTGGAAGTAAAGAAATGACAAGATGCGAAGAAATGGCGGGTGTCCAGCCTTTGTTTTCCTCTTGCGATAACCCCAAGCGTTGTCTTCTTCTTTGCAGTTCCTTCGGATCTGTGCCGACCTCTTTCGCTTGGTCCCTTTCCTCGTCTTCATCGTCGTCCCCTTCATGGAATTCTTGCTCCCCGTAGCTTTGAAGTTGTTCCCCAATATGCTTCCTTCGACATTTGAGACCAACTCCAAGAAGGTAACCGTTACAGCCAGAAGTACTTGTAGAAATGTAGAAAACTCTTTAGAGTGGTCGTATCCCTGGTTAAAATTCCCCCTGACCTGCACACCTGAACAGGTGGTCCTAAATGTTTCAACACCACCCCCACCCCCGCTAGGTGGCCCATGCTGTCTGCAGACCCCCCCTCTCCCATAACTCTGTGTTTATTTTTGTTAAAGTGGGCTTACTGTTCAGAGGGGCACCACGGAATAAAGGCTTGGCGTGTCCTTCCCTTCGGCCTAGACCTAGGGAAGGTGGCTTCAGAAGACCCACGTGTGAAGGGCCTGGAACCCAAATGCGAAAGAACGAATGTTTATCCAGAGGGCTCAGAAGATACCTTGATGAAGCAATTGAAGAGCGGCTCTTCACTTAGATAATCATATGCAAAGCTGCAGGCTTGCATGCTTAATCGGGAATAAGCCCATTTCGTTTAGCTGGACTTGGTTTCCAATAACTAGAAGAACTTATGTAAAAATGTTGCTAAATATTGTATTCCTCCGATATTTAATAGTGTCCAAAGAGGACATAACAGGAAATTAACTTTTAACGCCTGTCTGGAGCAACTTTCTCTTAAAATGCTTTTCCCCCCCCTTATTAGGAAGAGAGGTTGAAGAAAGAACTGAGAGTAAAGCTTGAGGTGGCTAAATTTCTTCAAGATACTATCGAAGAGATTGCCTTAAAAAACAAAGCAGCTAAAGGGAATGCTACGAAGGATTTCTCAACCTTCTTTCAAAAGGTATTTAGTTTGTCTCAAAAATTTAAATTATGTTGTTACATTTTTATCACTAGATTTCCAAGCGGAGAATAACAGACACATCTGATGCAATACGGTTAACATTTCTCAGAGTAAATCTTTGTCTTTCTGAGGAAAGAGTCCCAGAGAGCCTCTGAAGACTTTCTAATTTCAGATACGCGAGACTGGTGAGAGGCCAAGCAACGAAGAGATTTTACGGTTTTCTAAACTGTTTGAGGACGAGCTAACCCTGGACAACCTCACAAGGCCCCAGCTGGTTGCTCTGTGTAAACTTTTAGAACTTCAGTCAATCGGAACAAACAACTTTCTTCGCTTCCAGCTAATAATGAGACTGAGGAGTATTAAAGCAGATGATAAAGTAAGGGGATCTTTTTTGTCTACAGTTTATTTAAAGAAATGGTGTTGTGGAAAAGAAAATTAATTTTAGAATCACGATGTAAGTGGTGGGGAATGCCAGCCAGGGAGGAGGGCTCAAGCGGGGAATGGTTGCGAGCTATTGTTACAAATGAATGGAGCTATTGATTATAACAATTGTTTATAAGTAAGTATAATCTTTATTGTCATTGTACTTAAATATAAGGGAATTGGTTTTAGCCTCACTGGTGCGCTGTTTCTGATTATGTGGAGAATGAGTTCCTCTTTCGCCCTCTCCAGCTGATCACTGAGGAGGGCATGGATAGCCTGACAGTAAAGGAGTTGCAAGCAGCCTGCCGAGTGAGGGGCATGAGAGCCCTGGGCGTCACGGAGGAGCGGTTGAGGGATCAGCTGAAGCAGGTATTTCATCCGCTAGAGGAGTATCGGAAGGCCAAAACTCATCCTGCATCCTGACAGGAACGGTTAATGCACAGAAGCGCTGAGAATAATTCTTCATGAGACAGAACGGCCCAAGAACCAGCAAAGCTCTGCTAAAAACTGCCCAGGGTTCAGTTCCAACACAAGCTTTAAGTTCTGAACTGTAGATGGTGTGTCTGCATACCCAATCACGCATGTGCGTGTGGTGGCACAAACATCTTTAAAGCCAGAATGGGGGGGGGGGGGGGGAAATCACCTGTTGCTTATTGAATGGAACACCCCAACTTTTCTGCCTCTGCTGGGGGAGGCCTGGCTCCTGCAGACACCCACATTTTTAACCCAGAGAATGCAGTTCTGTCTCTCTTTGCTTGACAGTTCCCATCTCTGTTTTGACACTCGTCCTTTGATTGAATCTGGAATGAATGAGCTCTGCTAGTAATTTTGGGAATTTGCATTGCATGCTAAAACTTATCACAAACTCTCACTTATGAAATCTATAAAAACACAATGGAATACTCCGGATGATGGTATCCCTAGCAACTTAACCCTTTCCCCCCCCAGAATTTGGAACTTTGTCTGTGGAACAGCTAGATTGCCATAGTTTTTAGCTCCCTGGGCTTGGTAATTTCTGGCCTTTGTGGGTATGTTTTCAGTAATATTTGAATTATGTGGTAGAGTGTAACTGCTGATGCTTTTCCAGCTATCCAAAAACCTTACTTTGAGAAGAGATGTTGCTCTGAGGCAAATTACACAGTGCCTCTATTTCAGTTTTTGATTATGGTATCTCCCATTTTGTGTGTCCCACTTGGAAACAATATTGTCAGTTAAGATCTAATTTCAACACCCCACCCCCACCCCCAATACATTCCTTTAAAGGGATAATTGCTTTAGCATGGTCTCTGCATCAGACCGGAAACTTCTGATCTTTTATCTTTTAATTGCAGTGGTTGGACTTGCACCTGAATCAAGAAATCCCAACTTCGCTGCTTATATTATCCAGAGCGCTCTACCTCCCAGAAACTTTGTCTCCGGCTGACCAGCTGAAAACGACTTTGCAAATTCTCCCAGAGAATGTGGTATGCTTTGCTTTACGTGGCCTTTTGTCTACGAATTAGCGGTCTTGGAAGCAGTGGGCGCATTGGTAGCCTTAGGAATTTTACACCTTTGGGGGATACGTTTGATGTTCCACATCCACACTTTTATCTGCCTTCTGTGTTGGAATTCTTTTGGTCATTTTGGAATACGCTTTCACGTTATTTCATGCTTGGCAGAAGTCTGGTTGTTAAAGACAATCTGTGTCCCTCTCCAAGAGCCGTTTGTGTATCTTTCCCGTGGATGGAAGAAGGCCGGCCCTGATGGAGCTGCCTGTCTTGAGGTTTAGCAGAGCTGATCTTGGGGAACTAAAAATACGGCTGGACAAGCCATGGTATTAATTGGTCTCTCCACGCAGAGATTGCGTCTCGCCTAGACAGTCAGCCCATGCTCTTTTCTGCCTGGTGGTTCCCAAACATTTCTTCGCCACGGACCCCCCTCTAAAGACCTTTTGTGGTCAGCGAACCTCCCCCCCCTCCAAGGCTCAGCTCAAGAGTTAAAAGAGTTAAAATCACAGCATTTCTTTGAGCTTTCACAGGCCCCCTGGGATACCACCGCAGCCCTCCCAGGGCTCTGGGGGCCACAGGTTTATTTTATTTATTTATTTTATTTTATTAATCCAATTTATACCCGCCCTTCTCCTAAAAGGACCCAGGGCGGCGCACAGGCAATTTAAAACCAAAACATACATATAAATACCCATATTAAAAAGCTATTAAATAATAATCCCGTGCTAAAACCAACAATAAAATCTCTAATTAAAATTTACAATGTTAAAACTCAGTATCGGGGGTTATACCAGGCCGGCTTGTTGGAACAGAAGCGTTTTGAGGCGCTGGCGGAACAGGCGGAGGTCCGAGATGTTACGTAGTTCGGGGGGCAGATCGTTCCAGAGGGCAGGGCCCGCCACAGAGAAGGCTCTTCCCCTGGGTGTCGCTAACCGGCATTGTCCGGCCGACGGCACCCAGAGAAGGCCCTCTCTATGGGAGCGGATCGGTCGAAGGGAAGTATGGGGCAGGAGGCGGTCTCGTATGTAGCTAGGCCCCGAGCCATGGAGCGCTTTAAAGATGGTTGAGAACCTCTTCATTTCTATTCCCTCCGCAACATCTGGTCCTCCTTGTCTTTGCCCCCAGGCCATTTACCTTTATCTGACATGTGATTTCTTTGATCTGAACATTCGCAGCCGGAATTTCGCCTACTTTGAATGTTGATCTTATTGCTCTTATATGTGGCCGCTTAACAGGCTTGGCTCTGGACTGGAGGTTGCCGATGTTGCAGGCCAGTACAGGTAGTCCTTGACTTATGACCGTTCATTTAGTGACCGTTCAAAGTTACCATGGCACTGAAAAAAGTGACTTATGACCAAGTTTTTCACAGTTATGACCATTGCAGTATCTCCATGGTTACGTGATCAAAATTCAGACACTTGACAGCTGGTTCACACATGACGGTTGCAGTGTCTCAGTTATATAACTTGTGTAACTTAACCCTAACTTATGTCTCAGTTAACGACATCAATGTTGGGCTCAAATATGGCCCTAAGTGGAGGACTGCAGGTTCCCCCCCCCCCTTTCTGGATTATTTTCTTTGCATCCTGTGAGTGGGCTTCTCGGAGCGTCTGTCTCTGTGAGGGATGGTGAAAATAGGATTACGTTTCCTGCGTTACAGGTTGCAGGGACTGGCTTGTCTTTGTGTCCTCTAGGGAAGTCCTGTTGCCCTGTATGTCTACGTTTTCTTTTTGTTTTCTTTTCCCAAATAAAAAAGGCCAAGGAGGCCCAGGTGAAAGCGGCAGAAGTCGAAGGAGAAAAGATTGACAATAAAGTCAGGTTGGAAACAACTCTTCAAGAGGAGGAGGCCATCCGGAAAGAACACCACGAGAAAGAGCTGGAAAAGCTTTCCGAAGCGGCTGAGAAAGCCAAAGAGACTCTTCACGTGGCGGAAAGGGTGAGTCAGGAAGGCGTAAGGTTTGAGGAAGAGGAGGCAGCGACATGGAGGAAGGGCAGGAGGTGAACCCTCCAGAGGAACCCAAGAGAGGAAGCCCAGCGAGGCTTTGGGATTCTCCTTCCAGAAGCCCTCGTGAAAACTCCATGCATCCCTCTAGCAACCCCCAATGTCCAATCCTATTTGAAATGCCTCTAATTGTTGTGTTTCCTGTGTTCCGGAAGGAGGTGATAGTAGATCTGGATTCCTCGGCTCTGAACAAAGTCTCTCTAGATGCCACTGCTGAACGGGAACCGGCAAAAGTGAATGTAGCCCTGCAGTCAGAGGTTTTGACAGATACGGCCCCGGTATTGGAAGGCACGAAGGTAACACGTTAGGTGGGCGGGAGACGGCCACCAGGTCACGCTGGGAAGCTCAGCACAAATCCCGCCAGGGGAATGGGGAGCCTTTCACGGCTGCTCCATCCCATGATAAGAGATGCAGAGAAGGCTCCCTGCTGGTTACTTAAGGTTCCGGCTCCAGTACTTAAAGTAAGGCTGGGCAGCCTTTGGCTGATAAAAACCGGGCTGCCTAAGGTAAGAGTATCAGCACCGCCATGAAGTAAAGGTAGAATTTGGAGCACAATCTAAGAAAAACGCTGCTTAAAATGAAATCGATCACCGTCTTACGTGGCTGCCAACTAAAAACAGGACAAAGGCCATTTTATCTCCTGCTGCTCAAGGAGAATAAGGTTCAGTAGCTGCACCCCAACAAAGATATCAATATTTAGTCCTATATGAATCTTTCAAACTCCAGAAGGTTTTGCTCCATTATGCTCTGGGAGAATGGCTATCAAGGCGCAATTGGGAAAACTAAGGAGACTGATATGAATATCTGTGTGAAATGGGCAGAACCAGAAACCTGCTCAATTGTCTCTTATCAGTCCCTGATCTCTGGAGCATAAACATTCAGAAGGGAGGGTTTTTTTGTTTTGCATTTCCCCTCCAATGGCACTCAAAGGGCTGCTCCAGTGAGCCAAAGCAAAACTTTCTCTCCTGTGAGCAGGGCCTATTATCTCTGAAAGGCCCTTGGCAGGTATCAACGTTTATGTCTGGATAAAAAGAGACTTGGGGCTCTGCTTAGATCAGTCTGTCATTCCTCTATCCATACTGTGCTGCTTATGGGGAGTGGGCTTGCCCCCTCCTCACTCTTGAGGAAGCAGGAGGTCAGGAGGTGTAAACCTTGGGAAAGAGGGCTTGTTGTAAGGATCTCTTGTAATTCCATTTCTGTTGGAAGCCATCCGTCCTGTGAGAGTAAGAGCAACTGAGGAAAAGGGATGGGTTGGCCAGGAGTTAAGTGTAGTTAACAAAGCCTCTGTCTCTAGTTGTACCAAACCCATTTTTAGTTGTCAGGTGGCAGGAGGGTGTGTGTGTGTGTGTGTGTGTGTGTGTGTGTGTGTGCGCGCGCAATTGCCCCTTGAAGTATTGGCCTAAGTCACTCAGATTGAATGACTTCTGAGGAAGCAGGTAGAGGGAAGATCGCCTTTTCCATCGGAGGCGGGTTGTCTATTTGGTTTCACAGAATTTGACAGCTGTGGGCACAGAGCAGTCCCCCGTTCTAGAGAATTGTATCTGTCAGGGAAGGATTTGTAAGGGGGACTTTGTGCCACTTTGTGGGGCTGAGCGTGTGAGGACCAGGCACTCTTCCACCAGCAGTTTTGTGGGAAAGCATCCCAGGCGCTTGACGAAGCGAGGCTTCCTTCCTCCTGAACCCATTCGTGCATCCTGCGTGAGCCTGGGCTCTCTTTGGAAAGGAGGTAATCTTGACTTTTACTATAATCCCTCTTTAACTGATCTTCTTTCCCAGAGCCTCCAAAGCTCTCCTGGCTGTCAGGCTTTGGCCGGCTGGCCGAGTTAGCCACAGAGAGTGGAGTGGATGGAGAGATGCCTGCCTGTGACCCTAGGCAGATGAGCGGGCAGGTTTCCTAAGCAACCACCAGGACCTTGGATGTAAACATTGTACGGAAGTGGGAGAGCACGCAGCTTCCTTTAACTTCCCAGGATTTGATAAATGCCTGTTTATTATAGCAAACGACTCTGTAGCAAGGATTAGATAAGACCTCCAGACGACTGCAGTTATTAAAAAAAATCCAAATAAGAGGAGATCTTGCCTCTGGCTTCCTCCAGAGAGAACTTTCTCCAGGAAACAGAATCAGATGTGATTTCTCACCAGTGAAAACTGTGTGTAAAAGTTAAGGACCCCTCATTTGTAGGATGCTGCAGAAAATCTGTTGGAAACTTCCTGGCTAGCCAGCCCCCCCCCCCCTCTCTCTCTCTCTCTCTCTCTCTCTCTCTCTCTCTCTCTCTCTCTCTCTCTCTCTCTCTCTCTCTCTCTCACTCTCTCTCTTTCTTTCTCTCTCTTTCTCAACCCCACCCCCCCAAAGGAGGCAATAGTGAGCTCTTTTTGAGAAACCTTTGCAAGAAAACCGCAGGGATTTGTGTTCAAGGCAGCCTCTGAGAAATTGGACACAGTGGAAGGGAAAGGGGGAAAAATTGTCGCTATTACATCGATCTTGCAAACTGAACAGAATATTTTCAGAGTTAATGTAGATTCACTTTTTCCACTTCATTTTGTCAGCATCTCTTGGTAAAAGGTTTTAGCTTAAAGTTACCTAGATCTGGAACATGCAGGGTCTAGTGTTAATGTAAGCCTTATTCTGTTTAGTGTGCTGTTTTACTTCCTAAAAAGTTCACTTTAATTTGGCTGTTCTTTGGGCGATACCGTTTTTTTTTTCCTGGGATGCTAAGAAATTATATTAGTGCTTATAATGCTGTGTATTTTTGTGTATATTGCAGGCACGGATAAAATGGTTATAATGTACCTAAGCAAATAATATAATTTATTATAACTTTTTCCTGTCTTGCATAGTGCGCTGCATCATAGCGTAGCACCTCATAAGATAGACAGTTTGTAACTCAGTCTATGAAAGTTTGTAGTGCAGAAGGAGGCGGGAAAGGCACAAGAAGGTAGGTGGATTTAGCCATAGCATAAAGTAAGTTTCTCAACCACTTTTGCAATTTAATGAAAAATTCAGGTGTTCTAGCTTTACCCAGATTTATGTAATATTTGTGGGTAAATAGAACTTTTGTTAACATTCACTTGACTATTTGCTGTTTCCACAAAAATTTGAAGCATTGTTTTGTGGACTCTAAAATTTCATAAGTCAGCAGCCTTCTGGTCTTCCGTCTGCTCTGACTAAACCGTACTTGTTGCTATTTTTTTCTCACTTTCTCCTATTTATTTTCTTTTTGCTACTTTTTTTATACCAGGACTGCCCCGCCTGGTCTTCAGTGACCAAGGAAGTTGCTCCTAATCTTTGTCAGGATGATTGGCCCTTCCATTCTTTCTGTCAAGGTGCCAAGGGCACCTTCCGAAGCCCATGCATAAGGCCACAGCAGGATTCCCCCCCCCCGGCTTCCTTGGAAGCGATGCGCCATCCCCAGTCCCTCCGGGGAGCTTCCTTCCTCTCCCAGAAGGGATGGGATCCTTCTCCACCTGCACTTCCATTCTTCAGTCGAAGGGAATACAGGATCAGGGCAGAGCGTTCTTCCTCCAATCCAAGCGCTCGGTCGAATGAAAGTTGACTTCTTTCTTCTCCACGTGTCGCCCGCCAGACTAAACCTGACTGGGAGCCAGTTTGGTCTAGTGGTGAAGGCACCAGGCTTGAAGGAGAACTGGAAACGAGGTGTTCCGGTTCTGTCCTAAGCAGGAAGGCCAGTTGGGTGACTTCCCCAGTTGGGGAAAGGAGGAGGAGGGAGGAGCATTTGAGAGATAGCTGCCTTGAGGGGTTTGTAAAAACGATAAAGCCAGGATACAAATACACAAGATAATTCTCTGATGAGGGGTGGGGGTGGGGGTGGGGGGGAGCTCTCCTACCTGACTGAACCAACAAAGCCCCCCCCCTCGCCTGCTCCTCTCCAGGGTCCTCTGTCTGTCACCCTCCTCCTGCTCTTGGGGGGTAAAGCAGCAGCACCCTTGGCTCAGGATCCAGTCCTCCGGGCGTTTCACCAGGTGCAGGTGCCTCAGTGAGGATAAGGCCCGTGTTGCCGGGGCTCCTGGGGCTCTCCCAGATCCGTGGCAGAAGGCCAAGAGAAGCCCTGGGCTCCACAGGGTCTCTTCCAAATTATCAGGGAGGTGTCAGTGAAAATCCAGGCGGAAACCACTCGGTTGCCCACTTCCGCTCGATTCTCTGAGAAACACGGGGTTGTCATTTGTGCTGCCATTGGGAGTGCAGTCAGAGAGGTTAGGAAATGCGGAGGCCTGGAGTGCTCGTCGCAATCGATCTCTTCCTGAACACGAGGGTTCAGGCTGCATTCATGGACTGGCATCCAGAGAGACCCGGGGCCTCCCCTCCCCTCCCTGTAGCGTCCCTCGCCCACCCCCCACTCTCTCTGACTCCTGGATCCCCCGTAGAGCCTCTTGTGTTGTGTCTGTTGCAGGCCAGGAGGGTGTGGGAGACAAGGGAGGCTTAACGCTCTTCCTCCTCCTCCATTGACTCAGGGCGAAGAGATAACAAAGGAAGAGATCGACATGCTAAGCGATGCTTGCACTAAACTGAAGGAACAAAAGAAATTGCTGACAAAGGAGAAGGAGGAACTGGAGGACCTGAAGGACGACGTGCAGGAATACAGCGAGGTGAGGCCGCCGGAGGGGAAGGCAGGCGGCTGGAGGGATCAAGGAAAATGGGTGCCAGCCATCAGTCGGGCTGCCGCCAGGGGGCTCCTCTTCTAGGCCTCCCGGCTCTGATAGAGGGGAACGGAGGTCCCTCGCAGCCCCAGGAGACACGCTGGGCTTTGCTCGGTTATTCCGAAGGGCAGCTCAAAAGGTTGCCCTTTTGCTCAAAATGCAGCCGCCTTCGTGGGTTTCTCTCCGTGCTTGGAGATTCTCACCACAGGGTGGACCAGAGTCACCAGCCCCATTGGCTCCCCTTCAGTCCTGGGCCTCGCCCCCTCCAGGGCTTCTGGGCCGAGAGGCAGGCTGCCCATCTGCCCCAGGCACAAACAGCCGCCTTCCCCCGAGTGGGGCCCTTGCCTCTTCCCCAGTGGCTCTCGCTGGGCTGGGCTGGGCTGGGCTCCCATGGCCAGCTCTCCCCTTCCCCTCCCCTCTTTAGTATCCAAAGATTTATGGTGCGAAAAAAGTGCTGCTCTTCCATCCTCAGGATTTGCAAGAAATCCGGGAACTATCTAAGAGTGGGCCAGAGGACATCGTTGAAGAGTCCAAGGCCAGCAGGAGACTGACTAAAAGGGTGAACCGCATGATTGGGCAGATCGACAGAATCATTCAGGAGTTGGAGACAGACAAAAAGCCAGTCGGAGAACAGCTGAGCGGGGGCCCCAGTCCCCCCGTTGGGTGAGTGGTTGGGAGTGCGGCCGAGGGAGATGAGTTTGGATCCTTGCAGTCCGTTCAAGGAAGAGGTTTTGTTGTTGTTGTTGTTGTTGTTGTTGTTGTTGAAAAGGATTTGAGGAACAAAACGTAGGTTGCCCTCGTCTCAGAGAGGCTCTGTGGTTCCTGGTTTCCTCCTGACCGAATCCAGGTGGCAAATAACTGTGACTTATTATTTATATGAACGAGAGATGGGTTTCACAAAGACTCTGTGCGCACAAATTGACCCTTGGTAGTAACCGCTTGCTTCACTACAGGCTGCGTTTCCCATTTAGGGAGAACCTCATCAGCATCCAGGATCTGATTAACGTCATGAAGCAGCTCCAGGAAATCCCCGAAGGGAAACTCAACAAGCTGGCTGAGGCGCTGGATGAGAATAAGGACGGCAAGATCAACATAGATGACGTGGTCAAGGTGAGTCTACCTGCGAATGGGGCGGTGGGGGCTGCTTTGGTGGCCCTGGGAGTCCAGCAGAAGCTTCCCTCAGCCAACTTTGGGCCACACCGAACGTTATGCTGGGGTGTCTTCCGACTGTGGTGCCTGCGTCGCGTCATGTGGCAGCGTGGACCCCTCCAGCTGTGCAGATCTCAATGCCTAGAAATATTTGTGGTTAAGGATGAAGGGCACCTCTAAGGAGAACAGCTGGCGCTCCTGTGTGTTTGTCCAAGGAATAACGTTCCCAAGTAACAACATCCATTCATGGGAAGTGCCTGTTTCTTTGCAAAAGGCCTTTTGACGGTCTTAAAGGCCGGCATTTTCTGTCTTTTTGTGCTTGAGTAAGGCAGAATTTAGGAACAAACGTGCCGCTTAAGGCACTTGGTTTTTTACTTTCCTATTCGAGCTTTTCAAAAACATTTAGGAAATAAACCTAAGTGGCCCACGTAACCCTCACCTTTTCCAATGCTTGTCTAGGTGATCGAATTGATTGACAAGGAGGACATCGATATCTCCACCAAGCAAGTAGCAGAGATCGTATCGCTGCTGCACAAGGAAGAAAAAGTGGAAGAGATGGAGAAGACCAAAGAAAGCGCCGAGAAAGAAGCGGCAGAGGTGAAGAACTAGCCTCAAGGGTTCAACCGGAGAAGGCCGCCTCCTCCTCCTCCTCCTCCACTTAGTAGTGGTGAGATGAAGCACCCTGGTAGTTTCCCAACTAATCAAAGATAACATAATTTTTGGACCCCGGGGAGACAAACGATCGTTCCATGCAATAGAAGCGGTTTGGGTCTTCTAAGAAACTAGCCCATCTTCTGCCGTGAGGTTTGTTCTTTTGGCCTGGTGTGTTGATTCAGCTCCTTTGTCTCCCGGTTGGGATCTAAATCAGAAAATTCTTTGCAATGCACAAGGAATCACGACTCCTTTTAAAATTCTGTTACTTTTGCTTGTCACAGAGATCATAGCGTTTTTCTTCTTGGGGAAAGTGAAAATCTCCACCCCAAAAATCTCCCAATACTGAAACCACTCAAAAATGGCTAAATCCAGGTGAAAATTGGTTTCTGAAAGTTTTGTAATTATTTTGTTAACACGTGTAGAATTGCACTGCAACCATAATTTAAAAAAAGAAACAAAAACCTTCTCTAACATTTTTATTTTGGCTCAGTTGATTTCTCAGTGTTAAAAAAGAGAAAAAGACATTGCACTATTTAGCTATCAATATGCACCGTTTTAAAAAGGGTTTGAATTCTCTCATCCCTCTATACTCCCATTAATCTTTCTCTCAGTTTTATCCATTGATCCAGTTTCACTCATATCTGGAATCCCAGAGTTCGCAGGTCAGTTGGCCACACGGCAACTTTGAAATTGTTTTTAAAAAAAATGTCTACCAAATCACTGTTGATATAATGGGTGCACTTTAATCAGGAGATTTTTTCCCACCTTGAGTATGAAATAACTAATTCAACGTACTGGAAATATCATAAAAATTGCCTATATAATCATGACAACGGAAGGCTGCTCATAAGTCTCTTCCTTAGTTTGCTTTTGATCTAGTCGGTTCTGCTGTGTAGTTGCGCTAGGCAGAGCTTCTTAAGCAGCCCTTTAAAGCACTTGGGGGAGGGGGGGTTATGTTTTTTCTGACCAGTGAGGGGGGGGGGGGAGGGATTCCAAGTCTGTGCCCAGAAATGGAGGCTGTTGAAATTGGGCGCGTGAGCCTGAACGGCTCCGTCTTCAATACTGAGGCTTGGGTTTTGTCAGGGATCAGAAAGGGCCTTTCCACTGCCTTTCTTTTGTTGAGTTGCGATATGAATCCAGAGCCTCCCAGGTTGGGTTTCTGAATGAATAGGAAATGTATTTCAGAGACCAGTTTGGAGGAATTGCAGTTGCAAACCTTGGCCTTTCAAGAGATTGGTCCCCGTTTTCTAGCTGCCGCCTTAGTGCCGCTGATAGGCAGGACGCAAACTGCGCCCATTTATTCTACACGCTCCTCTTCCAGTTGTGATATGTGTTGGTTTTATGGGGCCGCCACTGAAGCAGCACCTGGTGACATGAGTCGTTCCTTTGGGGTGGACTTCAAAGGCGTTTCCTTGGGTCAGGAGGGGCGTGTCTGCAGCTGGATTTGGATCGAAGGGGAAAACCTTCCCTCGCAACTTAAAAATCCACGGAGAAGAGCAGCCTTTTTCATGGCAGGCAGGGTGGGCCGTCATGTTTTATTGCCTGTCTATTCCTGTGACAAATTAGCCAAAGGGAGCCCAGCTCTGCTGTCTATCCAAGTGCCTCCTCTGGTTCCAAGCGAAAGTCCCCGTTGAAGGCAGAAGGAACGGTGGAGCCTTCTTACAGCTGCACTTCACAATATGTCAGGTCGCAGCGGCTACTTGATGCTGTAAAGTACGTTGGTCAAACCTGGGTACTTGTTGTTTGTTGCAGAGGATGTGGGAAGCCACACCCACGCTAAACACACGTCTTGCCTGTTTTAGACTGGAAGCAGCTCTTGGAAACTGCTGTGTGCATGCACACCTTCCAGAGGCATTTCAGTGACTAAGTTCATCATGTAGATGCTGAGATTTCTGTGGCCTGGTGCTCACCTTGTGTGTAAGTTGATCTCTATCCTGAAGGAATCCACGGGCGATCCCTCTCCATTCCCCATTTCCTTTCTAGCTCCACATTGCTGCTGCCTTCCTTTCTCCAAACTTTGGCTGGTAACGTAGCAAGGAGTCCAATGAGAGCTCTCATTTTTTGCAGTTGTGTGAAGGCGATTGTGTGTTGGGAGGGCAACTGAACACAAGGTGATGGGAGATGGGAGCTACCCCACCTGCCATTTGGCCACGATGGCGTTAGTAACCCAGTTAATCTTTCGGAAAGGAGAAGGGAGCGGCTGCATCTCACAGATGTGAACTTCCGAGAAGGTTTGGAATCTATTTATGATGGTCTTGAGGGGGGAGAAGGCGACTTGCAGGGCCCTTTTCTGTTCTCTTGGGTGACTTTCAGTGCCTTTACCAACGATGGGAATGTCTTCCTTCCTTCCACCGTGAAGAGGGAGAGGCAGAGAAGTTGGCTTCTCAACATTGTCACCTTGGTCCTAGATCAGAGGGCTCCCTCCGGTTGGCGTCTCTTGCTTTCTAGCTTCCGTAGCTTTAAGAGCAGGTCTGAGCAAAGGACTTTTGTAGCTGATGGCCCATATATATATATATTTTAACGGGGAAGCAAGTGGTGGGCATATAGAAATTGCCAGAATTCTGTTAAAACTGGGGAAAAATCCAGCCTCAACATCAATTCTGCTGACAGTTTCCATGAATTAACTGCCTGTCTCGATATAACACAGCTTTCTGCCTTTGTTTAGGATATATAAAGGACAATGGGCAGATAATGGTCAACTTTCTGTATTAATGGATTGATAAATTGGTGTTAGGGAAATATACATACTATTAGGCAAACTATTTGCACTTTGTACATGTGTATGGACACACAACACACACATCTTTCTGATGGATAAGGCTAAATATCAGTTGGATTTAAATGCAAAATTGTTGTACAGGATAAGAGAGCTGAAGGCATAAAAGAGGAAAGAGGTTGTGTTTTCAATAAACATTAATTTTCAGAAATAAAGTCTGAGAAGCGGTAACTGGTAATAATCTTCAGATGCAGAATATGAAGCATTTGATATTCATATTTCATCTGAAAAGAATTGCTTTTATTTCTGTCCAGAATGCCGAGGGTTGTCTTGGCCCGGGGTGTGTGTGTGTGTTGCAGATTTAGGTTTAAGATTTAAGATGAGTTCCTCGTTTTCATCTCCGTTCATATGTGGGCTGACTGGCAACCTCCCGTTAGGGAAGATAAGCAGGCGAGAGCAGCATCGCTTGGCACTGTGAGACGGTACTTGCAGGACAGTTGAATGTACCTCATCTTTTGTAATCAAATTATAAATATTTTGCCCCAGTTCAGATGTGAAATAAAGAATATACTACTCAGTTAAAATATAACCAAGAATATTCCATTGGCCATATTTTGATGTAGACTGTTGTGTCGATAGGTACAGTTTCCTTACTTGTTTTGCATAACTGGTTGAATCCAGCCGTTCAAAGCTCTTTGGGTCACTCCAGAGTCGTCGTCCCCCCAAAGTCCAAAGATTTGGGGGCTGCAGACTAAGGTTGCACCTTCCCTCCCTTGTCACAGATTTCTGCATCCAAACGGTAGCCTTCCATCGGTAGCTACCGTTTTGCCAGCAAGCAGGTTGGGTTCACTTTCTCTGTTTCGGAGTCGGGGGCTGGAATTTAGGCCTTTCAGAGCCTTAGCCCCCCCCCCCCTCCCTCTAGGAAAGCCTTCGATCTCTGTGGGCTTCGGGCTCCCTTCCCTGGCTGATCAAATGCTCCGGAGACTCCCAAGGGCCAATCAGGGCACATGTTCTCCTGGTCCAGTTCCATAAATATCCAAGGATGTCCTAGAAATAACTACTACTGAGTGAATTTTGTGATTTAAAAAAAAAAAATTAAGAAATCACGGGACGAATGTGTTCCTCTTAAAGATGCAACCGTTTTTTTCAACAAATATTTTTTTAAAGAAAAACCTGATAGGCTCAGAAAGCCAGATCTGAGTTCTCCATTGTCCAAATAGAGAGCGAGAGAGAGAGAGAGGCTGGGGTTTTTGGCTTCAATCTTCAAGCTAAGGAAGGCCCCCCTCTGAGGTTTTTTGAGAGTGGACCCCCCCCCCCAGCCCTAGAAGGAAACTGAGGCAAGGGGTGTGTGTGTAAAACCCTGTTCGGCCCCGGAGGGCTGAGGATTCAGCCTGGTGGGCCCTTGTACACGCCACTCCATGCTGGGAAGGGCATGGGATGGACATGAATCCACGTTGGCAAATGAGGGATTTGGAAAAGCCCCTGTAGCTCACCTCCTCCTGTAGTAGCCGAGAAATCCCTCCATGCTGCTTCCTAGATTTTAACAATTAGCACGAGGCAAAAGCCCACCAATGCTTTTCTCTAGAAGGGAATCGGATTCTCTTTGGACAAGAGCTTGGAACCATCACCAGTTATGTAAGATCTGAGTTGAAAGGCCTTTCAGTGTGTCATGCTAGTGGTGCTTTGCGTTTAATATGTATAAAATCCTTTTTATCTTTCTAAGCTTAAATTATTATATAAAATACCACATCATGAAAGAAAAATATACCATAGCCCCTCTTTTACTGTGGATTATTTATGAATAAAATCTTACGTCTAAACCTGTCGATATATTGATCATGTGAACCGAAAGACAATTCTTCTTGATGTACAAAATAAACAATGATTGAAACTTTTGATATTTGTTGGCCTTTGACTCCATTGGGGTGGGGGAGGGGTCTCTGTTCTCTTTGGAGGACTTGGCTGCTTTAAACTGCTTTTTACCAATTGAACAATTCATTGCAGCTTAACTGGCAGACGTGCGATAGAATTGTTAGCAAGGGCAGAGAATGGACTCCAAATGGGGGATTTTACTCAGCAGATGCCCCTTTTTTCAGAGTGCTCCTCCGATCTTCACCATCTCCAGCCATTAAATCTATGATTGGATGCTTGTGGTTGGTCCTTTGGGTGACTCAGAAAACCCCAAATAGTCAATTTCTTTCTCTCCCTCACAAATTCTTGCTGCTTTTTTCTTTTTGGGGGAAAAAAATCTAGATTTTGGGCCAAGAAGTTGATCATCTTTTTAATCAGATCCCTGAAACTGGACATCCCTTTATCCAGGGTGATATAAGGCCTCCTGCCTTGCCCAGCGGGTTGGACTAGAAGACCTCCAAGGCCCCTTCCAGCCCTAGGATTGAAAGTTCCCTTGGTTTCCTAAGATCACTGGATGGTTTGGAGTTGCTCTGGGCTTCATGCCTTCCTGGCTCTTCTCCCACAAACACCCCCAGCTCTCGGCGTGGGAGGTCTCCTCCTGGACCCTCAGGGCAGGGAGCAACCGGGCGGCCCTTGCACCACTGGGTGCATCAGGCGCTCATTGCAACAGGCCTCTCCACAGCTGAGGCCCAGGCAATGCAAACACAGGACCTCAAAGCCTGGAGTTACCCTTCAACGTCCTTTGGGTGAGCCAAAGGTTAATAGGGACAAAGGACACCAACGCCTAAGAGCGATGGGTGGGGAAGGCCTTGGCCACTGGGTGGCTCCTAGGAGGCACGGAGAGCTTGGGCTCGCTTGGCTGACCTCCCTTCCATCTCACTGGGGGAGCCCAGGAAGAGACCCCCCCCCCCCGCTTCCTCTCATGTCCTGGAATAAGAAAGTGGCTTATTGAGAAAGGTCAGCGGGAAAGAGGTGGAAAGGGAAAGGTTAATACTTTACGCGATTCACCTCGTTACGATGGCTTAGTGGAGCATGTGATTCTCCCCGTTTTTTAAATTACTATTTTCCTTTTTCCTTGTTTTTAACTGATGCATTATGCATCTCTTTGTTTAGTTGTGTGGTGAGCAGGCTGTCCATAGTTACATCCAAGCAAGATGGGCAGTTCAATAAATGAAACAAATAAATGGCGCAAGATTATGGTTTAATAAATTTAAACAATAAATTGGCCAAGTGCAGGGAGCCTTCACAAAATTGCATCTACGTCTGCTTGGCCATCTTCTTGCAATTCAACGATATCGTTTCTGAGGAGCCTGGAAGTAGGCCTTCTCCGCGGCAGCTCTTTCTGACCCCTGGATGCCCACTCCTGCTGGCATTTGGATGACCCCCGAAGACCACCTGGCCTTCATCTAGGCCAGGCCCCCTTCAAACTTGGCATCTGTGAGGTTTGTGTGCTTAAATGCTGGCTGGAGAATTCTGGGAGTTGAGCGCCACAAGTCTTAAAGTTGCAAAGTTTGGAGACCCCCTGATCTAGGCCAAGGTGGGCACTCTACGGCGACAACTACGACTTGTGGACTTCAAGAGTTGTCACCTCTGGTGGTGTCGCAGTTCCTTTGATGGTTGGGAGCTGCCCCCATTCTTGCTTTGCCAGCTTTCAAAATGAAAAAGCTCTTGGGGGAAAAAGCTTATTATTCTGTCCAAGTGGAGCACCAAAGATCCAACCTGCTGGGACTCTCCAAGCCAACCTTTTCAAAACCGCTGCAAGGGGGGCTGGGGGCTGCTTGATGCCAGGGCCCCCTTGTGCTCGCAGGGCTTCCAGCCAGGGTGTTGCAGAAGGCCAGCTGACCTGAGATGAGAAGGACCACCTGGGTTCAGCTTCACCCAGCCGGCTGCCGTGGAGGACGGAGGATCTGGATCTGCCCACTTCTCATCCAGCACCATCTTAATCACCCGCCCTACTGGCTCTTTTGTGATGCCGACACTCTTTGGACTCTTGTTTATTTTTCATTGTGTTTCTTGGGCTGTGCTAACACACCCTGTGTGCTGCTAGAAGCCCGCCCGCCTGAGAAACCTCCCACTAGGTGGCGCTGCAGGATTACAAGAGGCCACTTAGTTGATTCTTGCATCCCTGATTCCCTTCGGAGCGTTAAAGGGATCGGCTGCCCAAAGGGTCGCTTAATGTCCTTCCTCTGGTGATCAGGAAGGACCATTTGGGCAGAGGGGGCGGTTTGTAAATATAATAAGTTATTATTATTATGAAATTATTTCCAACCCTGAATGGGGAAGGGGCAGAGGGGGAAACAACCCTGATTGTTGTTACAGGGCAACAAATGTCGACTTGGACAGAGGTCAAAACCCTCCAGCTGCCCTGGGTGCCTCTGTGTGTGTGTGTTGTGTGTGTGTGTGTGCGTGCAGGGGGACGGCCGCTGGGATGGCACGACGGAAACGCCTCCCATTTGTTAGGTGTGCTGCCCTCCCGAGGAGACGGAGGCTCCTTTGCCTCTCATCCTGTCTCGTCCCCATCTCTCCAAAAGCTGCTGGAAGGAGGAACGGAGGGTCCTTGGTGCTCTCTGAGCTTCATCGTTTTCTTGCAGACGTTTCATTACCAAACTAGGTAACGTCATCAATGCTAGTAATATATATAGAGTATTTAAATAAGGATATAACTTAGGATAGTCCTACAGAGATGGAACCTTTTGTAAATAGGATGTTATGGAAAATATGGATACTGATATGGGAAAACTGTTACGAGTGTAAATTTGTGTTTTGTCTTTTGTCTTTATTAAAAACACTAACCGTTCCCGGCCATGCGTGGCTGTGGCCCAGTCTGGTTAAATGGCCAACCAATCTGTGTGTAAATCTAGACCTGCACATACAAACACGTACGCACAACTATCAAATAAACCCCAACCTACCTACCTACTATATTTCTCCCTCTCTCCCTCTACCTACCTACCTACCTACCGTATTTCTCCCTCTCTCTATCCCTCTACCTACCTACCGTATTTTTCCCTCAGAGTATTTTATGTCATAAAGGATGACATAATACCTGTAGCCCACTGCTCTCTCTGTATCCATCTACCTACCTTTTTTACAATTTTTTTACATTTCCGTTGCATGTACCTGGCACAGGTGTGTGACATCTACACAATCTATATATATCATTGGTGCCGTATTTGAAAGGAACGTGTGAAAATTTGGAAGTGATCGGTGCAGGAGTTCGGAGATTAGCGGTTTTAAACAAACTCTTGTTACATTTTTATTTATATAGAAAGAAGATAATAAATGCTATTTTTTAAAAAAGCTGCTGGAAGGAGGAACGAAGGGTCCTTAGTGCTCGCTGAGCTTCATTGTTTTCTTGCAGACGTTTCATTACCAAACTAGGTAACGTCATCAGTGCAAAGAGGGAGGGAGGTTTAGTTTTAGGTTTAAGTTTTATTCAAATTTGTATACCGCCCTATCTCCCTTACGGGACTCAGGGCGGTGAGCAGGCAGTCATAAAAACAACAATAAAACATCCAATACAATACATATATTAAAAATTGATTAAACATAAGGCCTGCTCTAAAATACCCTATAAGACCCCTAATAAAAAGCAAATTAAAAACTACGCCAGGCCGGCCGCACGAAATAGATGGGTTTTCAAGCCTCGGCGGAAAAGACGCAGGCCCGTGGTTGTCCGTAGGTCGGTGGGTAGGTCATTCCAGAGGGCAGGAGCTGCCACAGAGAAGGCTCTCCCCCTGGGGGTCGCCAGCCGACATTGACTGGCTGACGGCACTCTGAGGAGGCCCTCCCTGTGGGAGCGGACTGGTCGGAGGGAGGTATTTGATAGGCGGTCTTGCAAATACCCAGGTCCCTTGCCATGGAGCGCTTTAAAGGTGGTTACTAACACCTTGAAGCGCCCCCTGAAAGCCACAGGCAGCCAGTGCAGCTCGCGCAGGAGAGGTGTTACATGGGAGCATCTAGAGGCTCCCAAAATCCCCCACGCGGCCGCATTCTGAACTAGCTGGAGCCTCCGGGTGCACCTCAAGGGAAGCCCCATGTAGAGAGCGTTGCAATAGTCCAGGCGGGAGATGACGGCTAGAGTGACCGTGCGTAGAGCATCACAATCCAGAAAGGGGCTCAACTGGCGTATCGGGCGAACCTGATAAAAAGCCCTCCTGGCCATGGTTGTCACATGATCGTCTAAAGACAGCCGAGTATCCAGGAGGACGCCCAAGTTGCGGGCCCTCTCCGCGAGGGTTAATGACTCGCCCCCGATAGCCAGGGATGGAACCAATCGGCTATGTTGTGACGCCGGAAGCCACAGCCACTCGGTCTTGGACGGGTTGAGTCAAAGCCTGTTCCTCCCCATCCAGGCTCGCACGGCCTCCAGGCACCGGGACATCACTTCCGCGGCATTGTTGGGGTGGTCCGGGGTAGAGATGTACAGCTGGGTGTCATCCGCATACTGATGAAACTCCACCCTGAAACCACGGATGATCTCACCCAGCGGCTTCATATAGATGTTGAACAGGAGAGGCGAGAGGACCGACCCCTGTGGCACCCCACAAGTGAGGCACCTCGACATCGACCTCTGCCCTCCTGCCAACACAAATTGCGACCGGTCGGAGAGGTAGGAGGAGAACCACCGTAAAACGGTGCCCCCCACCCCCAACCCCTCTAACCGGCGCAACAGGATACCATGGTCGATGGTATCGAAAGCCGCTAAGAGATCTAACAGGACCAGGATAGAGCAGCAACCTCTATCCTGAGCCCTCCAGAGATCTGGTTCGCTCTTATTTGATGAGCTTGTCCTGGCAGTGTTGGTGGGAGCGATCGTGGTTGTTCCTGGATGAGGTTGCTGCTTCCTGTTATCTTGTTTGTCAGAGTTGGTAGTTCCTCGGTTGGAGTATTGTTCACTCCTGGATTGTTGGTCTAGTGTTAATCTTGGGGTCCATCGATTTCTGGTCATGAGGGGTTTTGTGTGTGTTTTTGTTTTCCTTTCTGATACGGTGAGTAGATGAAGTCTGTATCCCGCCTTTATTATTTTTGCAAACAAGGCAAGGCAGCGAACATGCCCAGCGCTCCTTCCTCCTCCTGTTTCCCCCACAGCAACAACCCTGTGAGGTGGGTTGGAAGCAGAGAGCGCGACTGGCCCAAGGTCCCTCAGCTCTCTTTCATGCCTAAGGCGGGACTTGAACTCACAGCCTCCCACTTTCTAGCCTAGCTCCTTCACCACTAGACCCGGGATGGTGAACCTATGGCAGGCCCGCCACAGTCGCCGGAGCACCAGAAAACAGCCTGAAACCCAGACCATCCTCAGGCTACTTTTGGCTGTTTTGGGGCTGTTTTTCTTCGGGCCAGAAACTGCCTGAAAATGGCCTGAAAAACTGCCTGAAAACTGGCCAAAAACAGGCACGCACAGGTGTTCTGGTTTGGGCACTTGGTGCACCGCACTAGACCAAACTGGCTCTCCATGTGCCTCTGATGTTCCTGCAAACCCCTTCTCCCTGCTAGCACTGATGACGTTACCTAATTGGGTCATGAAACGTCTGCAAGCAAACAGCCAAGCTCAGAGAGCACCAAGGATCCCATAGTCATCTTCCTCCTCCTCCTCCTCCTCCTCCTCCTCCTCCTCCTCCTCCTCCTCCTCCTCCCCCCTCCTCCTCCTCCTCCTCCTCCTCCCCCCTCCTCCTTCCGCCTGTCTTGAAACCCTTCTTTCCCAGCACTGATGATGTTCCCTAGATGGGTCATGAAATGTCTGCAATGAAACCCCCAAGCTCAGAGGGCAGCAAGGACCCCACAGCTCAACCCTCAACTGCCAACATTCCCTCCCACAGGCAGGAGCCTGTTTGCACAAGTGAGAAAAGACAGAAGTCCCAGCTTCTCTGGGGAAGCCCTGCCACGCTTCCTATGTGTGCAGTGTGTGTGTGTGTGTGTGTGTGTGTGTGTGTGTGTGATATCATCTTAGTGGGTGTTCCAAAACAGTCCTCCTTTAACAGCCCCGACCCCAGAATGCCGAGAGGCCGACTGCCTTTTAAAATATGCCATGTCAGAATGCAGGAAGCTGGTTTTTCCTCTGGCACACATGCGCCTTTGTGCTCAAAATATGTGTGCCCCCCCTCCCCTCCCCTCCCCTGCAGGTGACAAGGAATCCGGAGCTCCACGGTGGAGGCTGCCTCAACCCCAGAGGTGTTTGTTAGGAGGCTCTTGTCTCCCAGCCAAAGCTCACAGGGGATGAGGAAGCTCCTCGCCCCAGTCTGAAGTTTAAATTGGGAGAAAACCCCGATTTTGCTCTGGGAGGAAAGGCCGGCTGTCCATCTAAAACAGGGCTGGATAACTGGGTGCTCTTCACTCGTGCTGGACAACAAACTCCATAATCCTTAGCTCGAACGGCCACCGAAGATACTGGTGATGAAAGCCAACACACAGGGACAGCTGCTTTAAGTCCTTCTCTTCTTCTGGCTGATGTGGTCGATCTTAATGTTCATACAGAATACAGAATAACAGAGTTGGAAGGGACCTTATAGGTCATCTAGTCCAACCCTCCTCCCAAGCAGGAGACCCTATGCCATTCCGCACAAATGTCTCTTCTTGGAAGCCTCCAGGGATGAAGATCCCACAACTTCCAAAGGCAACTTCTGTTCCATGGGCTGATTGTTCTCACTGTTTCTTCTTAAGATTTCCAGGTTGAATCTCTCCTTCGTCAGTTTCCATCCATGATTCCTTGTCTGGCCTTCAGGGGCTTTGGATAATAGCTTGACCCCCTTCCTCCTCTCTGTGGCAGCCCCTCCAATATTGGAAGATGCTCTCCTGTCTCCCCTGGTCCTTCTCTTCCCTAGACTAGAATAAGCCTCTTGAAAGTCTCCAGTGATGAAGCTCCCACAACCTCCGAAGGCAACTTCTGTTCCATTGATTGATTGTTCTCACGGTCAAAACATTCCTCCTTATTTCCAGGTTGAATGTCTCCTTGATCAGTTTCCATCCATTGTTCCTTGTTTGGCCTTCAGGTGTCTTGGAAAATAGCTTGACCCCTTCCTCTCTGGGGCAGCCCCTCAAATATTGGAAGATGCTCTCATGTCTTCCCTTGTCCTTCTCTTCCCTAGACTAGCCAGTGTGGTGGCTTTTTATAGTGTGGTGACCAAAACTGGACGCAGGACACTAGTTGTGGTCTTGCTAAGACTTTGTAGAGTGGGATTAGTATTAGTGGTGTTATAGAGTGTCTATTTATCATTGACATCTTTCCCATCTCTACTTTATGCCTTTTGGTGGTGTCCTTTACCTTGACTTTTTTTATGTCCTTGAATTTTGCCTTTTTAGCATGTGTGAAATGTTGGGTTTTGTTTCTGTTTATCCATCTATTCATACCAATGAATTGTAACATCCTCGACTGTAAAGCCTTAACAACAACAGTGATGTAAAACATGAACATGTATCGCATGTGACTTCAGGTCCAAGTCCGACACTGGGAGCCTCTTGAAGCTGCCTCCTCTAACCATTCTCCAACAGCTACGAAGACCCTGACCGTCCACTCTCTGTGCACTTCTATCAAGCAGATATTTCTACACCCAGAAAATACAGACCTGCATAACAATTGACAGTCACTTCAGGTACAAAATATAGGGGACCCCAAGGCTCTGCTGAGAGTTGCAATTCCCAAGGTCCCAAAGGAAGACTAGAGAGGGGTGGATTTGGGATTCAGAAGGACCAGGCGTGGCATGGTAGCCGTTTTCCAACATTTCAGAGGCTGCCCCAGAGAAGAAGAGGGGGCTCAACCTATTCTCCAGAGCCCCTGAAGGCAGGAGAAGAAGCAACGGATGGGAACTAACCAACCAACTTGGAACTAAGGAGAAATTTCCTGGCAGTGAGAAGGGGGAACTAGAAGTCCCAGTCTCCTGGTGATTTCCCCAAAGTCGCCTGTGGCTAACGTGGGACTTGGGTCCTTCGTGGAGAAGGGCGGGATATAAATTTAATTAAATAAATAAATAAATAAAATATAATAGCGTCTTCTCCATTTGGTTTTAACCAGATTATAAATATCTGGTGATCCAGCCCACAAATTCTCCGATATTATCATGGGTAACCACCGCAGTGTGGGGCCATTTTGCTTCCAGAGTCTATTTTAGAGTTGAGTGGCCTTGAAAATTCAGTGGCAGAATTTCATAAATCAAAGAAAAATCTCTGGGCTTTCCATGTGTCAGCCTAAAGGAGTGATCACAAAGGCTGTAAATCTTCACATCCACGAATCTCAGGATCTCGCTAAATCTAAGTTAAGCTACTCACGAGATGGGAAAGGGCCCCCCATCAAGGTAAGGTTTCCATGGGATGTCAAAGGAAGCTGGACTGAGCCAAGGCAAGGCGGACAGTCAGCAACCGTGCAGGTCTACCGTTTGAGTTACCCCAATGAAAGTAACTAACCTAAATTAAGTCACGTTGGAAACCAGGTGTTTGATGGGCGGTTTCCGCCCCCCCCCCCCCCCCCCCGTATAAAATGAATCTCAAGGTGACCCTCGGGCTGATGGTGGGGATGGAGAGCAAAGAGTCAGGAAGAAACACAGCAGGACAGGACAGGAGTCTGTCAATCACTTGACCTCTGCCCATTCTGAATAAGAGGCATTAAAAAAAACAACTCCTGTGCTAACTGAAAATTTGTTTGTGATTTCTGAGGAAGGGGAGGTCAAAAGGCTGGCTTGATAGTTTGTGTTCCCTGGATTTGTGCCTAGAATTTACAACCCATTTGCTTCCCAGGAAAACCTCAAACCCTGTTCAGCCTCCCCCCCCCCCAGACAAATACAGAAAAGGGGGGCTTTTTTCCTCCAAAGCTTTGAGGTTTCAGGCTGAACCTCTCGGAATCCTTTGAGGCTCCATCCCTTGTGGAGATTGTGGAGATTGTGGCTGCAGAGAGTTCATCCTTGGAGGATTCTGTGTGTGGAGCAATGTTCTCTGGACAATAAAAAGCCGCCTCTTGCGCCGAGGAGTCCAAGCTAAGGCCAGGATTCTCCCGGCTGCCCACTGGCAGAGTCTGGACCGGCCTCCCTGGGAGGGGCCAAGGCAGCCGGCCTCCTTCTGGGATCCTTTGGGGGGTCTGCATCACCAGGCGAAAGAGGTCTCACCACCAAAGGCTCCCACCGGCGGAAGGAAGAGCTGGGCAGCCCACCCAGCCCCAGATTTGCATTTGTAAACGCTTTGACTCTCAGGAGAAGCCCCCCCCCCTTGACTGACCCTTCCTTGGCCTCTGAGCTGCTGAATGGGGGGATTCGCACTGGCTCTGCGCTCCCAGCTCCCCTTCCTCCACATCGCTCTGCTGATTCAGCCTCTCTTCCAGTTCAGAGGGCATCTCCTTGGGGTGGGGGTGGGGTGGGGCCACGAGGGAACCAGCCTGACCCATATGGAGATCTCCCTGGCTTGATGGACATGCCGGATCTTCTGTCTTGTGTCTTTCCAACAGCAACCTCCGTTTCGATCCACCGAGTGGATCCCATCACAGCCCTCCGTGGTGTAGCAGGACGTCAGAGGGGTTGCAGAGGAAGACTCTGGGAATTCTCGGTTCCCTTCCAAATTTCTCTGGCCATTCCCCCCCCCCCAGCCCCATTGGACCCTGCTGCTGCCCCCCCCCCCCCAAAGAACAGACTGGCTCCTTTTCTTGTGTCAGGATACGAAAGGGACGAGGTCTGGATGTCTGCCCTGAAAGCAAGCGGAGGGAGGTCAGGGGCTCCTCCTTCTGGGTTGACTTCCCCCCACAGGCTTTCCTCCTCCCGGCTGGGACAAGCTCGTCTCCTGGCTGGAGCTGGAGACCTTGTGGAAGGAGCCCCGTGTGTGCGGATGAAAGGTGCACTGTACATAAGGGACGTGGGCCTATTTCAGAAGCCGCTTGTGGGGGCAGAGTCAGACCGAGGGAAAAGCCCCCCTCTTGGGTGAAGCCCATCTGGGAGGGATCCCAGGGCACCTGGAAGGATGATGACCCTTCAAACTTTAACAATGGCAGATAATGACGGAATCGTTTTGGGAAACGGGGCTGTTTTGCACTGCAGTCACACAGGGACGTGGTGTTTTGGGAGACTTCTGTGAATCATAAATACGTCCTTGCTTGTCGCTGGCTGAAGGGTCCACCTCAGAATTAGAGTCCTGGTGGCCGCTTGTCCCTTGGACCAACTGTGGACACGGCTACTTCTGGGTGGGTTGCCTTACATCAGCGCCAAGCAGTGGTGGGTTTCAAATTTTTTAGAACCTACTCTGTAGGTGTGGCCTATTTTGTGGGCGTGGCTTGGCAATCATGTGACAGGTGGGAGTGGCCACCTTTTAAAATGTGGTGAAACTCATTTAACAACGCTCTTGCTTAGCAACCAAAATTTTGGACTCAATTGTGATGATAAATTCTTTCTTTCTTTCTTTCTTTCTTTCTTTCTTTCTTTCTTTCTTTCTTTCTTTCTTTCTTTCTTTCTTTCTTTCTTTCTTTCTTTCTTCTTTCCTTTCTTCCTTCCTTTTTTCCTTCCTTTCCTTTCCTTCCCGTTGGGTCACTGGCAGCGGTGGGCCAGATTTACTTCCAGGTACGCCGGTGGAACCCCCTCTCACCGGTTCTCTAAATTTCACCAATCGGTTCTCGCGAGTAGGTGCGAACCTGCAGAAACCCACCCCTGGCGCCAAGGCTGAAGGCTCAGAAAATCTGAGGCTGGAACAAGAAGCACCGCAGTCCAACTTTGATGCAGACACCGGAGGGTCTCCAACTGTGGCATCTCTAAGACTTGTGGACTTCAACTCCCAGCGTGGCTGGCTGAAGAATTCTGGGAGTTGAAGTCCACAAGTCTTAAAGTTGCCAAGTTTGGAGATCCTGTTTTAAAGAACAAAGATTGGCGTTTTCCAAAGACAGCTTTCTACCAACTGGAACTTTGAGTCAATTGCACAAATCTAATTTTCTGCTTTGAAAAGTATTTGGAAATATTTTTGGAAGAACTACATCCGTTTCAAGATAGACTGGAGCTCAACTCATCTGTGACTCCCAGATGCGCTGAGAGAGACCGAAAGGCTGGCATTATCAGAGCTGACACATGAAATCCTTCTTCTTGCCTGAAAAATGCATCTGTTTACAGCTTGGTCTCCTTGGGAAAAGGTTTTTCTCCCCAGAAGCTCTGGAGTCTCTTGCCCGAAACACTGAATTGCAGGGTCCAGACGGAGCCCCCGATAGGCTCCACCCAGGGTTAATGGCTCAGCTCAATTTAATAATCCATATAGAACAACATGAAACCAAACCAAACCGTGAATTTCTTCACAGTTGCAACCCGGACATTCATTTGGGAAGCTCGTTTAAGCAGCTGGGCTCTCTTTCCAATATCAACATCAAATGCACAAGATTAATTTAAGATGAAATTTATCTTAAAATATAAATTGAGAAGCTAAAAATAAAACGGCTTTTAGCGTTGCATGGCTAGGGACTGCCTTCTGCATTGGCCCACAAACATGCAATGCCTCCTCTATTGTATGTTTCTATTCTATAATAAAGTTTTCTAAAGTATAGAACGTCCTATATATTCTCTCTAGAGAAGCCTCTCTGGATGCTTGTAAAAGCAAACTCTGAAAACCTTTACCAACCACAACGCAGAGTGCATCCAGCAGGGGGCGCTCACACAACTATCTTACAAACTACCCACCCTATCCTTAAAAAAAAAATACTGTAAATAAATTGTGGAAAACTTTTTAAAGTGCCGGATTTTAGGTGCTCCAGGTAGAATTTGAGCCAATGAGATTTGATGTTGATGTTTCCATTTTTTCCTGTTGCTCTCATTGGCTCACAGGAAGGGAGAAACTTGTGCTCAGGGCAGGAATTCAGCCTCCTCCACTGATAACCTTCGTGTGAAACCTCCGCAGCCCCTCAAAGCCACCTTACGACAGCAGCTCCTTCCCATGGGAAGAGGAAGCCAAGCCACAGCCAGACATGGCTCCTTTCCCACCCGCAGGGAAAAACGTGGTCCCGTCACAAGACAAGGACCGGCAATCGTAGACTCCTAGAAGGAGTGTCTCCATCTGCAGATGAGGTGGGGTCTCCAACCCTTCCTTCTCGGTTCCAGTTGATTCCCAATTCTGCTAGAAAGAGAAGAAGGGAAGCCCGGGGATCCTACTCAGAAGCCCCTCAGGTGGGAAGTCCCACCCGTGTCTGCTCTCAGGGGGGGCTGGATCTGTTGCGTGTGTGCTGGGGCTCTCAGGGTCGGTGTCAGTGGGTCAGGCCAACCTTGGCTTAGCTCCAGGAGGGAAGTTTAATTTGACAGGTTTACCCCCCCCCTCGCCCCCCTCCCCAAATCCCCCCAATCCTCCACCCAGCGAAGGCTTGCCAGGAACGTTCTCCCCATCCTGGGAATCTCCTTAGCAACCCCAAGCTAAGCCTACTGTAATTCAATTTATGCCTTGAAGCTCCTCTAAAGCCTGTCACAGGCAGGTTGCCCTGGGAAACTATTTGAAGTGCCTAAACCTTTGACCAGACAGAGAAAATAAGCATTGGTATAAATCAAGCGGGCATCTCTGGCTGTTTTTTATACTTAGAGGACGCTCCATTTAACATTCTCTCCGTGCCCCCCACCCCCACCCCATGCATCTGCCACATTGTGCTGCTTGGGCCTCACTCGGAGCCCCCCCCCCCAGCCAAAGAGGGGGTGGGGGTGGGAGGGAGAGACCGCCATTCAGCTGGAAGAATCGCTGGGGGTGGAGGGGCCCTGCCACGGCCCCCGGGGGCTCTGGGGAGACGGGGTGTCATGGGAAAGATAAGCAGGAGCTGATCTGGCCACGTCTCAATCAGGGCTTCAGTGGATTTACAAAAGGCTGAAGGCTCAGCGGAGAAACACAAGCGATAATGAACTGCTGGCGGTGTTTAAACAGCCCAGGCCAAATACTTTGGGAGTGGGGAGACCCTCGTGGATCTCTGAGCAAACCAAGGTTGAGCAGGATTTGCTCTGTGGATCCCTGGCAAGGAATAGTTGCAGCCAGCAAGGCGAGCTTGGGGTGGGGGTGGGGAGTCTGACCCTCCTGCTCATCGCCCCCCCACCCCCCCGGCAGCTTTCCTGGAGGGAGATCAGAAGAAGAGAAATGATGTCCGTGAAGCCGAGTCTAGCAGAGGAAGACCCTGGTCTTCACTTGGCTTGGGAAGTCTAACCCTCACCCTACTGCTCAAGGAGGGACCCTTCCTGGATTGGCCTTCTAATTAGAGGATTGACTTCAAGATTGGCCACCTTCATGATTGGCCTTCAAGAGGATTAAGGGCTGGAGGCTAAAACATCGGAAGAACGGTTGCAGGAATTGGGCCGGTCTAGTCTAGAGAAGAGAAGGACCAGCCTCGGAGACAGGAGAGCTGCCTTCCAATGTCTGAGGGGCTGAGAGAGAGAGAGAGAGAGAGAAGGAAGGAGGGAGGAAGAGAGAGAGAGAGAGAGAGAGAGAGAAGGAGGGAGAGAGAAAGAGAGGAGAGAGGGGGGGAGGCACAAAGGAACATCTTTCTTTTAAACATTAAGTGAAACATTCTCTCTCTCTCTCTCTCTCTCTCTCTCTCTCTCTCTCTCTCTCTCTCTCTCTCTCTCTCTCTCTCTCTCTCTCTCTCTCTCTCTCTCTCTCTCTCTCAGGACTTCCTTGCAAAGGCCGCAGCAGGGGTCTTCCTCCCCACCTCAGGGGAACCGGCCTCTGGGGCCGAACGAGCGGAGGCTCCTGGGCGAGGGGAAGGAGTTGAGGGGCAGGAGGGAAGAAAGGCAGGAGAAGAAGCCCAGGAGGAGCTGCCCTCAAGGCCAAGGCCTGACCCCCAAAAGCCTCCATGGGGTCTTCTCTGCACCCGGGACGGACGGACAGACGGCGCCCAGACGAAGCCCCACCGAAGGCGGAATGCAAAACCCCAAAGCCGAATCCTCCTCAGGGCCCCTTTGACCTTGGGCTGCCTGGAGACAAAGGCCGAGTCTTGGCCAGAGAAAAGACCATTGGGCCACAATTCTAACTCTTGACAAGTTTCCTCCCCCCCCAAAAACCCCTCAAACAAGAATGCTTGTCCTCTTCTCGGCCCCCCCTTCCGCTCTCCTCTCCCCCTCCCCTGCCTCCCCCCCGTTTCCCCCCTTCTACTGCTGAAGAAGGGAGCCCATTCTGCTGGGTGAGGGTATGGAGGTCTCACAAGGACAGAGCCCAGAGGTCCTCTAGTCCAGCCCCCTGAGCTCAAGCAGGAGACCCTGCACCATTCCTCTTCTTGAAAGCCTCCAGAGATCATGGAGCCCCACAACGTCTGGAGCCACCTCATCCGCCCCCTAAGCCCCAGGGTCTCCAGAGCTGCAGAAGAGGGATCCCTCCCCCCAAGAAAGACAGTCTGGCCACTTAGGGGTTTGGGGGTGGCATTTCTAAAAGCAGGGAGACCGAACCGGCAGTAACGCTGGCAGCAGCTCCCCCTGACCCCCATCAGTTCTGAGGGGTGTGTGTGTGTGGAAGTGCCCACTCGTCCTCTTCTCCAGGGCTTCACCATGGAAACGGAGGGAAACTCCTGCTCTGTAAATCCGGTGGAGGCGACTCCGAAGGATCCCCACCTCCTGCATTGGACCAGCCTGGCTTCCCCCTTCGTCCTGGCCTCTGGCACGGTCCTGGCCTGGGCTGCCCCACCGGCCGCTCCAGGTGGGTCTCTCTGAGGGGCTTGGGAAAGGCGGCCTGGGTTCTTCCTTCTCTTGGGGGAAGCTGCCTCCCGCCTCCCGTGGATGAATTCGTGAAACCGTCGGGGTTCCCTCCCCTTTAATCTTTGAGGCAGGCATCTGAAAGCGCCTCCAGAAAACTGGTTTGGAGGAATCCTGCCGCGATTTATGGTGCTTTTCAAACGATGTTTATTATGCTTGGTTTGACTTTCTTTGCTTCCTGGTTGACGTGCTTGCTTCTGTGCGCCTTTATGGGCCTCCTATTCTAAACAGGAATTCCAAATATAATCTGGATGTGGTATATAACGTTCCTGGCTTTTGATTTAATTATCTTAATTAAACCACGCAACGTAGCATTTTATTTATATCATTATTTTCAATAAGGAGTCGATGTGGTTAAAAGTCTAAAAAACAAAGGACGTTAACAACAACAATGTGCACAGGACACACACCCAGGACGACGGAGGAAGAGGCCCACCACGTCCCTGATTCCCCTGGGAACCCACGGATTCCTTCCCACAAAGGACCCGGGTGTGCCCAGGCGGCTGGACCTTGTGGGGCACAGGCAGATATTTAGAGACAGTCACTTGAATGAACCTGAAGTCACAGCCGGCACCACCCTCTAAATTCATTTATTTATTTATTTATTTATTGGATTTCTAGACCGCCCCCTCTCCCCGAAGGGAATCCAGGTGGGCCCATGTCCGCCATGAGTCCTTGTGCCCCATGCCCAGGTAGGTCTCCTTAATATGCACCAGACTTTGCTTCTCATCATTCTTACCATATTTGACAGCAGAGACGTCCAGGTTTCTTTCCCCAAAGGGGCTTTTTCAGGAGGCAACTGGACTTTTTTGTTTTTTCCCTTTGAAGATGTTTCCCTTCTCATCCAAGAAGCTTCTTCCGCTCTGACTGGATGGTGGGGAAGGGAAGGATTGATACTCCTTGAAGGCCAACGGGTCCTTTGCATCCTTTGAGAGGGTCTTTGAGACCACCTGGAGGTGTAGGCCTAAGGATATCTATCCATGTAGTACGGCTGTAGTACTTTTATCCAGGGGGTGAAATCTACTTACCTTCGCAAATGTGGACCTTCCACCCATGTGCAGAGCGTCAAAAACAGACATGATGACATCTGGGTGGGTGGGCGGAGCCTGCTACTGAGCGCACCTGCAAAGGTACGTAGAACAGCGAGGGGTGGGGAATCTGCTGTGCCACGCAATTCAGATTAGCTAGAAAGCAGGAAATCCTGATTTTTAGACAATATGAATCTTGCATCACAGCTGATGTCAGAAACAGTGGTTCACAGAACTGGTGGCATTTTTAAAGTACTGGTTCTGGCGAACCAGTCCGACCCAGTAGCATTTTTTAACCCCTGCTTTTACCCTTCTCTTCTCCTCCTCCTTATGACTCCCCTCTCCTGTTCGGATTTATCCTTTGTTTGTATCTTCTGAGTTGTGATCCATGACGTCTCACTTCGTTGCTTTGTTGTCCAGAGACGGAGAGCTTCTGCACCAGAGACAAATTCCTTGTGTGTCCAATCCCACTTGGCCAATCAAGAGCAGGTGCCGATATTCGAATGAACTGATGGCCGGGGAAAAGCTGAAAGGGGGAGGCAGGCGCTGAGGGCCCAACGGAGCTGAGCAGAGGGCTTGAGGGGGGAGAATGGGTGCCACCCACTGAGAGCAACTTCCTTGCTCCTTGCAGCCCCCCCCCGGTTCCCACCACAGGGTCTTCCCTTACTGACCACGCCTGAGCTGAAACAAAGACACCTCACCACGTTTGTTAGATTAAACTGGACCCACAATGACAGACGTTTGCAGAAAGTATTCTACAGCAGGGGTCTCCCCTCTCGGCCACTTTAAGACTTGTGCACTTCCACTCCCAGAACTCCATGCTGGCTGTTGAAGTCCACAAGTCTGAAAGTGGCCGAGAGTGGAGACCCCTGTTGGAAGGAAACGCCAAGGGTTTCCGGTGTCCACAGAGTTCAGGCTGACAGGGCAACACCACAACATCAGCAACCTGTCGAGAGGTTGAAGTTCATCCACACATCCACAGAAGGAATTCCTCATCCTATCACGGCCCACATGGCTGCGACGCCCAAGCCTCCTCCGTTCCATTACCAATGATATGCATGCATGCATGCATGTATGTATGTATGTATGTAAGTAAGAGAGGGAACTTGCCACAGAGTAGCTGTATTTAATGTTGGCCAGGAAATAATTTTACGATAGCGCCAGAGAGCGTCAAGATGTTTTCTCCAGATTCTGGTCTTCGTTTTGTTATTTCAGGGCATTTCAGGGACTTAGAAGTCACCATTCAGATTTCGATAGGCAAAACTGTTCAGCAAATGGTTGGGGAAAAGCTGCGAAATGATAGCTTTGCATAAACCCTTCAGGGACTTTTTTTTCCAGAGCACAATCTGGTTTTCTGCTCTTAACCAAGAAACTCTGAACTTTTGCCATGAACACAAAAAAAAATATGTTGGAAATATTAACCAAAACCAAGGGGAAATATAAATACAGAAGAGAGTTTCCAGCAGACAGTCTATAATTTTCTCTGAATGTGGTTATTTGGTATCAGTTTCATATATTTCCAAAAATATAGGTTTGCTTTTCTGGGTGTTTGTATAAATGGATGGCTTGGGGGGCAGTGGGTAGATAAGGTTCCCACCCCCGTCATTTCTCAAAGTCCGCTTTCCACCCTCAGCTGATCTTGCAGAAACGCCCGCATGGAACAAATATTCCCCATTAAGAGAATAACAGAATAACAAAATTGGAAGGGACCTTGGAGGTCTTCTAGTGGCCATCCAGTCTCTTCTTAAAAGCCTCCAGTGTTGGAGCACCCCTAGCCTCTGACAGCAAGCCCTTCCACTGGTTGATTATTCCAACTTCTCCTTAGTTCTAGGTTGCTTCTCTCCTTGATTAGTTTCCACCCATTGCTTCTTGTCCTGCCCTCAGGTGCCTTGGAGAATAGCTTGACTCCCTCTTCTTTGGGGCAACCCCTGTGATATTGGAAGACTGCTATCATGTCTCCCCTGGTCCTTCTTTTCATTAAACTAGAGACGCCCAGTTCCTGCAACCGTTCTTCATATGTTTGAGCCTCCAGTCCCCTCATCCTCTTGGTTGCTCTTCTCTGCGCTCTTTCTAGAGTCTCCACATCTTTTTATTAATATGGTGACCAAAACTGGACACGGTATTCTAAATGAGGTCTTACCAAGGCCTTATAAAGCAGTGCTAAGACTTCATGCAGTCTCTATATTGATGCAACCTAGGATTGCATTGGCTCCTTTGGCTGCTGGCTCATGTTTAAGCGATTGTCCATCAGGACTCCAAGATCTTGGGATGCTCGTGGGCGCCTCTATGTCGTCCATTACTCTCTTGCCAGACAACATGTTAATTCTGTTAATTGATCCCTCCAAAGGAGAGTCTCTGAAACTGACGGTGGATACCCAGGGAGTTGGCTTTCTACATGGATCTCCCACCTCCCTCAGCCTTCCAGCTCCTGCTGCAGAGGTCCCAAGAAGGAGAAGGGGCAGAAAGCGCAATTTTCTTGTCTTTTTTCCCCTCTCAGTCAAGCCTTTATTTGGAATGAAGATGTTCTCTTCCCCTGCCTTCTTCCTGCGTCTTCCGAGGAATTTTTCCCCCTAAAAGGGAATCCATGACGGTTCTGGGGTTTGTGAGACCAGATTGATCAATGCGGGCTTTGCTTGCTGCTGTACACCCTGATAAGCTTTGACACTCAGTATACAAGCTGTCACTGCAGACGTTTGGTTTTCCTCTTGAGCCTTTCAAGGACTTTGAACAGAGGTCCCTCCTGCTAATCACGGTGTAAGTTTGGTAGTTTTCTAACGCCAAGTAGAAGCTTCCACGGGCTGGAATGAAAACTGTTGATGCTCGAGAGAATGATGATTGTAACTGAGCACATCACAAATATTCAGGCCTTTTATAAGAATCAAATAACACGCATAATGTTTGTAGAACTTTCTCGAGTGATACTGCAAGATTCTCAAAGAATATTGGCCTCTAACCTCTTTCAAATCTCTGTGCCACAAAATATATTGTTTTCAGGCCTAGCAATCAATGGGTACACAGTAAAGAACCATTAAAGTGTTTGCATCATCAAAACATCAATTAGGTAAAAAAATATTATTATTTTATAATATCAATATTACAATATAATACAATCAGAGACAAAGAAAACAATAGAAGGCTTAGAGCAAGACAGTAGCTGGTTCTCCAAATTTCTGCAGCCTAGTTCTGGCAATTTAAGAAAGTATCATTTTTTAAATTTAAAGATACAGGGGGTTGTCTGAAATTTTTAAAATGAAGAATAATATTCACCTGTATCCTTCCCAATCCATCGTGTTGTGTGGACTTTCCAGATGGCAAATTCTGAGCGTTGAATTCCAAAGTTGAAGAAGACTTCCTAAGATTTGCTGTGCATCCTTGAAAAACTCTGGTGTCTCCTGCATGTTTAACAGAGTACTGTATAAACTGCATATTATATATACCTGAGATATTAGCAGTCTAGCTTTTCATTTCTTCCAGGCCTGAAATACTGCCACAAAAAGCATGCTAGCAATGCATTCCCACAGGAGGTGGGTTGCTGCTGGTTCGCTTTGCGTGTACTTTGCTTGGCCATGCATCTGCAGTTGCCCATAGGTTGTTCTGTGCATGCGCAATACATTATCAAATGACTAAAAAACATGCTGGCAACAGCATGGGAGACCAGGGAACCGGTTCGGGGGCAAGTGCAACCAGGCTACACCTAGAGCAACCTTGGCGGACGTAGCCCACAAAGTTAGTAGGACAACCTTTGCCCAGCCCTGAGATGGGACATCTCGTACCTGGAGTTGTCAAGGAAGGGCCGTATCTGTTCATGTAAAGGAAGGCCGAAAGCACTAGAGAAATTAAGGTCGGGTAACCAGGCTTAATGGAAGAGGAACAAACACCTCCCTCGCTCAACTCTGCATTTGTGGCCGAGATGGTTGGTACTTTGTCAAGCAAAGAGAGGGCAGAACTGAGCAGCTCTTCACAAACAGAGTCCTCTCAATGGACTGAATTGGAAAGCAAATAGAGTTACAGTCCTGTTTTTTTTAAAGCTTAGACTTGCTAATGCCTGCAGTAAATGCCACACTGCAGCACTGCCACCTGAAAACCTACCCAGGTGAAGAAAAGCTGCATTTGTGATAAAAGGCAGTGAGAAGAACGAATGTTGCCCTTTTCAGCTTGCAATTTCTTCACTTCAGTTTCCCTCGAGGAAGTCTCCTTCGTGAGTGGTTATGGGTGCCTCCCCTGGTGGTGCTTCAGTTGGCCATCCTCACAGAATCCCTCCGTCCTCAAAAGCGGAGATAATCACAAGTAGAAGGTTCCAGGTTCGTGGTTTTCCACCTGGACAAGCCAGCCAGCTGACTGGAGATTTCTGGGAGCTGAAGTCCACCCGTCCTCAAGTTGCCGTTTTTGGCTGTTGTGGGTCTGATGAAGGCCACCCAGAGTTCTTTCGGTGTGAGATGGGCATCCAATAAATCGATTCAATAAATAAGGCTGCAAATATTCAGTTACACTTAAAGGATTGAAAAAATACATCTTATTGTGAGAACCCTGGAACAATCAATCAGAATTGGAAGGGGCTTTGGGTGTCCTCTAGTCCAACTCCCTGCTCAAACGGGAGACCCCCATTTCAGACAGGCGCCTCTCCAAAACATGCCGAAGATTCCTAGGATTGTAACTAAGGGTAGAGCATTACTAAACAATGCAACGCAAAACTAGGGAGATCCTAAAGATGTTTAATTAAACCTCTCAATCTTCAATCTCAGAAAATCTCAGTCTTGCTCATGGATAGGATATGGCCTGGCTGCTTTCTTACCTTGGCCCGTTTGGAGAAGGGCGGGGTATAAATTTAATAAAATCAAAACCAAACACACCTGTGTGCCTCCCCAGACCCTAAAAGGCCCCAACACCTGCCCTACATGGTTCCCCCCCTCTCCTGATAGACCTTCAGCTGAAATGCAAAGGCCAGCTGTCCAGCTCTTGTATGGCAAAGCCATGGCCACGCAAGGCCAGAGGTTCTTGGCTTTTAGAAGCTTAGCTAACCTGACAACATTGTGTGGAATTCTGCCACTCAGTTTTGTGTGACCTAAATACTTGATGAGCATTTGTTTTATTTTTGCATCTACACCTTAGTGAAAGTGTTGAGCAAGCTCTCCCGTAAACTACACAGAGCTTTCACTGTTGGGTGGTTTAAGCACTTACAATATGATGCAACAAAACACAGGTTTTAAACCCTTTGCAGCTCTGGGCAGAGGCTGGAGAAGGAGAAACCACTCCCTTAAGGTCTTAAGCCCATCTCCGTCATGGGCCAGGGATACGAGGACGGCCACGTCATGGAGCCACCGAGAAAAACGATGCTGCCAAGACAGGTTTGTGCAACGGTTAGAGACAAGAGGGAAACGCCCTCCATGGGATTTGATTGGGAATAGGAACTCCACCAGGTGACTCAATCCTAATTGTCTGGCCTTTGAATGTGAATTGCCTGGTAGGAGGAGCTGCCTTTGAAGGTCCTCTGAGAACCCAGAGGACGGAGATGGCAGCATGGCCACAGAGGGGGGGCTTGGCAGCTTCCCTGATGGGGCAGCTGAAGCTGGTGAAAGGCTCCGGAGCTCCTGGTGCCCCCCCAAAGCTTCAGAAGGACCCCTCCTTTCTTTTGTGAATGGCTGGAAGGCGCAGGAAGGCTCCTGGATTGCCAGGGGGAAGACACCAAGGCCTGGGGAACAAAGTCAGAGGAAGCCTCCCGGTGCCAAGAGGGAGGCTTGTGCCAAGCAGTAGTCTGGCCTTCCAGCAAGAAACCCAAGCCAAACCAGGAAATGGCTCTGTCATGGGCTGCTTCGTCATAAATCATGATTGGGACGTACAAATGCTAGTAGTAAATTCTGCATTACCCAGCGGTACATAATTTCAAACCTTTTAATAGCCCCATTACTTACAAACTCAGCACCGCAAGCCAGCTTCCTATAAACTCCACATGGCATGGATGTCAAACCTGGATACACTCACGAACAAACTATGTGGATCTCGTGATTTCTACCTATGGAGATTATTATTTTTTAATTGTTATGGATGGCAGCCATTTTTTGAAAATCCCCTGGTGGTGGCCAGCATTTCTGGGAGCCTGTTCTCTTTCTGCCTTGAAACTCAGTCAGAGTCCGAAGGCCAGAGTCCTCTTGTAGGGTAGCATCAACATAAACAAGCAAGCAAACAAGATCCTGAGTCTCTGCAGCCCGCATCTCTCTCTTTTGCCTCTTCACGGTGTGTGCTGTTTCGGCATTTAACACTAGAGTGTGTCAGAGCCATTGTGAACCCTGAGGTCGATTCGCAGAGAGAAAGTCTCCGCATCGAGGACTTCATTTGCTTGCACCGTAACGCATTTTTACAAAAACGCAAATGCCTATTTGAAACTCGGCGATTCCCCCCCAGGGGATCCCTTAACTCCTTGCAAATTCTTTTCTACTTGTTCACTCTTATTATTGGGTGTAACTACATTTTGTTAGTGAGTTAGAATTCATCCGTCTTCTTTGATGGAACAGCTGCTGGGTAACAGGTCTTTGATCCAGAAATACTTTCTTGATATCTCATCAGATTATCTTTTGGAATAATTTTAGGTTTATTCATGAGATCGGGTTGGGTGTGATTCTGCCTTCTCTCGCTTGAATTGTTTCATGAATATTATTCAAAGTTTGATGCAGCACGGAGCTTCTGTTCTTCTGATATTGGAGAACCTCAGAGTAAGTTCCAAAACTTTCTATATAGGAAGTCCTTTTTTTGTAAAAAAGAAAAAAAAAGAAAAAGAAAAAGACTTTTCTATATAAGGAAAAACTCTTTCAAAAATCTGCAAAACTCTATTTAAAAGAAGGAAATTGGACAAAATGTCTTGCCTACGAGGGACGTCAGTGGTGGGAAGAGTGAAGAAAAGCAGGAGAGGAAACCAGGCTGGAAGGAAGGAAGGAGGACTTCCCTCAGGATCTCGGGCTCTGTCAGCCCTGCTCTTCTCCTCCAAAGAAATCAAGGGAAAAATCCAAATTATGATTCAAAATCCAAATCCCTGCTGACTCTGCCTCTTTGACGGGGTTGTGGAAACAGTAGCAAGGGAAGCCGGCCAAATGACAGACAAATGGCTCCAAGAGATTTCCTCAGCATATTTAACTTCTAAAAGAGAAGAATCAGAGGAGGCAATTCCCCCCCCCCCAGGAGGATTTGATTGAAGCTGAATGCAAAGTGAATGGTGGGGGGGGGGGGGGGCGGTGTGGCAGGAAATTGACCAGGACCAGTAAAAGACTAAAAAGTTTCAGGATTTTTTTAACCCAAAAGCAATTTCTCTTAAAGGAAGCTGCGTCTCCCCACCAACGGCCCATTATTTGGTAGTCAACTGTTAAGAAAGTAGACTGAGCATAAAATCAAAAGTTAAGAAGGCTGCAAAAATTATATATATATGTTTCGGCAAGATCTCACTTGCCATCTTCAGACTTCGGTCTGTGGCTGCGTAGATGCCGCCCTTCCTTAAATCTTGGTTGGGTGTGTGTGTGGAGTGTTGGTTTTGTTGCTGTGAGTGGGTTGATTGGCTGTGCAGTTGCATCATGATTGGTAGATTGATGTTGATTGGTCCTATCTGTGTGTTTCTCCTTATTTTGTGTGTGTGTGTGTATAGATAGATAGATAGATAGATAGATAGATAGATAGATAGATAGATAGATAGATACATATATACATACATACATACATACATACATACATACATACATACATACATACATACATACATACAAAGAAGGGATTTTAGAACCGAGTAGGAGAGGCATCCACATCCCTCCCATACCATTCTGGATATGGGTGCTTCTCCTTTTTAACCATTTGTACTGCATTATTAGAATGGAAGGTACCTTAGAGGTCTTCTAGTCCAACCCCCTGCTCAAGCAGGAGAATTTATACCCTTTCAGACAAAGGAATGTCCAGTCTCTTCTTAACCTCATAACCTTCAGATATTCTGAATCAAACAGTGTAAGATTAAAATGTTGTTTTTAAAATATTGCTGCTGGTACCATGTAAGAAAATTAAGTGCCTGAAATTTTAGAGGGTCTCCTGCTTGTGCAGGGGGTTGGACTAGAAGACCTCCAAGGCCCCTTCCAACTCTCTCATTCTGTAAATACCATTTCCAAAGCTGTACTGTAAATCAGTCTCCTGTACTGCATTCTTATTTAATGGAAGACACACCTCATGGTAAATTTATGGCTATAAAGAGGTTTTTTTTTAGATCAATGTGATCTAAGATTACTTAAAAATCAGTTTAAAACATGGAAAGAAGAGGAAAAGGCTTATATTAAAGGGAGCAAAGGCATTCAAGAGAGAGATTTATCCACATTTTAGGGAAGTAGACTTTTGGCACAAACCAAGTATTTCCATACTCCGGATTATCTGCAATTGGTGAAGCCTTTCACGGTGCGCCCTTTGATCCTAGCCATGGGCCCCCCACCATCTGGGGATCAGGATCTGAACCCCTTTCTGGATTTCATCTCAATTGCAGGAGGAGCATCTCCCTCCACGCCTTAAGCTCAGCTCCCTTCGTAGAAACACAGCAAGGTTTCTTCGTCCGTCCTTCAGTCCATTGGCAAGGATGGGGGGCCCCAGTTCTCAAAAGTAGCAGCGTCTCCTGGAGGGGGGCCAGACCTGGAGCAGAGCAGAGCAGAGCAGAGCCCAGGGGAGCCTCCAGGGCTGGGATTAAGGGCTGGCTCCGTCTGAAGACCAGGCGGCTCTTGGGATCAGATCTCGCCTCTCTCTCAGTTGCCCTAAGAAATCTTCGGGTCTGTGAATGACGGCACCTTAATCCCTGCTTTGGCAGGAGATAAAACGAGGACTTTTCCCTGCCGTACAGGGGTGGGGGGTGGGAGGGGTGGGTGGGAGTCAGGGTGTTGCATTTACAATGCCCAGGAAAGTAATTTCTCTATTATTGGGCTGTAAAAGTGCATGTGTCTATCACTGTCTCAATAGATCATCTATCTATCAATCATTGCTATCTCTATTAAGCTCTTTCTCCTTCTATGTCTGTCTGTCTGTCTGTCTGTCTGTCTGTCTGTCTGTCTGTCTGTCTGTCTGTCTATCTATCTATCTATCTATCTATCTATCTATCTATCTATTGTATTCTGTCATCTCTC
Organism: Rhabdophis nuchalis; assembly: GCA_039707465.1. Taxonomy (NCBI): domain Eukaryota; kingdom Metazoa; phylum Chordata; class Lepidosauria; order Squamata; family Natricidae; genus Rhabdophis; species Rhabdophis nuchalis. The sequence continues at coordinate 1,001,425 of CM077651.1, forward strand.
TATTTCTACCTCTTTTCTTTTTCTCTCCTTTCTCTCTCTCATATACAATAATATACAATAGCAAAGTTGGAAGGGACCTTGGAGGTCTTCTAGCCTGACACCCTGCTTAGGCAGGAGACCCAATACCATTTCAGATAAATGGTTATCCGATCTCTTCTTGAAGACTTCCAGTGTTGGGGCATTCACAACTTCTGGAGGCAACTTCTGTTCCCCTGGTTGATTGTTCTGACTGTCAGGAAATGTCTCCTCTGTTCTACGTTGCTTCTCTCCTTGATTAGTTTCCACCCATTGCTTCTTGTTCTGCCCTCAGGTGCTTTGGAGAATAGCTTGACTCCCTCTTCTTTGGGGCAACCCCTGAGATATTAGAAGGCTGCTATCATGTCTCCCCTGGTCCTTCTTTTCATTAAACTAGAGATGCCCAGTTCCTGCAACCGTTCTTCATATGTTCTTCATATGATTATCTATCTACTGACATTTCAATCTACCATAACTATCTGTTGACCTCTCTGTTGACCAGTCCCTCCTGTAATGATGTGTATGCTTTAGGTCACATCCCTCCCTCTCTGTTTCTCTTTGCCCCCCTCACCCATCACACGCCTACCCATTTCCCTATTGTTTTATCTAGCCATGTCCATCACCTGAAACCCCCCCCCCCCTTAACCTATCAGATGAGCTGAGCTGCTTCTTTTGGCTTTCAGAGCCAGGCACTGAAATAATAGCAAGAACTATTAAGCAAGGAAGGTGAAAGGAGGGCAAATGGGATGCTGGTATCAGCAGGGACTGTGAAATCAACCAGGTTAACATCCTCTCAACTAACTTCTGCTTTCAACTTTAAAGCTAAATTTTCATGGCAGTTTTTCAATCCAAACAGCAAGCAGTTAGAACAGGCTAGGAAAAACGCTCATAAAACAGATGAATAGAATACATATAAAATGGGTTTATTTGTACTTCCATCTATTTTAATTTATAATTCAGCCCTTTTAACACACTGAAAAACATCTAAGCCTTCATTTATATGGTCTAGAGATCTGAAAAGTCTGTAACTGCAGAATCACTCAAACCGTTGGATTTTTCCAGGAAGGTATTTTTAGAATTCTAACTTTCATTGGAAAAAAAAAAGAATGAATTTCTAGCTCTGATGACATTTGGAAAAATGTTATTCTTGGAAGCAAAAAAATGGCAGACCTCTCTCTGGAAAGCTCATCGGACCCAAATATTTGAAGACGTTTTTTTGAAGGCCTGGGAAGAAGAAGGCCACCAGGCACAGCCCACTCCCCTTTCTCTTTGTCTGTAACCATCCACACTGCCGCCATCATCTTCACCATCAATCATCACCATCATCATCAGTCATCAAAAATACGGCTATCAGCTTTAACTAAGATGGTGCACAATTACTAATAAACGATACAAATGACCTGAAATAAGGTTATGATACAGCGTTTTTTTAAAAAGGAAAAAAGTATCATAGACAAATCACAACAATTTTGAGCAGTGGGTGATGCAAAAATGTAGATTTAATTTGGGGAGGAGAATTGAATATGGAATATATTATAGATGCAAATTTCTACATTTATTTAGGCAAATTCTTTTGCTCCATTATTTTAATAGAGAGAAATAGTGTGAGGATATTAATTTCCTGCATAAGATGGGAACCCTAGACTTAAATTCCTTCTATATTCAGGCTGCACCAAGGATGCCCATAAGGTCTGGTCAAAAGTCAAGATGAAATTAAAGCTCTAGTTATTTAAAAAAAAAGGATCTAAATGGATTGCACCACTGTGGCCATCTTGACCTTTTTTGACTATAATTAGTGGATACCTCTTGGCCAGGTTTTATTAATAATACAATGAATCTTGAGATGGTGGCTTATTTTTATATGAGGGGTACAAGGTGCTTTGTTTCCACATCTTATTCTGCTAATCCTGGTTTTACCACCTGCCTCCCTGCCTCCCTCCCTCCCTCCCTCCCTCTCTCTCTCTCTCTCTCTCTCTCCCTCCTCTTAAACCAGCATTAATAATGATGCCACATCAACTCAAAATATATATTTTAAAAAAAATATTTCAAAGAGGCAACTGGGCTTCCTTTGTTTTTCCTCAACGATGATTTGCTTCTCATCCAAGAAGCTTCTTTAGTTCTGAACTGATGAAGCTTCTTGGATGAGAAGCGAAACTTCTTCATAGAAAAGGGCGCACAACTTGGGCGCGCAACTTGGGCGTCCTTCTGGATTCCCGGCTGGCCATGGAGGACCATGTGGCGGCCGTGGCCAGGGGGGCGTTCTATCAGGTTCGCCTGATACGCCAGTTGCGCCCCTTACTAGACCGGGGGGCCCTTCGCACAGTCACTCAAGCGCTTGTGACATCTCGGCTGGATTACTGTAACACTCTCTACATGGGGCTCCCCTTGAGGTGCACTCGAAGGCTGCAGTTAGTGCAGAATGCGGCCGCGCGGGTGGTTATGGGTGCCTCAAGGCAAGCCCACGTAACACCTCTCCTGCGCGAGCTGCACTGGCTGCCTGTGGCCTTTCGAGTGCGCTTCAAGGTGTTGACCACCATCTTTAAATCGCTCCATGGCTCGGGGCCTAGCTATATACGAGACCGCCTCCTGCCCCATACATCCCTTCGTCCGGTCCGCTCCCACAGAGCGGGCCTACTCCGGGTGCCGTCGGCTGGGCAATGCCGGCTGGCGACACCCAGGGGAAGAGCCTTCTCTGTGGCGGGCCCGGCCCTCTGGAACGACCTACCCCCCGACCTTCGCACTACCTCGGACCTCCGCCTCTTCCGCCAACGTCTTAAGACGTACTTATTCCAACAAGCCGGCCTAGGATAGCCCCCCGCATCTGACTTTTAAATATAAATTATAATTTGGTTACGGTTTTAATAATGGGTTTTAGCACGGGTGAATTAATTTAATATATTTTTAATTGATTGATGTATATTGTATTTATGGTTTTATATAATGCCTGTGCGCCGCCCTGGGTCCTAACAAGGAGAAGGGCGGGGTATAAATTTAATAAAATAAAAAAAATAAAAAAAAATAAAAGGAAAGTCCAGTTGCCTCTTGAAAAAGCACCTTTGGGCCAATTGTAACCTGGATGACTGAGAATCTCCATAGGTTTTCAAACATAAAATATTTTTTTAAACCCTACAATAACAGAACAGAAAAACAAAAAGACAAAAATCATAAACACAACAAGAAAAAAATAATAAGAATGTGGACAACATACATAAGGCCAACATTAAACATACATTGCCCACCCTGGTTGGATGTTGACAAATATTCTCAAAGACGTCTAATAGATTCCCCCACCCACCCCTCAGCCCGGTGGGTCTGCAAATAGTGATGAAGTTTCACAGCTCATTCTGCGCTCTCTGGTTCCACCAGGGTCTCTTTCTCTCAGCCCTCAAACCAGCATTGGTCATGAAACCACCTTGACCCAAAGGACTTTGACTGAGACCAGAGCAGAGGGTCTGTTTTGCCTGCATTTCACTTGGTGCCTCCGTGGGGCTGGTGGTTCTTCCTTACATTATTGTGCTGGAGTCTTCTCCTCCCTCCTCTGCTAGATTTGGCCCCATCTGGTGAAATGAAGCCCGAAATGTTGCTGAAATGTCCCTTGAAGTTTGGTCTGACTCGATCTGCTCCTTTAGCTGCTCTTCCTAAGGGAGGGAGGGAGACGGGGGGGGTTTCAAATGTAGAAAGGGTTTCACTGGAGGGCTCACCACATTTCTGGGTGGCCTTAGACTAACCATCTATAAACAATATTCCCATTTCCGCTCCCGAAAAATGGAGAAAAGAACACTTCTTTGCTTGCAACCACAAACGTAGAGCCAAGGTAATTGATAACAGGATGTGTCGTTCTTGTACCCAAAATGGTTTGCAGAAACACACATTTGTGCCTCTACATAGTTGTGCAGGTCAGAAGTCAGGCTCTTCTGAAGAGGAAACTTTGCACTTCCTCTCATCCCAAAACTCTCCCGAGCAAACTCAGATTGCGTAAAACACGAAAGGATTTAGGAGGAAGTTTTACCTCTTGTAAAAAGATCGGCTTCATACACTAAATGAATTTCAGAATAACACCAAATAATCATCTGAACTACAGAGATGCTATTCTTCTTCTTTTTTTAAAAAAAAAAAGAGTTTCATTGTTTTTTAATTACAAAAATAAACAGTCCACCTTTCCTTATGCAGTGGGACCGTTCCCTTTTTATGTCACCTTCAGCACCTCTTGGGACTTGGGACGAGGAGGCAAGAATTTCACAATGGGAGGGGGGAAAAGAAGAGCCTGCAAAAAGAGGAAAAGGGAAGTCAGGATTTCATAACGTCTGGAACAGAAAGAGGAAGGGGCCAAAAGAAGAGAGAAGGCCGGAAGAGCTGGCTGCAGGCTCCAGAGAAGCGGAGAAGGGGATTTGGCCCGGGCCAAAAGTCTAAGGTTGTATCTGCACTGGAGCCCATTTCTCTTCTGAGAGTCCACTGACCACATCACAACCACAACTGTTGTGTCATCTCTGCTTAGAATGCATTTATGTGTTGTGCACCAATTGATAGTAGAAGAAGAGAAGTTGATATGATTTGGAAAAGTTAAACATTAAGTAGCTGTGTGTTGTTTTTTACAAGTCCATTTTAATAGCCACCTATAACTTGTAGGAGGAGATTGTTACCTAAATTGGGTAACTTGAAGCAAAGCTGAATTATTGCAAATAATTTTCTCTCATAGAATTCAATTCAATTATTGTTGTTCATCTCCATCTGTGTCCAAAACCCATTTGTTGTGGTTTCTTGATTTTTGAAGCTGCAGAATAAATAGGTGTGCGGTGAAAAAAAGGGGGGAAAGATATTTTTGTGCCCACAACTTGTATGCCCTCAGCCTGAAGTCAATAGCGAAGGTTGGCAGGTGAGTTAAATATCAAAAAATAGGTTTCTACTGTTTTGAAACTGACTTGCACCAAAATAACTCACAATGCAGAAAAGCAACCATACAGGTATTTTGGGAAACTACACAACAGGCGGAAACAGCAGCCAGACACCGGCGTGTTAAGGACATTGGGAGCAGGGAAATACCTGATTTGTTAAATTAAGTGTCACCTGTCCCAAAGGTGCTTTTTCAAAAGGCAACTGGACTTTGTTTTTCCTGCAAGGCCTTTTGTTTTTCATCCAAGAAGCTTCTTCAGTGACCTGTAGAAGCAAAATGTCTTCCCCAAGGAAAAAACCAAGGAAGTCCATTGGCCTCTTGGAAAAGCACCTTTGGGACAACCGCTACCTGGAGGACGGAGAATCTCCATCGACATTGAAGAGTTATCTGTGAGGAACTTAGAGAAGAACATCAGCCGCGCCCTGCTGGATCGGACTTGTGGCCCAGCTAGTCCAGCAGCCTTGTCTCCTGGAGCAGATGTCCTCCAGAGGCAGCTGGACTCTTAGGAAGGCTCAGAGGCTTTGAGCCCCCGGACTTTTATGAATTGGCCTCACCCTCATTCAAAGCCAGCCAAGCTTCAAATCCCTGTAGGTTTCCAGACACACACACACACACACACACACACACACACACACACACACACACAGCTTCTTAGTACATTTTTTCCAATCCATTTCCCTAAATAGGATGAGAGGAAACAGGCTTTGTGGTTCAGAGAAGTGTGTGCTAAGAACATTTGTTTGAAAATAGTTCCAATCAGGCGCACCAATAAATAGCAATTACCCAATAAAATCAGATAGAGTCAAGCATCTTTTATTACAGAAAACCTTCAACTTCACGGCTTTATGCAAACGCCTTCCTTCAATCTATTAAGGCCGATGCATATTTTAACCATATGCTTATTAGCGGGATAGGTTTCATTACTATTTTTGGATACTGCATAAAGCTCTCAAACTGAATGTTGTGTGAGAAAAGGAGAGGCTGCTTTCAATTAAGGTCTTATTTCATTCATTTATTTTCCTTCTCCTTAAAGGAAGGCCGCAAGGACTGGGAGGCTGGAGAAATATGCAAGCCATGTACATTATGAATCCATTTGGGAACTCTGAAACAAAACAATTCACCATTCTGAGGACCGTTGGGATAGTTGCCATAATTGGAGGCCATTATTAGGTAGTTTAGAGAGACACATATAAGATTACAGTTCATATCTTGCTGTTGCTTAAGGAGGTGGATCATTTCAAGTCATGAAGGAAGCTGGAGTTTTGCAACACTAATCCAAAATTTAACAGAATAACATAATTGGAAGGGACCTTGGAGGTCTTCTAGTCCAAGCAGGAGACCCTACACCATTCTGGGACAAATGGCTGCCCAGTCTCTTCTTGAGAACCTCCAGGGTCGGAGCATGCACAGCTCCTGACTTCTCTCCTGCCTGGAGCCTGACTAATGTTTCAGAGCAAAAGTCCTGATGCTTTAATGTCAGAATATCTCGCTATGAGCTGAAGGATTGGTGCTCAGAGGATCTAATTCCTTTCAAAGTTATGCAAAAGAAAAGGATGGTCTGAATGGCATTATAAGTAATGGAGGCTCTGGTTTCCTGTGGTTAATTATATTCTATTAATTTCTGAACATTTCAATTGTTGCTCAGCTATGCAATTTAAATGTGGTACACAAGTTCCCCCTCGGATGAAATAAAATAAAAAAAAGCAATGCAATGAAATATTAAAAACGTTTCCCGCTCAAATGAAAGTCAACCCGTCAACTAGTTGGAAGGGTCGTGTCTTCGTAAGGACCAAGGATGGGCAGATGCCCAACAGCTTGTGTTGGTTTGCTGCCTCTTCTCAAATCCGTCAACCAAAGAAGGTCACCAGCTTAGACAATGAGGAGATCTTATTTGGGGGAAGAGGGAGGAACACAGAGAAAGCAAAATGACAGCAATAGCCAGGTGGTCTTGTACTTCAATTGGGCTACTACTACGTGGTGGATTAGCTGTAGCATTAGGCCAGAAGGGAAGAGGAAAACACCCTGAAGAATTGGGAAGACAAGAAGAGGTCTCATCCTGGATTGATGGAGATGCTAAAAGACCCCAACCAGGAATTGCATTGAGAAGACTATCAACCTGAAGGGCAGCCCATGAACCCCAAGCTGAGAAGGATTACATTAATTAATGAAACAATTACAACTCAGAAGTGACCCACTTTTTACCCTCATCTCCAAAATTATAAATAATCAAGGAATAATAGGAAAATTTTAAATTATTTTCTTGAAGGCCTTCTACGCTGTAGAAAATAGGTCTTTGGTGAGGCCTAATCCCAAGGCCTTGGGACACCTAAGAGACATTAAGCCTTGCTGAGTTTAGGTCCGAGTGATCCAGAAGGTTTTAGATTTCCCCCTTGACTCTAAGACTGATCCCTAAATGAGATCAACCCGAATGAGATCCCTGAGGCTGAGAGAGCAAAATACCCCCAAATTATGGTTTTTAGCTCAGTGCAAGTGAACTGCCAGGGTTAAAATTAACTTCTCCTTTGTCGCTGTGATTGTTGTCTGAAGATGTTGAGACGGCTCCGATGTTCTTCCCCACAGTCTTGTTGGGAAGAAGAAAAATCAAAACCTCCGCGGGGGACGCTTGGGAGCCCATGAACGGATGAGATCTGGGGGCACCAGTTGGTCAGACAGAGACCAACAAAGGATCCCTTTTGTAAGTTGGACGTGGGATTTTCCTCCTGTGGAACTGGAAGTTCTCACAGGGCCCGTTTTGTTGTGGGAACGTGAAAACCACACAGATCTCTTTAATCCCTTTCATAAACAATCGACCACCATCCACTCCCAGAAGGGGGCAACAACGAAGACCGCCATCTAGGTGGGCGCTTACAATTTTGCAATTGGCCCCTCTGGCCCCCCTCCAAGGACTCTGCAACGTTCCCAGCAGACTCTCCTCCTCTGAAACCCCACAATGAGGTTGTGCTTCTCGGTCAGGATATGTTTTCTCTTTAAATAATTACATACAGAGAAGAAAGTGTAACAGAAGCGGCCTGCGTTGCTTGGGGGGGGGGCTCCCTTTTGCTTCTCTCTTACCAAGAGCAACCTATAATTAGCTCTTGCAGAATGCTTTTGCATTGGGAATCTTGGGGGTCTCCAAGCCATCCTCCTTTGTCAACCAAGGTACGCGGGGAGGTTAGGAGCCAGAATTTGGCAACTGCAACAAATAAGCAAAGAAAACTGTGGTTTCCCTTGGAGCCAGGATGGCCAGAGTTCTTTCCAGAGAAGAATTTGGGGACTGGGTCTTAAAAGCTGGAGGGTAGCAGAAGCGTAACGTGATCTTCTGCATGGAAGCCACCAAACTCTGTTCTTAGCCGCTTGGGGGACAGGATTTCCCCCCCCTTTTAAGGCTCCATCATGAAAGCAAATGGGGGTGAGGGTGGAGACTCCAGTTGAGGTCCCTGACCTTCTCTTGCTGCTAAAAAACAAAACAAAAACCAACGCATGGAAACTGCCAAATAATCCCAAAAGTTTCCTTACAAAAAAGCAGGACGGGCACCATGAAGACGAGAAAGCAGCGTCATCAGGGAGAGTCTATGGGAGCTTTTGAAAATGCAAAGGAAAACGTGCAGATAGGATGGAAATGGAGGAAGTCCGGCTTGTATGTGGCCATCCAGGAACCAAAAGTAGCAGATGCCCAAATAGGTTGCGTCATCCAGGTTATGTACAGATTGGCTCCATTTGTAATTGATGCATATCTGTCAGGTGCGAGCAGCTAGAGCCCCCAGCTGCAACTAATTGTAAATAGCTATAAACTAAGCAACTTCATTGCCTTCTACCTATGTTACAAGAATGTCACCAGATTGCTTGACTTTCCCTGGGAACCACCTGAGAAGGCTTCGTGGATCTCGAGGGAAATGTAGCTCCTGCCACTTGTGGCTGTGTAATGATCCCAAACTGCCTCCCCACTTGACCCCTCCTTCCAGCCTAGCTGCCATCAGCCTAGCCTGCCTTTTCAAAGCACGTTTCTCAGATTATTTTGGCTGAGGAGCGCTGACAAAGTCCTTGGCATTAATTCAAAATTGAGTCCCAAAGATTACCCTGGCTGAAATCTATTTCTCCGTCTTTGTTGCACATTTAATTATTTCATGTACGTTTCATCTTTTCTTCAAGGAAGTCACAATAGTATATGCTCTAACACAAACACACAAACACACACACACACACACGCATGAACTCTGCCCCAGCCCTCCACACCACAACGCTCTCCGGTTGTTTAGTGTTTTAGTGAAGTTTAGGGTTAGCTGACCTCAAGGAGTTCATGGCTGACTGGAAATTTGAAATGGACCCAGGTTTTAAGCCTTCCTACTGGCCTCCACGCAGGAGGTGTCCGTGATCTGATCTCAAATGGCTTTGAAGGAGACCCAAATCAATGCCACGCATCATCTAGAAGGTTGTATGTTTTCTCTTTCTAGTCCCTCCAACTGCTACCCTTCTCCGAGCCATTTTCCATGACTGAATCAAAGCGTGGAGGGAATTTTTATGAGAGGAAATATCACCCAAGAGGATTAAAATCTTTCTTCAACAGCTCACTGTCTCCGTTCGGTTCAGAACTGGAGGCTTTTTGGAAGGCGTTCTGCGTGAGTCGGCTCTGTACTCCCTCAACCTGTTGCAAAGCTGGTGCAGTATTTTTTATAGATAATCTCAGGCCCTCAGGCTGATTCTAAAAGTAACAATTTTATTGTAAAACAAGGAGGCAACCATCTTAATTATTCTTAATTCATCTGTTTTGCAATTAAATTCAAATTAAATCCTATTCATCTGTTTCATTCTGCTTCGCCCCTTCCTTTTGCCAGGTCTTCTTGGCAGGACGGTGCCTCCCTCAAAAGCCAGGGGCCACTTTAAAAGAACGCCCCCTTTACAGGACTTCTGAAATTTTAAAGAAGCAAAACATTATTCCGGAGCTAGTTCCCACTCACCTCAGCCTCGTCTTCCGTGAGGGAGGAGCACAAGGCCAGAAGCAAACACACAGCCTTTCCAATAGTCAGGGGCAAAACCTTTGAGGGAGGAAGAATCCAGTCAACCTGCCTTTAGCCGTAGACCAACATGAGGGCTGGAGGGAGCGATAAACAGTCGTACACCGCCTAAAAGCTGAAAATATATAAAAACTGAGAAGCTAAACACACCGTTGTTGTAAAGAACAAAAGAATAAACATATTCATAAAAAGGAGAGTATATTACAGTATGTAATGTTGGGGGCATTAGAAGTAGCCTAGTATCATAACATAACAATGGGTGGCTCAGGAATTCTTGGAGGTTGTAAAAAGACCATAGTTGACCACACCAGGGTGCTGTGATAAAACACTCAACAATTCTGCAAGTGTGTGTGTGTGTTTATTTTATTTATTTATTATTTCAATTTATATTTTCCCTGGGGGGACTCAGGGCGGTGCACAGAAAAATAAAAACCCAACAACACATACAAAATATAAAAAACAATTAAATTATTAAATCTGTGCTAAAATTTGGATAATGTAAAAATTAAAACCAATAAATATCAAAATTTAAAATTCTACCCTTAGTCTATGTCAGGCCGGCTAGATGAAAGAAATGTGCTTTTAACATCCGACGGAAGAGGCGTAGGCCCATGATGGTACGGATATCGGGGGGCAGGTCGTTCCAGTGTGTGTGTTAATGCAAAATTATCATTGTGCAGAAATATTGTCAGACAATATATAAATACCAGAAAAAAAATGTTTGAACAGATGAAGGTTATATTGTAACTGAAACCAATATGACTTATGTCCCTAAAGATAAAATAATGTATTTTAAGTTAAACATTCCACAGTTTTTTTAAACTCTACTGATTATGTTTGTAAACCCCAGTTTTCCAACTCTGGGATTTTCTTGTTCTGGGTCTTCAGGCATGGGGCAGATTCTGGGGGCCTTTCAGACCAGAAGCTCACCTTCTTTAGAAGCGGTTCTCTCTTCAGGAGGAAGAGGAAGAGGGACCTTCCTCTCGTTTAGTCAATATTTGCTGAGCAACCGCTTCCATGGGGAAATGTAAGTCATAACTACCCATCAAGACTTGGTTGTCCCTTGGATGTCGCTTGTCTGAAAAAGGGGCCATCTATGGAGGAGTCAACAAGGCAAGACGGAGGCCAAGATCACATGACCAAAGACCTGCCTCTCTCTTCGCATTGAGAAAGGGGAGGGCTTCAATTACGCTTGGTCGCCATGATAGGAAAAAGATGTGGAGACTCCAGAAAGAGTGCAGAAAAGAGCAATAAGGATGATTTATTTGGGTCCTGGAAGCTAAAACCTATGAAGAACAGTTGCAGCAACTGGGTATGTCTCATCTAATGAAGAGAAGGGCTAGGCTGACACATTGGTAATCTTTCAATATTTGAGGAATTGTGACAGAGAAGAGGAAAGGTCAACCTCTTCTCCAAAGCACCACAAGACAAGACAAGAAACAACGGATGGAAACTAATCAAGGAGGAGAGAAGCAACCTAGAATTAAGAAGACATTTTCTAACAGCTAGAACAATTAACCAGTGGAACAGAAGTTGCCTTTAGAAGTTTTGGATGCTCCATTACTGGAGGCTTTTAAAAAGACACGGAACAACCACTTGTCTGAAATGACATAGGGTCTCCTGCTTGGGGGTTGGACTAGAAGACCTCCAAGGTCCCTTCGAGCTTTTTTCTGATGGATGGATTGATTGAGTGTCCTGCTTGAGCAGAGAGTTGGACTAGGTGCCTTCCAACTGCTATTCATCCACCCAGATATCTGGTCCGAAGCAGGATTTTAGCCTCCCATGGCCTACGACTAGTTTTGCCTTCCACACTGTACCGACTGCTTCAATGTTGAATTGACATGAGACAAAATGCTCTTCAAACAAGGCGTCTCTCTGTATTCTTCTGGCACTGACCACCTGTCCACCTGTCCCCTTCCTGGTTGTGTTCTTAACACCCTTGGGAAGAGTCTCCTGTGAGGGCAGCCATTGCAAACAGACCCTGTTCCAAGTGGATGCAGGTACGTGGAGGTATTTTAGACAACAACAGCCGTAGCTCTTCTCCCGGCTTCTGCCTCCTGGCTGCCTTGAGTGCTGACTAATCCATTTCACCTCACCCAACCTCTCCTCCTCCTTCAACCCTCCCAGAGAATAGCCCAGAATGGCCCTTCATTTGACAAACAGGAAGCCAGGAAGAAAAGGCTTTGCCTCTTGAGCGGGCAAGGATTGGATCAAAGGAAATGCTCCACACGCTTCCCTAATTGCTCATTAGGACACGTAATCTACGGGGCCCCTTGTCCTGCGTGAGAAGAAGGTGCCATTGTCCACTCAGCCGCCCCAGAGGAGACAAAGCAACAAATTCATGTGCAGTTAAGTTGTGGTGATGAATCTTTTAAAGTCCTCAACTCCGCAAGACCAAAGGCTCCCCATTTTTATGCCAAGCTGGCATCCATCATCCTCTTCGCACATTGTGAGGTGGGCAAAAGGGAAGTTGGGTGCCTGAAAGGGATCCAGTTGGGAGACCTTTGAACGGTGATCCATAGATCTTCAGCCAAACGTCCACAGGCCAGGGGTGGAAGAGTTACCAAGATCCCATAGCTTCACACCTCACAGCAACCTCCTCGCTAGACCAATTACTCATAGGATCAAAGGAGCCTCTCAGAATTTTGAAGGCAACCAGAGAAGGCGGACCTGAGGTGAGTGGGACCTCCCTTGGTTAGCCTCAGGCTCAGCGCCCCATCGCTCCACCTGCTTCTGAGTCAGCCTTGGCTCCTCTCTCTCGACCTGCCTGGACAAGTCCCTGCAGTTTTCTTGGCAACCTGCTCAGAACTGATTCCCATTAGCTCCTTCCTGCAGCTTTGACTGGGCCAAAGTCCCCCCAGCTGGTGACTTTGGACAAATGGCTGCCCAGCCTCTTCTTAAAAGCCTCCAGCAACTTCTGCTCCCCTGATCAGTTGTTCTCAGGGCCAGGAAACTCCTCCTTAATTTTAGGTTGCATCTGCCTGTCAGTACTATTCCTCTACTTTAATATTACTCCCTTAAAGTCCAGAACGCTTGTCTTACTTTGTTCCGTTAGCTGTGTCTGCGTTATGGGGAATTCTAGCATGACATGGTCACTCTCCCCCAAGGCTCCAACCACTTCGACTCCCTCCTTCAACCATTTCATCCCTAGTAATAAGAATTAAAAAATGGGGAAGATTCTCCTTGCCTTCTGCACTATTTTACACACTCATGGGATCGTCATCTGTGCAAGCCACAACCGGCCTTATCCGTGTTGCATTAAGTTCATGCATTGCAAATGCCACCATTTCTGGGTCCTGTAGATGACCAGTTGCCAATTATTAATTAGAATATCAAAATAACAGAGGTGGAAGGGACCTTGGGGGTCTTCTAGTCCAACCCCCTACTCAAGCAGGAGACCCTAGACCACTTGTCTCTTCCTAAAAGCCTCCAGTGACGGAGTTCTCACAGCTTCTGGAGGCAACTTCTATTCCACAGGTGAATTGTTCTCACAGTCAGGAAATTCCTCCTTAATTCCAGGTTGCTTCTCTCCTGGATTAGTTTCCATCCGTTGCTTCTTGTCCTGCTGTGAGGTGCTTTGGAAAAGAGGCTCATGACACCATGACACGCGAGATGCCACTTGTCTTCATCAGACAGATGGCCATGCATGTATGCCTGTACGTATGTTTATCTACTTGCCTATTTCTAAACCCTCCTCGATTGCTTTTGGCCCCCTAGAAGTCCTTAAGCCCTTTTAAGGGGGCTGTGCTGGGAGGCCCCTGGCGTTTGCTTCCACAGAATGGAATTGACACCTGAGCAAAAGGTCACGTGTGAACGGGTGGGACTTCTCCCTGCTCCAAGGGGAGCTGAGGAACTGCACTTGAGACAGGCATTTCAACGGGAGTGGTGGCCCACCGCCTCCAAGGAAGCCCCATCCCCTTGACTGGCTGGAGACGAGGCCCATTCTCTCCCTCCCTCCCTCCATTCATCCTTCCCCTGCTCTCCCCTCCCCCCTTCCCCCCCCTCCCCTTAGACGCTATTCAGAGTCCTGGGTTTGAAAAATGCACCGGCCGATTGTTAATTATCTCAGAGAGAGAGAGAGAGAGAGAGAAGGGGGGGGGGATGTTTGATTCACTTCATTCTGCAAGGGCCTTTCTACAATGGTGCCAATAGGGAGAGAATCTAATTAAGCCAATTATGCTCATTGGTTTGTTTAATCAATGGTTGGGTTTAATTGGGGAGGCTGCGGTGCATAGTGTAGGATGTGAGAACCAGGAGACCTCACTGCTCCAGTGGTGACATGCTCACCCAGACGGGAGGCTGCAGACTAAGGACCGCTTTGTCATGAATGGGAGCCTCCGCCAAGAACCCGGGGCTCCGTTGGGAATCGCGGCCCTCAGCCAAAGGAGATCAATGACGGAGGCTCCCTGATCGGAGCCATCAGCTGTCCTATTAAGCGGCCAGAGATGGCCGTGGCCTGGGCTGTCAGTTGGGCGATGGGAAGGCCAGATCTCCTCGTGGCATCGCCTCATTTGCACGGAATTTCTGCACTTGGAGATGGCAGATGAGGACGTTGGCCCCGTTCGTAGGCTCAGGGGAGGGGCCCGCTGGAGCTCAGCGGGGGCAGATCGCCTTAGTCTGCTCATCAGCCCGGAGGGGCTTGGAGAGGTTAGCAATGACTACATACTCAGGGGGGTGAATGTGTAGTAGAGGCATGATAGCAGTCTTCCAATATTTAAGGGGCTCCTACAAGGACGAGGGGGTCAAGGCAAGAAAAAAATGGATGGAAACTAACCGAGCAGAGAAGCAACCTAAAACTAAAGAGAGATTTCCTAATGGTGAGAGCAATCAACCGATGGAACAGCTTGCCTTCAGAGGTTGTGGGTGCTTCCATCACTAGAGGCTTTCAAGAAGAGACTGGACAATTGCTTGCAGTGGGATACGGCCTCCTGCTTGAGCAGTGGGGTGGACTAGATGGCCTCCAAAGACCCTTCCAACTATGGTTATTCTATTTTCTATGTTCCAATGAGATGCTCCTTAAAATGCAGCAAAATAGGGCAGGCAAAGACAAACTACACAATCCGAAATGTACACACCAATTTAGAGCTCCTGCACAGAGTAATCTACCAACAGTCCCTCATTTCATTTCATTGATTAGATTTCTCTCCCGCCCTATCTCCCAAAAGAGGGACTCAGTGTCAACGGGCAAGGAACTGCCGTTTTCTGCATCTCCTTCTGCCATCTAAGAGTGGTCCAGATGTTGTAGGCGAACTCTATCAGAGAGACATCACCTGTGGATCTGTCGACACCAACGGTGCACTAATCCGCCCAGGGAAAGTTCCTGACCTTACATGATCCTAAACCACATTAGTCAGAAATGGTCTTTCCATGCGTGAATGGCTGCAGAACTGCTGGCTCCTTGGGTGACTCATCCGTCTTCTCTTCCCCACGCCAGGGCTTCTTCTCCCTCACTGGGGTTAAGGGGCGATATTTTGTCTAGTTTTATAGAGAGAGAGAGAGAGAGATAGTCGGTGGGTGAGCCATGACTGTGCCTCCCTTTATCTCTTTGGATTCCAGTAGGCATTTCCCTCAGTGGACGAGGGAACTCAACGGTTCTCCACCAAAACTCTTTCACCGGAGGGAAAGCAGGAGGTGATTAAAATTGGCAGCGTTGCCGAACTTCAAAGGCTCGAAGAGAAGAACAACTGACTCAGCTTTTACACGTTCATCACCATCTTTGGGCTCCTGAGCACCGAAGCAAATCCGCCCCTGGTGCTCTCCAGCCCACGCTGAATGCCATCCGAGCCACTGAGGTGCAGTCGAAAAACACCTGGAGAAAAAACATGTGGAGAAATATATTTTTTAAATAACAGACCATCTACTCCAGGGGTGTCCAAGCTGGGCAACTGTAGGACTTGTGGACTTCAACTCCCAGACTTCTCCTGGCTGAGGCCTTCTGGGAGTTGAAGTCTACAAGGCTTAAAGTCGTTAAGGTCTGCTTTTTTCCATGCCAAGGCTTCTCCCGAGGCATGGGTGTGATCGCTCCCCTTTTCAGACCAGAAATTCACGTCTGAGAATCTCTGAACAGGTCTAAAGGTCTGCCTAGCTCTCTGCTCATGGTGTGTAGTTTGAAGCCGAGGTATTTGTACAGAACAAGAAGCACCCTTGGGCAAATACTTTGGGAGTCTCTGTTGATTAAAAATGATTTTCTCATCAATCATCAGAAAAGTCCCTCGGGAAGGAACAACGGGGGGAGAAGAAATGTGAAGACCAAGAGCTAGAATTCAGTTCTGCTGTCTTGTTCTGAACACACACACACACACACACCAGCAACCCTGGCCATATCTCACATCTGTCACGCTTGCAGCCAGAAGCTACAATAAAAGTAGGCCTGGTGTGTAAACACCGAGCAGTGGCCATTACGGGCACATGGCATCATTATGCAAAGGTTGCAAATTATGTCCCTGGGTGATAGGAGGCTGCCCTTCGTGTCATTTGCATCCCAACCTTTCAGTGCAAGGAGGAAACCGAGAAATGTTGCTTTTCTAACGTTAAGGAGAATGTCATTCTGCTCTTCCTCATTAGTAAAATATATATTCCTCCTCATTTAACTCAATGCATTTAACCCAGGTAACCACTTTCCTAAATAGGCATTTGTACTTTGTCAAAAGTAGCACCCGGGAGACGTTTTCCTTATCAGAAAGGTGTGGAACATTTTCAGAACGGCCCTTTGAGTGACACCTGGATCGTTTTGGGAAACCTCTGCCTGTTTCTGCATGAAGTTGAAGCGCTTGGTGGAGCTCAGCTGACAACCAGTTCCCAACCTCGGTAGTTTTGCTTGTTTGGACGGAGAGATATTATATAGCAAACCATTACCCGAATATAAACATGCCAGACATAAAACAAACAACCTTTGAAGGAGACCAGACAACTGGCAAGGATTTCTTGCTTGACCCAGAATCTAGCGAGAGTTGGAAAGAAGGCAGACTGAGAAGTAACAGGTAGAAGCTCCTTCAAGAAAGTCTCAACCTGGAATTAGGCAGAGACCTTTTGTCAGCGAGAAGAATTCATCCATGGAACAGCTTGACTCCAGAGAAAGGACAGCTATGTCTCCAGAATGGTCTAGACCAGGGTGTCCAAACTTGGGAACTTTAAGACTTGTAAACTTCAACTCCCGGCTGGCTGGGGAATCCTGGGAGTTGAAGTCCACAAGTCTTAAAGTTCTCACGTTTGGACACCCCTGGTCTAGGGTCTCCTGCTTGAACAGGGGTTGGACTAGAAGACCTCCAAGGTCCCTTCCAACTCCGTTATTCTGTTTTCTTTCTCTGTTCCCCTTCACCTTTGCTTTCCTTTTTCCCAACCTGTAGAGGAGAGGAGGGCCATTTTAGGGTTTCGAATCCATTGGGATGGTCAAAAGGGAAGGACGGAAGAGTCTCTGTGCTATTCTCAGGAGTCTTCATAGTTTTCACGGCTACAGTTTTATGGCAAAGTCTCCTCGGCTGAAAGGGCCAGCCAGCTTCTTGGAAGAGGCTTGGCTCACATGGGCTCCCATGGAGAGAGAAAACAGTTTCTCTTGATGCTCTTCCCAAACTTTTTGGAAGACCAGAAATAAGGCCAATGGTTGCGATTTTAGGCTATAAACCCCACAAGATACCTGACCATAAGTAAAAAAAAAAACCACCCTCCTTTGCATGTTTTATGGCTGTGGAAGATGGTGGCTCCTTCTGCTGAGGCCTCCGTGGCTGATGGAAAATCTTCCACGTCCTCCTGCTGAGGCTGTTTTTAACTCCAGGCTGCTAAACGTATTTTATTTTTAGCTCCTACTTGGATACCTGTTTGTTCTACTGGTTGGTCTTGGAAGAGACATTTTTTATTTATGAAATATTGGAAAGAAATATAAACAGCAATCTTCTCTGTGGCTTTTACCCCCTCTTTAAGCCTTTTTTTCAGTTGCTTAAGCACTGTTACTCAAACTTGGCATGCTGGCTGGGAAATTCTGGGAATTGAGGTCCACACATCTTAAAAGTTGCCAAGTTTGAGAAACACTGAGCCGGAGTAACCAAATATGGGTTTGCAAAGCTCCAGATGACCATCAGATGGCAGCAAAGGGTTAGGCGTTAAGTCTTCCATTTTGGGGTCAGATTTTTGCAGGGCCTAATAGATGGGGCCTGATCCAGCCAATCTTTCCGGCTTGGCGGACTGGTGGAGGGGGGATGATTCCATGTGAGTGGCAGACACATATGCACATGTGTGTGAACGCCTGCCATTTGTGCAAGTGGAGCGATGTGCATGCAGGGGCTCGTTTGTCACTTATGCAGCCCATTCCAGACAGGTGTGGCCTGGGGGTTGGGGACCCCTGACCCTTTATCTGTTAGTATTTGGATTTTAAAAAAAAAGGCTTATATAAAGGTGTTAGTTGCTTTGCAAAAACACGGGCCTCGTGTGATTACAAATTGCTATCCTTGCGGTATTCGTTCATCCTTTTTACCGGCAAAGGAGAAAGGAATCAGTTAAATGATCTGAAATGTTTAGATATCAGCACATGAAGCCGGAAGCTACCTGGGAAAGCGCCCCCAGGTCCCCTTAATCAAGAGGTTTCGAGGATAGATGGGAGAACTCTGGTTTTAATGGCTGCGCTAGCCTGCAGGTTGCAGACTATATTTCTGGATTCCGCTCCAGCTGCTTCTGCTCGAGATGATGCCGAGGACACGGAGACACCTTTTGTTGAGCGGACCTTCCGCCCAATCCCTGCACCTGGGACCCAGAAAGCTCAGGGATGCTTGCAGGGCCACTAGCATGGCAAGAGAACCTTCCAGAAAACTGCAATCCCCTCCCTTCCACCCCCTGCCTCAATGATGGCTTGTTGTGTCATGGGAACTGCAGGCACCCCAGCAAACCAAACGCTTGCTCCCGTGGCAAGTGGGAGGAATTGGAGCCCAGGAGTCCACCCAAGAGGCAACCGTGGCTCTCCTTGGGCACCACAAAGGTTCAAACATGTCAGCTAGAATGAGCAAGGAAAGGAGCAACTAGTGAATTCCAGGTGACCGTGAGGCCCTTGGGGGTCTCCGGACTTGGTGGCTTTCTTGCAAACATTCCATTACCCAACTAGGCAACGTCTTCAGTTGTGATGCAGTACGGATGATGTTACCCAGCTGAGTGATGTAATGTCAGCAAGAAAAGCAGCCAAGCTCAGAGAGCACCAGGGGTGCCAGAGTTGAACCCCGAGCTACAACGATTCCCCTCGACTGGTACTTCAGGTGAACGCCAAGGTGTGAGAAAGAAGAGAGAGGAATCCCATCCTCCTAGAGGGAAGACGGAGGATATCTCCCCTCGCCTTCTTCACCTCCAGGAGCCAAAGGGATGAACAGGAAGGTAGAGCTGTTGGTTCTAGGAAGGCGAATAGACCGTAGGAGGGAACATGTCCAGCCACTTCTCCATTTTCACGGAATACTCTTTGGTCCTCTTCTCTTCAGCAAAGCTCTGCCTCCCTCCCTCCCTCCCTCCCAGAGTCGGTTCTCTCACGTGGCTGAAGGGGCCTTGGAGGTCTTCTAGCCTGACCCCCTGCTTAGGCAGGAGACCCTCTACCATTTCAGATAAATGGTTATCCGACCTCTTCTTTAAAACTTCCAGTGTTGGGGCATTCAGAACTTCTGACTTCTGTTCCACTGGTTGATTGTTCTCACTGTCTCCTCAGTTCTAAGTTGCTTCTCTCCTTGATAGGTTTCCACGCATTGCTTCTTGTTCTGCCTTCAGGTGCCTTGGAGAATAGGTTGACTCCCTCTTCTTTGTGGCACTCTCTGAGATATCGGAACACTGCTATCATGTCTCCCCTGGTCCTTCTCTTCATCAAACTAGATATACCCAGCTCCTGCAGCCGTTCTTCATATATTTTAGTCTCCAGTCCCCTCATCCTCTTTGTTGCTCTTCTCTGCACTCTTTCCAGAGCCTTCCCAAGGCCTTATAAAGTGGTATGAACCTTTCAGGTGGCCTTGATCCCGTCCCAATCCCACCCCCTCATCTGGCCTCATTCATCCAACGATGCCGTCGAGGTTATGTCCCGGTGCTTGGAAGCCGTACGGATCTGGATGGGTGGTAACAAACTCAGGCTCAACCCGTCCAAGACTGAGTGGCTGTGGCTTCCGGCGCCTCGGTTCAGCCAGATTATTCCAACTCTGGCCATTGGGGGCGAAACACCGGCCCCCGTGGAGAGGGCGCGCAATTTGGGTGTCCTCCTGGATTCCCGGCTGTCTATGGAAGATCATGTGGCAGCCGTGGCCAGGGGGGCGTTTCATCAGGTTCGCCTGATGCGCCAATTGCGCCCCTTACTGGACCGGGGGGCCTTACGCACAGTCACTCAAGCACTCGTCACCTCTCGACTCGACTACTGTAATGCTCTCTACATGGGGCTTCCCTTGAGGTGCACCCGAAAGCTGCAGCTAGTCCAGAACGCAGCCGCGCGGGTGATTATGGGAGCGCCTAGACACTCCCACATAACACCTATCCTGCGCGAGCTGCACTGGCTTCCTGTGGTCTTTCGGGTGCGCTTCAAGGTTTTAACGACCATCTTTAAAGCGCTCCATGGCTCGGGGCCTAGTTATATGCGAGACCGCCTCCTGCCCCATACATCCCTTAGACCGATACGCTCCCACAGAGAGGGCCTCCTCAGGGTGCCATCGGCTGGACAATGCCGACTAGCGACACCCAGGGGGAGAGCCTTCTCTGTGGCGGGCCCAGCCCTCTGGAACGACTTACCCCCTGAACTCCGCACCATCTCCGACCTCCGCCTCTTCCGCAAGTGTCTGAAGACACACCTATTTCATCTAGCCGGCCTAGCGTAACCTCCATACTGACTATTAGATAGTTTTTAAACTTGGGATTTTAATTCGGTTTTTAGCGCAGGGTTTATTTATTAGAATAAGTATTTTAAATTTCATATATTTTATATATTTTGTATGTATTTTAACATCCCTGTGCGCCACCCTGGGTCCTAACAAGGAGAAGGGCGGGGTATAAATTTAATAAAAATAAATAAATAAATAAATAAATAAATCCCTGCTCAAATGCCCTAACAGGACCAGGGAAGCCAGCGATTGTTAGAAAGAAAGAAACACCCATCGTTCTCCCTTTCCTGGGTTTACTTTCCCTGACCTAAAAACACACCTAGAGGAATGGGTCTGCTTTCGCAGGATCCGCCTTTGAGAGGCTGCTATTCAACTCTCTGCATTCCGACTCCGGCTGGAATTCCAGTTTCTTCTACAAATTCACTGCCTTTGCTGCCCCCCCCCCGTCCTCCCCCCCAGGCTGGAGTGCTGGTAACCGGGTGATGTGATGGGAACCTGTGTGGTGGAGATAGCGGCCCTCAGAAGCCAGCACATTCTTTCTGAACTAGGAGTATGAAGCGGTGGCTTATCAGCAGATAAAAGAGCCATTTATCTTCATGGAAAACCTATTCCCTTCAGCCTGGAAAGAGGGCAGAGAAGAGCAGCCTGGAGGATGAGGGGGCTGGAGGCTGCAACACACAAAGGAAGGCTGGCAGGAATTGGGCACGGCTGGTTGAAGGGAGGGGAGGCCCAGGGGCGACTTCCAATATCTGAGGGGCTCCTACAAAGACCGGAGGGTCAACCCACTCTCCAAAGCAGAGTCTGAGCCGAGAGATGCCCCACAGTTACACACCCATCTGGGGGGGCCTCCCCCGGAGATATTCACAGCAGCCGTTTTCTGTTGCAGAACCGAGACAGATGTGGCTGACATGACATTAACTTCTTCACGGAATCAGATGTTTAGCAAACACTCAAATCGTCCTTGAATTAAAGGCAGAGCAAACAGCAAAATAAATGGACTGAAAAACAACATGAGACGAATGTCGCCTGCCAGATGTTGCAAAAGGCTGGCTTTGAAATCCATGTGGACTATTATTTCCCCATAGTTACACAAGGCCTGCCTGCCTGTGTGGGTCTGTGCATGTGTGTGTGGTAAGTTATTAATGCTTCTGCTATGTCTAAAACGGGCTGACATTCTAGTAAGAAATGAAAATACGGTGGCGCCTCTCTCCAGCAACAGATGTGGGCTAAGGGAAACAGAAAAGGAGAAGAAGAAATAAAACCTGACTTACAAAAAGGAGCCTTAAATCACTTCCAGTTTCTTTATTTGTCTAGCCTAAAATCTAGGGATCACAGGAGTGTTCTAGGTTTATCTACAGAAGATCTGTAAGCTTACGAGGATGGACCAGAAGGCCAGAAGGCAGAGCGGTCAGATTAATGAGGGGAGTCAAAACAATCCTTTAAAGGACTTTGTGAATCTGAGTCAGCTGCGAATGTCTTAGCGGGGCTTACTTTGAAATATACAGGAGTTTTAGCAGGAACGGTCCACCGCCCGGTCTGTACTGTAGGAAGCACCCGGCCCTCTCCTAGAAAAAAATGAGATCTCCTGGGAAATATTTCCCTGGATCAGAAACGGAGAAACATGTTTTTGGGCAGGAAACAGGCTCACTCGTAATAGCCCCCACCTGTGTCAATGGGCCATTAAAAGGCCTGGGAGAGTCTATTCTACATAACAAAGGCCTCCCCCTTCAGCTCCAGGGCGAGGGGATTAGGGCATGGCAGTATGAGCCCTTCCCCCATCTCCCCACAGGGCACCTGGGAAGAAGCGAGGCTCAGTCACGCCTGGGACTCAAACGCACAGCCTAGAGAGCTGCCCCTGCATGGCCCCCATGGGAGTCTGGCAACCAATCCAGAATACAAGCTCAAGATGAAAGGCCAGAGAGGGAATAGAACCAGGGTCTTTTCAGCAGCTCAGCCCTTCCTTCTCTTCTTCTCCACCAACGTTGAAGCACGTGATCACCTTTCCTGCCCAGGAGCTCCGAGCCACGGGGTCCCGTCCACCATTAAAAGCCACCTTTCCAAGCAGCCTCCATGTCTCCAGGGCCTTTTTCTCCACTTGGAGCCGAACCCAGGTGGACGTTTCCCTTCCAACAGCACAAGGCCAAAGTCCCTTTTCTGTGGCTGAGTGTGAGGATGAGAGTTGAGTTCTTTGTGCTGCCCCAAAGAAGAGAACGGAGTCAGCCCTTCTCTTCCTCAGACGAGACGCCCCCAATTCCTCCAACCGTTCATCACACATTTTAGCCTCGTCTCTGTGGCTCTTCTCTGCACTCTTTCCAGAGATTCAAAAAAAAACCCAAATCCATCTGGGATTTAAAAAGAGAGAGATAAAAGCGGCATTGTTAGCACTCTTGTAACCTGATGAAACCTTGCATGACCACCCCAGGTTCCCCCAAAGCTCACAGCCTCTCGGCCCAGGAAGGCTAAGGAAGGAAAACAGGCATGTTTGATTCACACCTTCCTGCCTTCCTTGGGCGGCTTTTGGAGGCCTTTTAAACTGTAGCTGGAAGCCTTCTCCTTCCCTGCTGCAAAGAGCCCTCCGGGGGCTTTTGGAAAGCAGATGCTGAAGGCTGCCATGCTCTGCTTGATTAACAAACCATAAACTGCATTCGGTGGGTGCTGAAGGGTTGTGGGACAAGCCAAGAAACACCACCAGATGCCCAGGAAGGACGGGTGGTTCTTGGCACTTTGTTTTCAGCCCAGCCTGCGGGGAAGTGGGAGTCTCCGTCTGAAAGGAGCTTTGGGTCCCCAGGAAAATGTCCCAGCGTGTCGAGACTGTGGGGCACATTCTCAGGGCTTGTGATTCAGGTGACATCACAAAGAAGACGGGGCGATGACAGGCGGATGCCAGAAAAGAAAGGATTTTGGGATCTCCTAGACTGCCTTGCAATGTTCATTTCGGGAACTCGCACCTTGGTCCCAAGAGGCTTCAATGGAACCCCAAGGAAGTTCAGGCAGGCAGGGATCGAACTAATTCCCCACCACATCCAGCCCTGATGATGTTAGCTAGTTTGGGTAATGAAAGGTCTGCAAGGAAACAAACCCAAGTTCAGTGAGCACCCAGGATCCCACAGTCTTCTTCTTCTTCTTCTTCTTCTTCTTCTTCTTCTTCTTCTTCTTCTTCTTCTTCTTCTTCTTCTTCTTCTTCTTCTTCTTCTTCTTCTTCTTCTTCTTCTTCTTCTTCTTCTTCTTCTTCTCCTTCTCCTTCTCCTTCTCCTTCTCCTTCTCCTTCTCCTTCCTCTTCCTCTTCCTCTCCTTCTCCTCCTCCTCCTCCTCCTCCTTCCTCCTCCTCCTCCCTCCTCCTCCTTTTCCTCCTCCTTCCTCCTCCTCCACCTCCTTTTCCTCCTCCCCCCCCCCCCCCTGCAAACTCCTCTCCCTTCTAGCGCAAATGATGCCACCTAGTTTAGGTAATGGAAGAGGAGCCGTGAGAAAGCAAGCAGCCTCCGAGAGCGCCCAGGAGCCCTGCCTTGTTCTCTCCCTTCGGCTCACAGGTTGGTGTCTTTGGATAATTAGTCTCTAAACCAGGAGGGGCCCCAGTAATGTGGTCCAAATCCCTTTCAATCAGCCCAATTAATTAGTCAAAGGTCAACTCGATGCAGCCAATAAAGTCCTGGGCGGAATCGATCTCTGTGATCTTCCCGTAATGGGGAAGCCTTGGAGCATCCTCTGGAGGGGGGCTTGGAATGTCCTCCTCGCTTCATTCCTCCTCCTTTCTCAGCCGTCATTCGCTCCATTGAACGTGGCCCTTGGCCATCCTCCAAGGCAACAATCGGCCAGGATTTCCATTCCAAAGGAGTTGCCGCCCTGTGGCTGCAGGGAGGGAGCGAATGGGAGTCTTGGCCAGGAGACCCTGGTTCAACCCCCCCAGCCCCACATCTCACCCCCACCCCCAGGGAGGAGAAGCAGCCGGCTTCCCCCTGGCGGTCCCACCTCCCCAGAGATGGAAAGGGAGTCGATGGCCGGAGCAGGCAGGGGTCAGAGAAAAGAGGCAGGACTGAGCTGAACTCTGAGGGCGACGGTTCAGGGCATGGGAAATTTCCCTGTGAACCTCAAGAGGGCCTGAAGGGCTTTGGAAGGGACATGGGGTCTGCACAGACTGGGCTGCGGGTGGGTCAGATGGTTGTCTAGGCCTTTAGCTTCAAAGCAGGAGGAATTTCGAAGTTTATAAAGATTTTTTTTTTTGATGAAAAGAAGGACCAGGGGAGACAGGATAGCAGCCTTCCGATATCTCAGGGGTTGCCCCAAAGAAGAGGGAGTCAAGCTATTCTCCAAGGCACCTGAGGGCAGGACAAGAAGCAATGGGTGGAAACTAATCAAGGAGAGAAGCAACTTAGAACTGAGGAGGAATTTCCTGACTGTGGGCGTAATTAATTAATCAACAATAACTGATGGTGGAAAGGCTTGAGACCATGAGCTGTGGCTGTTCCATCCCTGGATCAATGGGGCAGCCATTTGTCTGGATTGCTCTGGAGCCTCCTTTTCTTGAGCAGGGGGCTGGACGAGAGGATGACCCTCCCAATTCTGTTCTTCTGTTGTGTTTAGCAATAAATACGAGAGACCGAAGACAGTTATTTCAATAGATCCCCAGAAACAAAAAATGAAAATCTGATTTTCATTCTTTCCTGCAATTTACAATACAATACAATAGCAGAGTTGGAAGGGACCTTGTAGGTCTTCTAGTCCAACCCCCTGCGTGGGCAGGAACCTTATACCATTTCAGACAAATGGCTATCCAACATCTTCTTAAAGACTTGCAGTGTTGGGGCATTCACAACGTCTGGAGGCAACTTCTGTTCCAGAGGTTAATTGTTCTAACTGTCAGGAAATTTCTCCTTAGTTCTAAGTTGCTTCTCTCCTTGATTAGTTTCCACCCATTGCTTCTTTCTTCTTCTTTTTTCTAAAATAGGACTTTGTTTTTAGGTTTCAGGGGAAAAAAATATTCTAGGGCCTTTTTTCCCTTCTCCTGGTGGCATGGTTTGACGTCATCCCCGATTTTGAAGCCCTTGAGTAAAAGGCCCCGTTGGTGTTTACACCTTTGTTGATCTTGGTCAGTGGGGCGACAAGGTGGTTGAAGAGATCTGTGTGTGTGTGTGTGTATGTGTGTGTATGTGTGTGTATGTGTGTGTGTGTACATTACTCAGTGGAGGAACTTTGGTGGAAAGCGAGAAGGTGAAAAGGCATCAAAGCCTCAAAGGTTCAGCAACAGCTCTGGGTTTTGCAAACATTCGGGCTGGCTCAGATTTGCAAAAATATCCTTCTGGATCCAAAAAAATGTTCTAACACGATACATCACTCTGGGGGGGGGGGGGGGGGAGGGGAGGAGGGGAGAGAGGTTATCGGGTCATCTGATTAAAAGTCTGAGATATACATACATGCATACATACATGCTATTCAGATGGTCAGCATCATTGTGCATTTAGGCCACACTGAATCCAGCAGGCACTAATCCACCCAAATTTTATGCAAGAATAAACCGAGTTGCTCCAGGATTTTTTGCTACGTCATTATGCTCAGGGTTGGGCTGAGAGATACTTTTAAAAATGTTTTTATTTCAAATGGCATCATTTTTAACGTTAAATATCTGGAGTTCACCTTTGCCTGCCAATATGCAAAGATGCTCTTTGTCCCAAGGAAAAACCTCCGTTGTTGTCAGCCTATCAGGCACCGGGGCTACATCTGTCTGCCTCCAGACGATTGGAAGACGGCTGGGGTGGACTGAGTTGCCCGTGACTGTTTCCCCAATCAATGAGGAGTGCAGGAAGAGAGATTTCTTCAAGGGGACTGCAAAGCCCCCCAAAGGAAAATAAAAAAAAACCCAAACCAAAAATGGAGGCTAAAGAAAGCTCCTTGCCTAAGTTTCCATAAATGCCCTCGGTGGTCACAACCACCAAAACCCTGGATGGCTGCTGGGCTTCTTCCAGGCATCTTCTGGACGGAGGGATTTGGTCAGGGTTGAAAGTCAAATCTTACCAACCCACAGTTAAAATACAGTAATTGGTGTGGAGACGGAATGTCATTTAGCTGAACTAAAACCTCAGGTTCTTCTTTGAGTGGGGCCCTCTTGTGAAAACAGGTTGAGGGAAGGACACA
Organism: Rhabdophis nuchalis; assembly: GCA_039707465.1. Taxonomy (NCBI): domain Eukaryota; kingdom Metazoa; phylum Chordata; class Lepidosauria; order Squamata; family Natricidae; genus Rhabdophis; species Rhabdophis nuchalis. The sequence goes on from CM077651.1 coordinate 1,028,289, forward strand.
CACACACACACACACACACACAAAATGAAACCATAGGGCTGGAAGAGGCCCTGGAGATCTTCCAGTTGAACCCCTGCTCAAGCCAGGCCACCCCAGGGCCTTCTGGAGAAACGGCTGCCCAGCCTCTTCTTCGAATCCTCCAGTGAAGCAACGGAATAATTGTGGTCCATGATGGGAGGTTTCCTTCTAGACTGGGTCTCTCCTTGACACATTTCCATCTCTTCCTTCTTCTCCTGCCTTCAGGTGCTTTGAGAATAGGCTGGTCTCCTCTTCTCTGGCCCTTCAAAGGTTGGAAGGCTGCTGTCACGTCACTCCTGGTCCTTCTTTTCATTAAACCAGACGTGCCTGGATGCCCAATGGTTTCTGTAGTCACAGCTCGCCCTCCTCTGGGGCCCTGCGACCCGCTTGCGGCAGTCCTCCCCTGCTGCTTTCTCTAACAACGGCAGGTAGCCCCCCCATCTCAGGGAAGCTGCAGCCCCTCTTGAAGGTTGGGGGCGTCTCTGCCTACACCAGGTTGCTTGACAGAGAGCCTGCTCTGTCTCCTCTTCTAGCAATGCGGCTCCATTAGGCCACCTCTATCCAGGCCCTCAAGGGGTCCTCAGCAGTGACTGGAGAGGAGCAGAGGTGGCTTCGGTGGACGTGGTAGTGGTGTGGTGGCCTAGATCAGGTGGAACCGGCAGGCCTGCCACGCCCATGAACCAGTTCCCTGGTTACCGCCCCCATCTTGTTGTTTAGTTCTGCGCATGCATAGAACAATTTTAATTGATTTGCACATGTGTGTGCAGCACACACCCAGTGCACATGCATGCAAAGCATGCCCACAAGTGAACCGGCAGTAAAACTGGCCAGAAGGAGCAACAGTTGACGTTCACAGGCCAAGGTTGAGAAGACACCTCCAAGAAACCTGGGCTGTAGCAGCCGGCTTGAATTCCCCCCTGTGCAAACCTGGGCAGTGGAAGCAATCCGTGTCCTGACTCCCCACATCACCACATCCACACGCCATGCCTTGGACAGCCAGGGGAACAAACAACCTTTCCTCAACCCTGGCCAAGTTCAAATCACCATCGTGTCCAGAGCCATTGGGGAAGGTCCGTCTCTCTTGGGAGGTCCCCGAGGCTAGCAAAGGGGCGAAGGGAAGGGAAGGATCCGCAGCAAGACGGCTGGATGGCTGGCCCTCAACGTAGGGCAGTTCATTTAGTGGCCATTCAAAGTTCCACTGAAAGGAAGTGACTTCTGACCATTGTTCACTCTTACGGCCATGGGGGAGAACCGATCCTCGTGGGGAAAATCTACGTGTGTTTTCAACCCAGGTGCCGCCTGAGCCGTAAATCATGGATCCTTCATCGAATCCTGAGCCATTTTTGAATTTCTCAACCCAGAGTCCTGGACATTCCTGGTGGTCTCCCATCCCAATGGATCCAATGGGCCTCTTTCATCTCGGTCGGTGCTGGCTGCCTTCCCTCCATGCGAACGAAAGGAGGATTGGATCAGCCCTTGGGCAAAAGGACCCCAGGCCCAGAGTCAGCAGGATGCGTCCATTCTCTTTTGAAAGCCCCCAGGCCCCGTGGGGTGGAAGGCTGACGGATTCATTCCCTGCAGTTGGCTTAGGTAGAGATTCCGTGGCTCCTGCTGGTCTTTGAAGGCTCCCTTGGTTCTCTCCATGGAAGACAGGCTGACCTCATGGCTTTGAAATGCGGCTTTGCAAACACTCCTCCGTTCCTCCTCCCGCCAGGGGCTGCCCTCTGGGGTGGGGGGCTGCGGGGGGGGGGGAGAGGCGCAGCAACAGAGCTTCCCTTTCCGTGAACTGAGGCTAATCTCCACAAAACAAGACCAGGCAGGGAGAAGGAGAAGCTGGCCAGGAAAGTTGTCGTTTCTGTTTTGTACCTTCTGTGTCTTTTGACTTATCAGCAACCTCCCATCTAGGCTATCATTCCCCTCCCGTAATGCCTACTTTCCCTCCATCTAACTGTGCTGGTGAGGATTATGGGTGTTGGAACCCAACACAGCCAGAGGGCACCAGAAGATGAGAAAGTGCCTTGGCTACTAGAAGAGGGAAAGCCACGTTGGACAAGGACGAGAAACTGCCGAGACTTTCTGACTAGAAGTGATGCTCTTACCTAGTTTGGGTAATGAAACGTCTGCAATAATAATAATAATAACTTTGAATTTATTAACCGGATGGATGGATGGGTGGAGAGATGGAAAGAGATGATAAAGATGGATAGATAGATGATAGATAGATAGATAGATAGATAGATAGATGGATGGATGGATGGATGGATGGATGGATGGATGGATGCATGGGTAGGTAAGTAGGTAGGTGGGTGGATGGATGGATGGATGGATGGAGAGAGAGATGATAGATAGATATAGGTGATAGATAGATAGATAGATAGATAGATAGATAGATAGATAGAGAGAGAGAGAGAGAGAGAGAGAGAGAGAGAGAGAGAGAGAGAGAGAGAGAGATGTGGAACTCTTCCAAGTGTAGAGAAGCCAGATACGAATGTATGAAAGATGTAGTGAAAAAGGAATAACACCGTAAAGGAGGAGGGGGCTCCTCTGCCCACAATCCCCGGGTCCCTGTGGTCTGAACGGGGCAGGGGGAGGATTCCGCCATCCGCCCAGGGAGCGATTGTCCATCGGAGTGTCAGCAGGGCCTGGTTTGTGTTTTGTTTTCCTAGTTACCAGCTTGGCTTCCAAGGCCTTTTCCAGGGACAGGAATTCAGTCCAGACGAGCTGAGCCTTGCTGCACTTTTGAACTTGTTGAAACACACACAGCAGCTTCTCTAAATCAACTTCAGGACGGAGGACGCCGAGCGCACCACTCCTGCCTCGTAAAACGACCCCCCCTCCTGCCCCGGGAATGAAGGGGGGGGGGCTGGGATTCTGAGGAGCAAATGACCAGGAGTTCTGCAGGCTGCCACCCCCCCCCCCCGCCCCCGTTCTGATTTGGCCTGAAATCCGCAAACCCAGCGTTCTAATCTTACGTTATTCCTGCCTCCTCTGAAACTGCAGTGCTGGGCAATTTTGTGTTCCAAACCACTCTTGCAAACATCTCTATTTTGAAATATTTGCTTCTCCCTTTTTTCTAAGAAGCAAATTGCACCATGAATGATGAAGGCAACTGAGCCTAAACACCTAGGACCGGGCTGTAGAAACAGAGAAGCCTTAGATCTCGGCTGCCGTCGGGTTCCTCCCCTCCAGTCTTCAGGCTGGTTATCCCTTTCCCTTAAGCAGCCAAGGAGGATGCCCCGGAGGTCCATTCACATGAGCAGCTCCTGACATGCTGGGTCTTTCTTGAGGACGGGGCAGGGCTGTTCTAGATCAGGAAAATGTACCGGCTCCAAGGCCTGCCAAGAGCTGGAGAACAAGGTGTCTTCTCCTGAGGGCTTCTGGAGTTCAGCATTCAGCGTTAAAGGGAAAGGAGACGCTTTTCCTGTTAGCTGAGCTCCGGGCTCCTTCCCAGCTGACCAGGGAGGCCTCGGGGAGATGCTCGTCCCCCAGCATCCCATCCAAGTAAGAAGTGGATGTGGGAACAGCTAAAATGCACCAACCGCTTCACTGACCTGGTCCCGAGGGGGTTGAAGGGAGACCCCCAAGAGATACAGTCATGCAGGAGTCAGACTCATTTCCCCCCAACATCTAGCACTGATGGTGTTCCCTAGTTGGGTCATGAAACATCTGCAAGAAAGCAACCAAGAGCACCAAGGACCCCACCGTTCAACCCTGAGCTACCAATATTCTCTTCTGTGGATGCCTCATATGGGCGCCAAACGCTTTGCAAATGGGAGACATTTCCATGCAGACAAACGTCAACCATCTAGCACTGATGGTGTTACCTAGCTGGGTCATGAAACATCTGCAAGAAAGCAAAGAAGATCCGAGAGCACTAAGGATCCCCTGGTTCTACATCGTGCTACCAATATTATCTTCTAGGATTTGAGAAACCCACCTCACTAAAGGGAAGGGGGGGGGAGGTTCCCGCTCACAAACAGGCCCCAGAGAGAACCACTGCTGCCCAATGGTTAACTTCTGAGGCCACGGGAGGACAGGTCGCCCTCTTCTCCTCCAACGAAACACGGCCTCCCAGGGCTGTTAGTGTAACCTGAAGCCTCAGCGTGACTCTGCCTGGGAACAGTCACTAAACAAGGGGTTTGTCAGACAAGCACAATCTTTCTTGTGTGATTCTGAGACCCTCCTCGGTTCTTCCCCTTAAAATCGGAATTTTCTTGTGCTTTTTCAAATAGGGAAGAAGGTCTATGTGGCTCAGGAGCCCCTCTGCCTTTGAACTTAGTAAAAAGCCTTGGCTCTTTCCTGATAGGGACTGTAAATCTCTGCCCCACACACTCTGTGTCTATTAAGAAAGGCATACATTCATCACAATCAAAACGTCTTTTGTAAAGGGAGCAACTCATAGAAAACAACAGATCGTGGCTTAATTTGGTTTTAATGTGTTTGGGTTTTTTTTTTGCTAAGTTATGTTTTGGTCATTTGCTCTTATTTTTACACTGTAAACCACCTCAATTGAACACACCCTAAACCAAAAGAAAGATTCTTCTTCTTCTTCTTCTTCTTCTTCTTCTTCTTCTTCTTCTTCTTCTTCTTCTTCTTCTTCTTCTTCTTCTTCTTCTTCTTCTTCTTCTTCTTCTTCTTCTTCTTCTTCTTCTTCTTCTTCTCCTTCTCCTTCTCCTTCTCCTTCTCCTTCTCCTTCTCCTTCTCCTTCCCCTTCCCCTTCCCCTTCCCCTTCCTCTTCCTCTTCCTCTTCCTCTTTATCCAACATTGGACATTGGCAATCATGTTTTTATCAAAAAAGTGCTGTTGATTTTTGTCCAAACCGTTCCCTTAGATTTTGAAGCCCTGATGTTCTCCTTCTGCCTGGACCTCCTTTGCCTTCCGTCTTTCCCTGGAGGAATAAGGGAAGGATGTCCTATAAGTCTTGCATCCCATGTCTATCCTAATATTCTAACTTCCACTTTTTTATGGCTTTGGTGATTTCCCTTAGCTTTCCCAGGAGGCTTGTCACCTCCCCATTTCTGATTTTGTCAACCCAACTTATACGAAGCAGCTGCTTGTAAATCAGGGGTGAAATTCAGCAGGTTGTGACGTGTTTAGGAGAACCAGTAATGGAAATTTTGAGCAGTTTGGAGAACTGGCAAATCCCCCCTCTGGCTGGCCCTGGAGTGGGGAGGGAATGGGGATTTTGCAGTCTCCTTCCCCTGCCACACCCACCAAGCAAAGAACCGGTAGTTTAAAAAAATTGAATTTCACCACTGCTATAAATCCACATTTCAACGGCCTCTCCAAGTGGCCTTCTGTCAGAGAGACCAGCTCTTCCCTACGCAGAGCAGGATAGAAAAGATGCCACATCTGCTCACCAGAAGACCCAAATGCCCATATTTAATCCAGGTCTGTCCCAGGCCACCTTCTAAGGACGGGAGAGCTATTGTGCTTCACCACCAGGTTTGGAAGACACCAAGACGTCGGTTGCGTTGTTACAGGCATTCAAAAAGTCTGATCTCTTGGCCCACGTTGGAAGGTCCATGGAACTCAAGCCAAGCCTCCTCTGTGGCCTGTATCAGCTGCTACCCAGATCCCCTTTTGTCACAGGCTCCCTGATCTCTTCTTGGCTGCTTCTCCCCTCCCTACTTTTAATTTAAACTGCTCTGCAGGCTGCCAAATAATTAGATGCCCACAGGGAGAAAAGAGCAAAATCACCAGAAGTCTTCAAGAAAAGGTTGAGCAGCCATTTTGTCTGGGATGCCATGAGGTCTCCTGTCTTGGGCAGGGGGTTGGACTAGAAGACCTCCAAGGTCCCTTCCAGCCCTGTGATATGCGTTGAGTGATATGTGAGCAGGATGGGCAGCGTCCAACCTGAATGAATAAAACAAGCAAGTAAAGAAGATACTATGAAAATGCCACGGAGAGGGGGGGAGATCCTTTCCTGCTCTTGAAAAAGACACGGGCTCCCTTCACTCCCCCCAAGCATGGACTTTTGGATGTGGGGGTCCACACACACACACACACACACACACACACACACACACACACACTTTGAATTTGAATTCGTTCCCTTGGCTTCAGCATCAGGGCCATAAGGGGCTCTTTATTGCTGAGCCGGCCGACCTCTGCAAACCTCTGAGAGTCATTTCTCTTCTCTCTTTATTTTTGGGTGGAGCAGGGCTAAAAGGCATGAAATAAATCATCCAATATACCGACCCTGCAGAGGAGGTGCCTCCTCGGCCAATTCTGGGGCAGGCCTGGCTGGCTCTTCCTGGCCTCCCCAAAGCCTCCTTTGTCTCCCAGCTAATCAGCCCCTGGGCTGCCGGGCGGCTACTCCGGGGGAGCCAGAGAAAGGGATGGGAAGGGTGTTTGTTTTAATGCAGCAACAACCGACGGCCCTGACGCGCTTGAGGCCGTCACCTAAGAAAGCGCCGCTTTATCGGAGTCGGTGAGTCTGACAGGCTCCACAAAGAGAGCCAAGGAGCTCCTGCAGGAAGGTGGGAAGGTGGGAAGCCCAGGAGAACAAGGAGCCTCCAGTCATGCCTTGAAATGCGAGAGTTGGGACTTTGGCAAACCTCCTGGGGCGGAAGATTTGGAAACGGGGCTTCTGTGCTCTGCTTCCCCGCCTGGGAATCTGCTTTGGGCCGCCCTGGACAGGACAACGCAGAATAACAGAGTTGGAAGGGACCTTGGAGGTCTTCTAGTCCAACCCTCTGCTGAAGCAGGAGACCCTACACAGGTGGTCCTTGGCTTACAAGAATTCGTTTAGTGACCGTTCAACGTTACCATGGAACTGAAAAAGCGACTTATAACCAGGTGATATTCAGCCACTTCTGATTGGTTTTGGTGGAAATGTTGAGTAGTTAGGAGGACCGTCAAGGGCCACCTCTGGCTGGCCCCGCCCCAGATCTCTTCGCTGCCTCCCGAGTCCCAGCTGATCGGCTGGGCCTTCTTGGGTTGCCCTGCACAGGAGAAGGGAGCTGGGAAGCAGGTCAGTGGGGTGGGGAGGGAAGGGAAGGGGGATTTCGTAGTATCCTTCCCCTGCCACGCCCACCAAGCCAAGCCACGCCCACCAAGCCACCCCACGGCCACAGAACTGGCAGGAAAAGTGTTTGAATCCCACCACTGCGTAGAACCATTTTTCACACTCACAATCGTTGCAGCTTCCCCACAGACACGTGAGCAAAATTCAGATGCTTGACAACCAAGCTCATATTTATGACACTTGTGATGTCCCATGTTTCTGGAACCTTCTGACAAGCAAAGTCAACGGGAAGCCAGATTCACTTAACATCCATGTGACAAACGCAACAACGGCAACGATTCACTTAACAAATGTGGCAAGAAAGGTTGCAAATCTTCGTTAACAAATGTTGCACCTAGCAACATAAATTCTGGGCTCAACTGTGATCGTAAGTCAAGGACCACCTGTACAACTCCAGGCAAATGGCTGTCCAGCCTCTTCTTGGAAACCTCCAGTGTTTGAGCATTCACAACTTCTGGAGGCCCCTTCCGTTCCACTGGTTAATTGTCTTCACTGTCAGGAATTTCCTCCTTGGTTCCAAGTTGCTTCTCTTCTCGCTACGTTTCCACCCATTGCTTCTTGTCCTGCCTTCAGGGGCTTTGGGGAATAAGTTGACCCCCCCTCTTCTTTGTGGCAGCCCCCCAAATACTGGAACACTGCTATTACGTTCCCCCTGGTCGATCTTTTCTCTGGACTGGCCATACCCAATTCCTGCAACCATTCTTTATATATATTTAGCCTCCAGGCCCTTAATTATCTTAGTTGCTCTTCTCTGCACTCTTTCCAGAGTCTCCACATTTGGGCGACCAAAGCAAAGACCAGCTGCCCTCCAGTTTCTCCACAGGAGAGCAAAAGTCAGAATGGCAGCCATGAGCTTGTGACGAAAATATCTTTCCTGTTTTGGCTCTTAATTTCAAAGATCTTGTTAAGGCGCAACGTTGATGGCCTCAGCTAAAGCGCAAACGTTTGAGAACCTGTCTCTCTCCCGTGGATGAGATATGGCGGAAAGAAGCGAAGAAGGAAAAAAGAATCGTTTCATTTGCTGCAGAAGCCACAAAAACCATACGAATAAAGAGATTATAAATGCTCAGGCGGTGTCTCCCTATTGCTTGATGAGGGTTCAGTTGCATTGACCTCCCCTCTCCCCAAAATGTCCAGAGGGAAAATCTAAGACAAAGCAAATACGGAAACGTAAATCTATCGCTAGATTCTTCTTAAATCCACAGGGGAAACGTGGGTCTCTTCAGAGATAAAGTACAGCACAATAGGAGCAAAAAAAGAAAGAAAGAAGAGGATTAAAAAAAACCCAATATGGTGGTCAAGTCAAATGGCACATTGGTTTGTACCACTGAAAATTTTTAAAGAATGTTAAAATTATCACTTCTTCATCTACCCAATAAAATTCCAGGTTCTCTTGTCCATATCTTATTCATATTCCGGATACATAACTGTTTACGCAATTTTTTATTTTATTATTAAATGGCCACTCAGTCACCAGCAACAATTTGGAAGGAATCCCAAGACTGAATATGGACGCTGAATATTCCGTCCTTAGCTTCCTGCCCAGCCGTCCGTGTCCCTCCTTCTCACGGAATCGAATTCTTCTGAGATCATCGGAAACCGAATGTAGGAGGTTTCGTAGCTGTACAGTATTCTACAGGTAGTCCTCGCCTTATGACGACCCTTGGGAAAGAGAACCTCCACTGCTATGCAAAGCAAGACCGTTGCTAAAGTCAGTCAGACCTGCTTTCATGACGTTTGTGCCACAGTTGCAAAAATGCAGGATTCTCCTTTGGTAATTAAAAAAAAAAGGTCTATTTTTCAATTTCACGCCTTAGTTGCAAGTAGCCATCTTTTTTCCAATTCTCCTCAGGATTTAACACTCTGCAAGGATCCGGTTGGGCTCCTTGTGGCTCCATGGATGCCATTGACGTAGCCTTTCTTTTATTGTGCTAGATATGTTTTTACAGCACGTTCTGTTGACTGAAGGCATGTTTGAGTTGAATGCCAGCTGGAGATGCGCAGCCTGGCAGGCCATTATTGAACTCGGTTGAACAAATAGAGAAGGAGAAGAAAAGAACATTTCAAAAGAGTCGTGTTTATTTACAGTGTTATCTGAAGCCTCCCAACCGTTCAATATTTGCTCTTCATTGGCTGGGGGTCTTCTTTTCATGCTCTGAAATGGATGGATCCCGAGGGGAGGGTTATTGTTATTTAAATAAATTGCATTAATTTTCTATTAATTACATTTCTTAGTGCTTAATAAACCTCGTGTTGTCGGGGTATTTGATTTGCTTCTTAATCGCCATCCTTTTCCCCCAACCCCTGGTAAAATAACTTCCATGCTTGATAATTTCCTGTGTCTCCTTTCTGTCTGATTCTCAATGTGAGTCTATCCATTTCTGCACAATCTGTCTTCTTAATTCTCTCTTCTTCTTGCCGTGTTTCTTCATTTTCCCAATATTGTGGGAAGCGAATCCTCGCTGCTTTTAAGGCATGTGATGCTACATACATACTTTTCTTATCAAAATTTTCTGATATCTTCCCTATTAAAAACAATTCAGGTTTAAAATCTACCTGTTTCCCCGTTCTCTTTTCTATCCATCTGGGTATTTTTGCCCAATTTCTTTTAGCTTCCGAGGGGAAGGTTATTAAAGATTATTATTATTATTATTATTATTATTATTATTATTATTATTATTATTATTATTATTATTAGTAGTAGTAGTAGTAGTAGTAGTAGTAGTAGTAGTAGTAGTAGTAGTAGATGATTTATATACCGCTCCTATCGCCATCAAGATGGACTCAGGGCGGTGATGCAGCCAAGTGCAAAAAAAGGATCTTTATGGGAGATGGGTGGGATTCCTCGGATTTTAAGCCTCCTCTGTTTTTCCATCACTCCTTCTTCTGGGTACAGGTAGTCCTCGACTTACGACCCCAACTGAGCTCCAAATTTCCATTGCTAAGCAAGACAGTTGTTAAGTGAGTTTTGCCCCATTGTTCCCACCTTTCCCACACGGTCGTTAAGCAAACCTGGCTTCCTTATTGACGGTGCTTGTCGGAAGGTTGCAAAAGGAGATCACGTGACTCCAGGGCACCACAACCATCGTAAGTACATGCCAGTTGCCAAGCTTCTGGATTTTTGTGATGGGACCATGGAGATGTTGCAATGGCCATAAGGGTGAAAAACAGTCATAAGTCACTTTTTCCCCAGTGCCGTTTAGTGAATGGCCACTAAACAAATGGTTTCAAGTAGAGGAATGTCTGCATGTAGGCCCAGGCCCAACCCCATCCCTGAGAATGAAATCCCACGGAATGAAAAGATTTGGGGATACAAAAGTCTTAGAGGAGAGGAGGAACAAGGAGGTGGATTTTCTCCCCTCTCCTCTCCTCCCCTCCCTCTTCTCTTCTCTTCTCTTCTCTTCTCTTCTCTCGTCTTGTCTCGTCCCTTCCCTCCCCCTCTTCTCTTCTCTTCTCTCCTCTCCTCTCCTTCTCTCCTCTCCTTCTCTCCTCTCCTTCTCTCCTCTCCTCTCCTTCTCTTCTCTTCTCAAGGAGAGACTGGGCTGCCATTTGTCAGAAATGGTGGAGGGTGTCCTGCTTGGGCAGGGGGTTGGACTAGATGACCTACAAGGCCCCTTCCAACTCTGTCCATCTAATATCCATGTCCACCACTGCCTTTCCTCTGACGGGTGCCCTTTATGCGCACGCACACACACACACACCACACTGGAAAAATCACCTCACAATAACGCATGCACAATTTCCCCATTGTAAAGTTTCCTCCTTTCCATGGCTGCTGTTCCTTCTCGTCAGCTGGATGGAGCAGAGAGCAGAGGGAGGGGCAGGCGACCCCTGAGACACCCCGGAGGGGTCGAGAGGAGGAAGAAGCTGACCTAGAAGGGAGGAGAGATGAAATACGAATTAAACTAATAGGAATAATTTTAGAAAATCAAGGAACTATTCATCGAAGACTCTCGGGCATCTACTAAAAACAGTTCATTCATTCACAATTAGTTCTCTCTCTCTATTTGTTTATTTTTCTCCAGAGAAACACTGCGTGTCTGTGTTTAGGGATGGGGGGACGGGACTACATGGAAGAAACTCAGGCCTTATTAGATTAAAATAGCAAAAACATGAAATGGTCACAACTTTGCTGGTCGCGATTGTTGATCACATGACCCCGGGATGCTGCAACCATAAATGAACACCTGGCAGTTGCCAGAGACCCAACTTTTGGGAATGTGACCGTAGGGAGGGTGCAATGGTCATAGGTTTGAGGACCGACTCAAAGTCAGTTCTTTCAATACCTCTGTAACATTGAACGGTCGCTAAACGAATGCTGATAAGTCGAGAGTTACTTGAACACAGAGATGATTGTACAAAATAAAAATTCAGAATTCTCCTTTAATCGTCCTCTAACTCTCTGTAAAACATGCTGCAAACAAAGTTTGGTTGTTTTGCCGTGACTTCCTTCCAGCCGTTTGTTGTGTTTGTTAGGAACATAATCCTAGTGTTGGGTTGGCAATATATATAAGCCATGATTGGAATATTGTATCTGTAACTTTAACTGCTACAGTGAGATGTCATTGGCTGCTGTTTCCTCAATCAGCCATAAGAGGGAGCCAGAATCGATGTTAGATGCTGATCCTTTGGATGATGGCTGCTCTGTATGTCGGTTATTGATCAGCGAAGGGAATCGTGAGTTGAGCAACTGTAAGCCAATGTTTGCATAATAGACTGTGTATATGATACAGGACTACTTATCACTTGTTTATGAAGAAGTGTCTCTTACGTTATTTTTCCAACGCAAGTAAAAGTCTACTTGTTTTACCTTCAGTGTCTGTGACTGATAGTGTGGATACCTAGCAACATATCTCTTGCTACATTCCGCTACACATTTTCGGAGATATCGTTAACAGTCTTGTTGCAGTTGTGGGTCTACAGTTGCCCTGCATGTTGTCTTTGAAGGCCCTGCCCTTATCAGTCAATCTCCGCTTGGGAGGACCTGGGTTCGAGAGACGTGCGATTGTGACGGGGCAAGAGATTCCGAGACTTGAGTCCCTGCAAGAAAAGGGGGACATTGTAAGCAGCCTTCCTGACCATCCCGTGCCCCTTTTTTGCCCAGGAAAGGTAAAAGTCGGAGAAGGGAAGCCGTGAGCAAGACGGAGCCTCCTTCAGGCCTTCCTCTATCCCCAGAGGACGCCTGGTTAACTCACCGCCAGGGAAATGCGACTTTTAATACACGATTACGTTGCCTTTACAAAGCCTCCTTTGACAGAAAACTACCTTCTGCAGATGACCAGAAAGGCTAGCAGTGGGATTGTGAAATTGTGCGTGAGGAGCACAGTCACAGCAATGTTTTCCCAAGCTTTCTCTCTCCCTCCGTCTCTTTCAGGGAGCATTTTGCAACCAGCCTTCGCAGTTATACAACTCTGAGGCGTGCAGCTCAGGTTATTTTCCAGAAATGTTCTAACACAATCATGAGAGGCTTTTGAAAAACGGTCTTTTATGCTTCAGAGGGGGCCCCGTTGGCCAGGAAGGACAATAAACGCAAAGCACACAAACTCCTACAAATATCAACATTGCGTTTATGACAAAGCAGAAGGAAAATATACAAGAGCTGCCTGCTGAAACATTGAGGACGGATCACTGAGTAAAATAGGAGTAACTTCCAGTTGCTTTGGTTGGCTTAGAAGTCAGTAAGGGCACATTTGCAGCCTAAGAGACCCAGGCGATGGGGAGGCCTGGCGTTTCATGCTTTTACTCGAGCTTTTGGGTTTCCTTGTTGCTTCTGTCGTTGTGCGTGTCGGTGCCTTTCTGTCACTGTTGACCCCAGGCAATGGCAGTTTTCTTGGCAAGGTTTTTCAGAAGTGATTTGCCATTGCCTGTTTCCTAGGGCTAAAAGAGAATGGCTGGCCCAAGGCCCTCCAGCTGCTTAGAGCAACAAGAGGGTCCCTTTCAAAGGACCCAAGGTCTTCTAGCTGCACTTAAGAAAACCGACGTCCTCTCTTTTTCAATACCCTTGCTCCAAATATTCTAAAATGTCCAACACTTTTCTCACGTTGTCCTTTAAATAAAAGTCTTTTAAGTAAAAATCCCTACGGATCCTCAGGAATAAATTTGCAAAACGATTTTCAGTCTGTCGGCTAAAATCATTGTGAACAACGTGCAGTAATTCAACAATCGCACCAGTTTATAAGTTTCTTGCTAATGTTTTGTCTTTTAGGTGCCTCTTCCATTCTCTGGCCTCTTGCCCCAGGGTACCATGGAGTTCATTACGTTTGGGCTAGTGGTGAAGGCACCAGGCTAGAAAGCAGGAGGCTGTGAGTTCAAGTCCCGCCTTGGGCCAATAACTGGGGCACAGGGAGTTCTAGTCCCGCCTTAGGCATGAAGCCAGCTGCCTGACTTTGAGTCAATCACCAGGAGACGGTGAGTTCTAGTCCCACTTTAGGTGTGAAATCCTTCCGCGTGATCATTGGGTCTCAGCCTGACTCACCTCTCAGGGCTGCTGTTTTGGGGGAGGAGGATGGTGTGTTAGTGGATATGTTCACCATCTTGGGTTATTTGTAAAAATAACAAAGAAACAATACAAATTAAATCAACAAATACATTGGTTGCTTCTTCCTCAAAATGTTTTGATGACCTAATAATCCATCAAGTCCAGGTAGCTTTTCTGGTTTAATCTTTTTTTATAGATTCAGAAACTTGCCTTATTATTATAGGCCCATCCATAATCTGTTCCTCTGTGATCCTAGGTGAATTTTATTCCTTTAGATATTCATCTTTTTGTTCTCTAGAAAGAGGTCACTTCCTTTATACAAGTTAGAATAATGTTGTTGAAATGGTCTTTGTTGTTGTTGTTTGGCCTCTTGTTATTTCAATCTTCTTTTCTTTTCTGATTTATATGCCAGCACTTCTCAGGTTTATTTGCAGACTCTCTGGGTTTTTTCTTTGTGCTTTCTATAATTCATTTTTATTTCCATTTCTCTTGCTGTTAACATGGATCCTTGTAAAAGCTTAGTTTGTTGAGAAATACTGATCTTCTCTGAAAACAACATTTACATACCATTCAAAAGAGACAATGGAAAAGCTAAGAAGGAAGCAAAAAGACCTCTCCAGCAGTCAACACCCAGATAAGCAGGGATTAAAACCAGGATTAATACCAGGCCAACAATTAAGCAGTTAATAATAACCCAATCAAGGAACTACTAACTCAGGCAAACGATCCAGCAGAAAACAGCAGCTAGAAGAAAACAATACTCCTACCAACACTGAGAGCATGTAAACAGAAAGCAAACTCCCTTCTGATGATGATACCTAGTTGGGTAATGAAATGTTTGCAAAAACACTACCAAACTCAGAGAGCACCAAGGACCCCACAGTCCTCCTCCTCCTCCTCCTCTTTGCAAACCCTACTCCCTCAAACCACTGATGATGTTGTCTAGTTTGGTGATGAAACGTCTGCAAGGAAACAAGGATGCTCAGAGAACGCGAAAAGCTCCACAGTTCAACCCTGAGTTACAAATGTTCTCTTCTATTGGTAGTTAGAGAGACATTTAACTATTTTCTAGGATATTTTAAGACGAACAAATAGAGGTTTGGCCAAATTCCTTCAGTATGCAATTCATGGCCCTGACATTCAAAGACGTTCTGGGCTTCCCAGATGGAGCCGGATGTGCTAAGTTCTACCAGCCCCTGTGTGGGGCAAAGACCCCAAACTCAGCTAGATGCAATGATAGGAAAGCAAGCATTGGGGGGTGGGAGGGAGACCCAGATGGGGATCTTAGTTCTTTTCCAGATGGAAAGCTTCTCAGTCTTCGGTCTCCAATCTTCTTCTGGATATTTCTGCAGAAGATTTGGTGGGAAAACGAGGGGAATTCTGGAGCAGGACAATTGTATCTCTAAGTCTTCTCAGACTTTGCTAGTGGCAAACTTTATGCCCAGGGTTTTCATGTGGTGGGTTGTGTGTGTGAACTCTATATTTTTCCACATGGTTAACCTTCGGGGCTGGAGTAGGTGCCTTGGCTGCCTTCCCTCTTCCCAGCCACGCTGATGAATTCTGCCCCAGGAGGATTTTCTCCATAAACAGGGATCAACCAAGATCTCCAGAAGGCTTGCAGAGAAAAGCTATACTTAATCCTGGAATGTAGGTTTCCACGGCTGCTGGTTGTGGCCGAAGACTTCTGGGCAAAGCCATGGGAGACTAAGAAGACACACGGAGGCTTTGTTTGCCAGGCTGCTTACTTCCTCGGAGCAGAAGCAGAACTGAATGGAGCCTCAGAGGTTGCCTCTTTCTGTTCAAAATGGAGCAGCATCCCAGGATCAATTTATGTGGGGGGAAGAGCAGGCAGGGGGAAGGGGTTAAACATGTCATCAGATTAGAGTCCTTACGTTGCCACAAAGAAGGAAGAAACGGGCAAAGTTCAGCCATAATTTAAATGAAGTCGGATCTGACTGCAATGGGGTATTGCTGACATGGTCTTCCTAATAAATGACTGGATTTCTTTTGAAACTTGGCTCGTGGCTCATGAATTAATTAGGGCATCTTTCGGAAACCTGACACCAAGTTGAAAATTTCAGTTTCTTGGCCTGATTTACTTTGTTCAGCTGACAAATGGATGCTACATAAAATATATGCGGAACAAGGAAAAATATTACATTAGAACATTGAAACTACTGGGAACTGTAGAAATAAAAATAACTTCCAAGCACACGTCATTCCAAAGCTCCATTCTTTCTCTGGTCTTTAAGAAACCAGGGAGAAAAGGAACAGGGCCAGAAGGTGGCAGATCACCCAATATTATTCCAGTCTTCAGAAAGAGACCAGCTGGTTTATAATTGGTCAGCTTGACATGGAGAGGAGACAAAAAATTTAGCGAGCAGGTTGTGAAATCCAGGAGCCAAGCAAAGTTGAGTTATCAAGAAGAAATTGCATCAAACCAACCTGATCTCCTTTTTTAAAAACCACTCCAGAGAACGGCTAGAAATAGGGAGATAAAAGCCAGGAAATCTACAACCTCGGAAAAATACAGGTTTCTTTCAGAATATTTTTATTAGGTCCTCTGCATAAAACAGTGGATACCATTAACAAGTTCTAATTTTTCAAATGTACTATAATAACATTGTATCATAATAACATATGATACAATTTTGTATCATAATTATAAATAAACATAATATAATGTTTAAATCATTTAAGGGACTTTTTTTTTTAAAAAAACGGTGTCTGTGAAAGGCTGAAGCATTACAGGGAATTCACTGTGCGAGTGGAGAAGATTATTATGACCGTAAATGCTGTTATTGAACCAAGGGTGGAATATAATCTTCAGAGTTTTTCCCATTCAGATGATTGATTCGCCCTGTGATTAAACTGGGCCACCTTGCCAGAATCAATCATTTGCAACAACAAATCACAAACCATTTCAGACAAAGTAAACCAAAATGTTTCTTTCCAGTTAGTTGACATGGATTCAATTGTGCACATCTTCAGCCTCCTTTAAGGGAAGGAGAACAGATCCAAAGAGCGAAAGCGGCCTTTGAAGTCCGATAAAATCATATTGGCAATTCACAAAAAACAGTGAAAAACCTCCTCTGAGAAGGGGGGAAAAAAGGGAAGTGCATTATCAGACTTGAAAGACGAATGACTTTGTTTTGAACTGTAAGCCACCCCTATCAGTCCCTTCCAAGGCCAGGAAGGAGAAAAACAGGCCCTGCTTCCTCTTCCACTTAAAAGCAGCCTGGACCCAGGTTAAGGTGTGCCAAAAAGAGACCAGGAGGAGAGGCATTAGATGAGGTTCCTGAGCTGGAAAAGGGCAGTTTTTGAAACAGGACCCGATCTTGATATCTCAGTGGAGGCCCTGAAACCACCGTTCATGCTTTGGACGGTTCCAAGACTTGTTTATGGCTCTGCTGGGGAATCTGGCTGCACAGGTGAACGTCATAAGGCCACACCTGGAATATTGCATCCAGTTTTGGTTGCTTCAATATAAAAAACGTTGAGACTCTGGAAAGAGTGCAGAGAAGAGCAGCAAAGAGGATTAGGGGACTGGAGGCTAAAACACATGAAGAACGGTCGCAGGAACTGGGTAGGTCTAGTCTAAGAAGGACCAGGGGAGACATGATAGCAGCCTTCCGATATCTCAGGGGCTGCCCCAAAGAAGAGGGAGTCAAGCTATTCTCCAAGGCACCTGAGGGCAGGACAAGAAGCAATGGATGGAAACTAATCAAGGAGAGAAGCAACCTGGAGAAGTTTCCTATGAGAACAATTCACCAGTGGAACAACTTGCCTCCAGAGGTTGTGGGGAACTCCAACACTCAGCAATTTGGAGATTGGACAGCGATTTGTCTTCCATGGTAGAGGGTTTCCTTCAGGAGAAGGGAGTTGGACTAGAAGACATCCAAGGTCCCTTCCAACTCTGCTATTCTCTTATCTGAAGATCAATGACAGCCTTTTGACCTTAACTTTGCACAGCAAATGCAACTGATATAGCCAATAAAGGAGAATATTTGTAGGGTTGAAATGAAAGGTCCTCGATGCTCTCTGAGCTTGTTTCTTTTCTTGCAGACATTTCATGACCCAACTGCTAGCTAGGCTGATGATGTTCCCTAGTTGGGTCATGAAACATCTGGAAGAAAACAGCCAAGCGCAGGGAGCACCAAGGACCCCACAACTGATATGAAACTGATATTGCACCATCCCGGCCACCACAGCCTGTGCTAACTGCAACTATTTTCAAAGGCAGCTTTGTTACAATAAGAAGGGACAGGTTGGTGTAGTGGTTAAGGCACCAAGCTAGAAACCGGGAGACCCTGAGTCCAAGGCCAGCCTTAGGCACCACAGCATTTTGGAGACAGCCTCTCTCCTTCGACCCTTGGGAGAAGAAGACAAGGGCAAACTACATCCAGAAAACGTTACCGAGGAAACTTCAGGGACTTGCCAAATAGTCACCAGGACTCAAAACTGGGCTGAACTTCTGCCTCCAAAGCACTGCCTGCGTGAAGACCTGAGGAGCATAGCTGTATGGACCACCAGGACCAAGTGTTGGGCGAAATGCAGAACGGTGGATCCTGTGATGCGACCGGAGTAACGCAAAGAACGTGAGGAAGAGCCAGGGTTTGAGTAGGAAGGTATCCCTCTTTCAGATTCCAAAGGCACACCGAAAGATGACAACATTGGGAGTTGTCTATGGAGAGTCTCCGTCCTCCAGGGCGTGGTTGTCCCAAAGATGCTTTTATCAAGAGGCAACTGGACTTTCTGGTTTTTCTTTGAAGACGTTTTGCTTCTCCTCCAGGAAGCTTCTTCAGCTACGGAGCTATGGAGATGAAGAAGCTTCTTGGATGAGAAGTGAAACATCTTCAAAGAAAACTTTTAGGCCCAGTACTCTTTAACATCTTCATCAACGATTTGGATGAGGGGATAAATGGGGAACTCATCAAATTCGCAGACGACACCAAGCTGGCAGGAATAGCCAACACTCCAGAAGATAGGCTTAAGATACAGAAGGATCTAGACAAACTTGAACATTGGGCACTGTCTAATAAAATGAAATTCAATTGTGAAAAAAGTAAGGTCCTACATATAGGCAAGAAAAACCAAATGCACAAGTACAGTATAGGTGGTACCTTGCTCGATAGTAGCAACTGTGAGAGGGATCTCGGAATCCTAGTGGACAACCATCTAAATATGAGCCAGCAGTGTGCAGCAGCTGCCAAAAAAGCCAACACAGTTCTAGGCTGCATCAACAGAGGGATAGAATCTAGATCGCGTGAAGTGTTAATGCCACTGTATAGTGCCTTGGTAAGGCCACACTTGGAATACTGCATACAGTTTTGGTCGCCACGATGTAGAAAAGACGTGGAGACTCTGGAAAGAGTGCAGAGAAGAGCAACCAAGATGATTAGAGGACTGGAGACTAAGACATATGAAGAACGGCTGCAGGAGCTGGGTATGTCTAGTTTGATGAAGAGAAGGACCAGGGAAGACATGATAGCAGTGTTCCGATATCTCAGAGGGTGCCACAAAGAAGAGGGAGTCAAACTTTTCTCCAAGGCACCTGGGGGCAGGACAAGGAGCAATGGGTGGAAACTAACCAAGGAGAGAAGCAACTTAGAACTAAGGAGAAATTTCCTAACAGTAAGAACAATTAACCTCTGGAACAGCTTGCCTCCAGCAGTTGTGAATGCCCCAACCCTGGAAGTCTTTAAAAAGATGTTAGACAGCCATTTGTCTGAAATGGTATAAGGTTCCTGCCCATGCAGGGGGTTGGACTAGAAGACCTACAAGGTCCCTTCCAACTCTGCTATTGTATTGTATTGTATTAAAACCCAGTTGCGTCTTGAAAAAGCACCTTTGGGACAAAGCTGGGAGTTGTAACCAGAGGATCTGCCTCCTTTCGATGGGCTTCCTGAGGCAATCTCCACAGGGTTGATGTCCTGGCTTCTAATATTTAATTTTGACCTGAGAATGGCGACTTGGCGTCAGCCGGAGCAAAAAAAGACCCCCTTCTGTCCCACTGCTTCCCAGCCAGCCAACGATCCAATACTTATCAGGACTAACTCTGCCCGGAGAAGGTATCAAAATAAGGAAGTGGCCTCCGTCATATGATCGGGCACAATCTCATTCAGAGAGAGGGAGGGGGAAACACTGTTTGCCTAAGAAAGGAGGGGAAGCTTATCTGGTGTTCTATTTGTTCAACTCTTGACTGACTCTTAGGCCGCTTCCTCGGTTTCCCCAGTTCCCAGTCGTCTCCTCTGTGGGGCAGGTGAATAAGCCCCTTCCCACAGCCTTCAGTCAGTGCGGGGGAACCCCGGGTCTAATGATCTTACCACGTGTCCACAGATGGTGGTGTAATCACAAGAATCCTCCTGGATTCTCAACCCCGTCACCTTCTGAACCCAACATTCCTCAACCTCTTCCCTGCTTTTCCTTCTCTGCTAAATTATGTCGTCAAAGTCAGCACCCAAAATATTGTTTAAATCCCCCTTTTGGGGTGGGCACCCAGCCCTCGTCTTTCGGGCAGAAGAATCCTCCACAGGTGATGAGTTTTGCTCACCTGTGACAGAGCAAGCAAGCAACCTCTGCTTCACCTTGAACAAATCCCTCCAACTCCATCCAAAGTTGGCCCATTTCAGGGTCAGATTGGCACCTAATAGGAAAAGGAATAAATTCAAGGAAGCTCTTCATCGTGAGTAACTATTTACATGGTCTAGCTTGTCTGTGGAGGCCGTTTGTTCCAAATGACCCTTGAAGCCTTAAGAACGAGAAAGCCAAGCTCATTTCAATGTCTTCACTGCCACTGTGTTTTTTTTATGATAGAGTTCACGTCCTTAAAATCAAAAGAAATGTCAAAAGAATATTTGGATCTGACCATTTTGTCGACCTGGATGACCAAAGCTTCCATACTATTGTTTCTCCCTCCCTACAGATCGAGATCTCTGAGGTTGTGTCTGTGTGTAATAAATCCCGTAGTGAATGGGCTAAACCGAGAACAAGCCATGGTTTCCCCCCCTCTGCCCTTCAAGTCAAGGTGCCCTCCGCTGAGCCCGGCCCAATTGTTTCAGGCATGAATCAAAATAGAATAGAATAGAATAGAGCAGAGCAGAGCAGAGCAGAGCAGGAAGGGACCTTAGAGGTCTTCTAGTCTAGCCCCCTGCTCAAGTAGAAGAATCTGAACCAGGGCTTCCCACCTGGCTGGACAATTCTGGGGGTTGAAGTCCAGCCATCTTCAAGCTTGAGAAACACTGATCTTAAGAAACACCTGAACTCTAATGTGGGGGTACACCTCAAACTCAGCTCGGGACCTCCACCCCAAGAACTAAGCCGGTCCAGTTCAAGAGAAACCCCAAGGCCTACCTGGCTGCACTAAGGACTCTGCAACCCATGTGGCTCAGTCTAGCGTGCTTTGATCTGACTTTTAAAGGTTCTTCGTGATCAGGTTGTTGGTGGGCAGAGATTTTACGATCTTTATGTTACAAACAGCTTCTTTTTCTCCCGCAGAACCAGCGGCCCTTTCAGAGAGAGCATTCTCAGCTTCAGAGGCACTTCAGAGGTCGCTTTGAAGAGAGCCGGTGTGGTGTAGCAGTGAAGGCACCAGGCTAGAGACCAGGAGACCGGGAGTTCTAGTCCCGCCTTGGGCCTGAAAGCCAACCGGGGGACTTCCCTCTCCTCCCAACCCACCTCACAGGGTTGTCGCTGTGGGGGAAGGAGGAGCAGGAAGCAGTTCACCGCCTTGAAGTGCCTATCAAGTAATAAAAGCAGGACAGAAAGCTGATAAGCAGATTCCATGTAAATAAACAGCCAGGGCCAAACGTGTGTGCTTAACACGACACCCTTGAGTTGTTTTTGTGTTTTGGTTTTGACAAAATGAGCTGAGAAAAGTTTGTTTTCCTTTCTTTCTCTTTTATTTTTTCTGGAAGGAGCTGAGCTGGCAGCGGGCAGGAGAGGAACCCCCCCTCCCCCGCCTCTTCCCTGCCTTTGGGGGATTTAGGAGCAGGAGGGCTGGGGGGGGGGGAGGGGGGGCTGACCAAAACCTATTTGTTTTCCCTGGGTTTTATTTATCTAGTTAGTCAGTGGGTGAACCTGCCCAGCACAACCAGCCTTTGCAAAGGCATCTCCCTGCATAACAAAGACGCTGGCTCCCTCCCCCCAAGACTCCAAGGGAGGGGCCCCAGGAAAGGCCTTGGGGGGGTCGCGCCTTTCATACCTTCCATGGGACTGAAAGGAGAAGGACAGACTGTGGGGAGGGGGCTTCTTTGCCCTTCCTCAAGTGGCCTGCGGATGTTTCACCTGGGACAACCAGACCTCCTCCTGCTTGTTCTTCCCCCTGGCCTGGGGGGTTGCTTGAGCTCTCAGCAGAGCTTCCCAGCCAGGGCGATTCACCCGTAAATGGCCTGGAGGGAGTTTTCTCCCAATGCCCGCAGAGGTTGGGCCATTTCATTTCTCCAGCCAAATGAAGCTCATTCCTAAAACCAGGAGAGAAAAAACGACCTTTTTGCCACTCTCCAGACATTTTTCTTTCTTTCTTTAATTCCTTTGCTTTAGCTTAAGAGTTAGATTTCCATTCACTCTGACCTTGATTCTGGATAGCTTTGAGCCAATGGTGATATTCATTTTTTTACTACCGGTTCTGTGGGCGTGGCTTGGTAGGGTGGGCGTGTCTTGGTGGGCGTGGCAGGGGGAAGGGTCCTGCAAAATCCCCATTCCCTCCCCCTCTGGGCCCAGCCGGAGGTGGCATTTGCCAGTTCTCCAAACTACTCAAAATTTCCACTACCGGTTCTCCAGAACCTGCCAGAACCTGCTGGGTTTCATCCCTTCTTTGAGCCTCTTGAACTATTATAGCAACTGCTTTGCCATCAGCCGGGAGGATGTGGAACACCCCCACACTGGACTCTAGAACTTTTAAGAAATAAATAAAATTTGTTGTTACTCTCAAATGTTTTAAAGAAGAGATTGGTCAACCATTCGTCCGGAATGGTGCAGGGCCCCCTGCTTGGGCAGGCTTCGGATGACAAGACCCCCCAAGGTCCCTTCCAACTCTGTTTTGCGATTAATCCTCTAACCATTGCTCGTTTAGTGGCCATCATTTTTTTCCAATTAAGGTGCAAGAAAAAAGAGGCGACGGAGGTCTGGGCAACGGAGCACGGGGACCAGGCTCTTAGACAATGTCTTAGAAGTTATTCCAAAATGTATTTAACAGCCACGACTTCTTAGCCTCTGGAGTTAGGATGCTCCCTTTAACGCTTCTCCTGAGCGTGGAAGTCCTGCAGGAGACACAAGAGAAACATCACAGATGCATAGAGGAGTTGTGGAGATAAATTAAGGGAGAGAAGATTTGTACTCTAAACAGATTTAGTGTGGTTGGAGAGCAAAACATCGGACACTAAATACCTGAGCTGTCAACCATGACCTTCAACCATGGCTTGTGCTTCTCAAGAAAAAGAGCCCCTGCCTCCATGCCTGCCACAGCCCATCTCCACCCAGAAGCCCCGGGGGCTCCATCTTATCTGGTTAATTTCAAGGGTTGTTTGTTACTCGCAGGACCCCCATTTCTCTTCTGCTTTGTCGATGGCCCCTAACCAAAGCCACAGTGGTCTTCACTCTGAAGAGGCCAAGCTGTTCCCTCAAAGGCTTCTCGTTCATGCTTGAATGGAGACACCAGCTACTTTGGAGGCTCTTCAGAAAAGCACTGACCCTGTGCCCTGCGTCCAATCAGACTCAAGAAAAGGAACAATGCTTCCTCGGGCTCTTGAGGCAATGCATACACCCCAGACAATATGCATTCTATAGGGGCTGTCTCAGCCATGGAACGAAGGCTGCACTGGGCCTGTGGCATTGCAGATGCTCTGAAGAGGGTTTTCAGCATTGACGTATGTGGCATGGGAGCTCATTGTTGAGACAGCCCTCCAAGATGGACTTTATGTTTAGTGTTTTATTCTCCTGGACTCGGGATTCAGGTTGGTTTGTTGAAATAAGAAGTAAACAGAATGACAGGAACAGAAGGAGCTCTGTGTGGTTTTGGCTAACTTTAGCCACCCAGCAAGACTCTCTGTCTAGCGAAACTTCCACCGTATAAGGTGATGAGTCCAGAGCGCCTGGCCCCTCAGCGCCAGGGACGCAGCTCCGGACTACCGTGTAAATCTCTGAACGCCAAGGGCGAAAGTAAACACCGAGGAATAAAATGCTCAACACTTGTAAAGACCAGCTGGATGCATGCTGAATGTCACACTCCGGCTGTTTTAAATGAGGTGAAACAAACAATAAAAATAAGGAACACCCATCATGGACAGGACCGGCTTCACTCGAACGGCTGTTCATCGCAGCAGTGCCTTTTAAAGCCCCAACGAAAAGCACAACAAGCACTTAGTCAAGTCAAACGAAACAAATATTAGGCAAAAATGCGAAACAAAGCGAAAGGGACGTTCTGGTTCTGGAGCCTCACGAGGATGGGGCTTCATTAGCAGCAGAATCAAACCACGGCTGTTCTTCCAATCCTCGGCAAGGCCTCCTGGGAGGGGAAAAAAAATTCAGAAAAACCGTGATGTGGGATTATGAGTTACTCCGTAGAAGTGCATCCACCTTGGAGAGGTCAGCCTTAGGTGACCCCCCCCATAAATCTTTTGCCACTATCGAAAATCCGATATTTTTGTCCACACACACACACACACACACACACACACACACACACACACACAGACACACACAACCCCAGCCGGAGTAACTACAGGAATAAATTCTTCACAATTCTCCCTTCCATCACCTGACCCATGTGGAAAACGGTCGTACAAGTTAAGATACATTAACGAAAGAAAAGAGTATACAACATTATAGAGGCGAAACGATAGTGTGATATAAACGCCTAAAGAAGAGTACCTGAAAAGGAGTAGGAAACAAGGGGACCATGAAATTGGAACGTATAGGAGGGGATACATTAACTGTAAAGAGACTCCGAGGTGGAACTGCTGTAGGGTGGAACATTTAGCTCCTGCGTTGTTTTAAGCTATGTGTTTGTTTCTGTTGTTGCGTTTATGTGTTTAAAATGAAAATTTAAAAAATAGGAAAAAAAGGGTCATAACTCACTTTTTTCAGCACCCTTGTAACTTCCAACTGTCACTAAATAAACTGTTCTGATTTTTTATTATTTTTTCCCCTCTATAACATCTTACAATTCTCCCATTAACATTGTTATGTCATCGATCATACCTGTATATATTAACCTTATATTGCTTCTATATTTATGTACATTCACCTACAGTTCTAAACATTTCTCTGTTGTTTCTCGGCTGAATTAACTTTATTCCTGTTATGTAACCATTTATACCAATTATCCCAAATTTCATAGAATTCAGACTCTTCTTTGTCCTTTAATCTGCATGTTAACTTGTCCATTTCTGCACAATCTAAGATTTTCCGAAGTTGGGAGACCATAAGAGTCTTCCGGGCATTTCCCCCCCTCCCCTTCACACAACCCAACCATTGTCCAGGGATTAAGCAGCATCCCAGGGTCCCGTGGGGAGGCCCGAATGGACAGCTGAGGAAGACTCCTCTCCTTCAGGCTGAGGTGGGTGATGACATCCGCAGGGACTCAGGCAGAGATGGTGGGACCTTCTCCCAAGACAGGCGGCCCCAGCCGAGAAGGGGAAAGAAGTTGTAATTTGTATTTTGTCAACAAAAGTTGCTTAATCCCCCCCGAATGGCATCCTCCAGAGAGGCCGGCCTTTGTCCCCAGAGCTGCCGTGGGGAGAGAGAATGCGGGCAGGATTACTGTCCACATGGCAAGGATGGTTGAAGGGTTCATTTAGAGCAGCCTCATTGTTGTGGGCTCACCCGGCCGGCCTTTTCTGGCTAAATGAAGGGGAAGACCCCGCGGAGGGGTCTGCCATGGCTGTTAAGCGATTTGGGGCAAGACGGACTCCGGAGCCCACGTTGTCCTCGGGCTCAGAGTGGCAGAATTTTCCCATGGAGTCTCAAGGGGAGAAATGCCTAGAGGGGCCTTTACTGTCCCTGGCAAGGGGACCCTGGCGGGCTGATCCCCAGGTGGGGAAAGGGGGGCGCCCCCTCCCCTCCCCCCCATTGCTAGCCTTGAGGGGAGGACAGAGACAATTCAATCCCATCAGCCTCGGAAAGGAAGTCTGAATCCTCACTCGGAGCAGCCTTTGGCCACCGCAGAACCAAACTGGGCCATCCGGGAGGGAGGACCAAAGAGGCCCCCGTGGAGCTGTGGCCCTGGGCTGGCCCCTTTGGGTGCATGTTGCAGTTTGGGGTGCTTGTGGTGCCCCAGCAGGATGGAGCTTTCACCTGAGGGATGCATTGGGCCCCATGCATCAGTCCCAAAGAGGCAGGAGCTCCTTCGGGTCTTCTGGGTGCAACTCTGCAAACATCCAGACTCCCTCTGTTCCCACCTGTGGCTCCCCCCCTTTTTTTGTAATGGACAGAAGGAAAGCAAGTTGTTTTGGGAGGGAGGGAAAGAGAAGGAGGGTGAGAGGGAGGAAAGGAGGGAGGGAGGGAGGAATGAAAGAAAAGAGAGGGAGTGAAGGTGGGAAGGAGGGAGGGAGGAAAGGAAGGGAGTGAAGCAGGAAAGAAGCGAGGAAGGCAGAAAGGAAAGAGAGAGGGTGAAAGGAAAAGAGAGAGAGAAGAAGGGAGGAAGAGCAGAGGGAAGGGAGGAAAGAAGGAAGAAAAAGAGGGAAGAAAGAAAAGAGGGAAGACAGAAGGAAAAGAGGGAGAGAAGAAGGGAGGGAGGGCAGAAGGAAGGAAGGAAAAGAGGGAAGGAAGAAAAAGAGAAGGAGGAGGGGAGGGAGGAAGGATAACCATCCTTTCAAAAACCATACTCACAACCCTCCTGGGGCTATAGTAGGACAAAAGGTACTTTGCAGAAATGCCGGGGCAACTTCTAACGGGCAGAGTAGAGGGAGGGTTTGGGGTCCTACCATCTCAATTATTTTCTGTCATGCCCCCCTAGGAAGAAGAAAACATTTCGCGCGCCGCGCGCGACTGTAAATAGTATCATTTGTCTATAAAATTGTTATAAGTACACCTCTGCATAACACTGTATCCTTATTAACGTATAAGAGAATAAGAAAAGAAAGAAATGTGGATCAATTTACAACAAAGAATAGCTTTATTAACTGTAGCAGAAAAGATTTAAAGTGCATTAGAAATTAAAAAAAAATTAAATCCTTTGCCGAGGTCAAACGCGCCCCCCTTTACGGAGCCTCGCGCCCCCCCTGGGGGGCCCCGCCCCACTATTTGAGAAGCACTGCCTTATACTATTATAGAGTCACCTTTGGGAAGGTGAGGATGATGGGAGCTTTCAGAAGACCCGGCCATGGTCTCCCAAACGCTCCAATGTCTACAGTTCAACTCTGGCTCTTGCCCTCAGGGTTGCTGGGTGTGCTAGAGGGCCTAAGGCAGCTCCACCATGACAGGTCCTGAGACTGCAGGTTGGTGGGGTTTCTCCACCGTCTCTGCCCTGAGGAGGAGTAAAGGCTTTGGGGGTTTTCTTTGCACGCCCATTGCTCAAGCAGGGAGCGTGTGTGCTTGTGCGTGGGTGGGTGGGTGTGCAGGCGCTCACGTAGGTCTGTGTAATTATGTTTCCTCAATTGCAAATCCACAGAGTTCAGCCAAGCGAAGAGTCCCTTCAAGGTACAGGGTTTGCAGCCTGTGAACTGGATGGGGAGCCCTCGTCTGCTGGGACGTCGGTCGGTCGTGCTTCAGAGACAACTATTCACTCTCTGTTTTCTTGTTTTTATTAAACAGAGGCGTGGCTTTCGGAATGTTCTCGATTATAAAAATAGCTTGCTATCTTCCTGAAAAACCAGAAGAGCGAGATAAGAACGGGGCTTGGAGGAAGAATGGTAATTTCAAGCCACCTGCGATGACTCCAGTGAAATATGACTGAATCTACCTTTGCAGTTGCCCCACACGGACTTCTGGGTCTTGGAGGGTGGTGCTAAACACGTTTGTGGGGAAAGCAATACGGCTCATCTACGGGAGGAATCGACCACAATCCCTTTCTCCACACGGATAAGGCACATCCTCACCCACAACTATATATTGGTGGTCTCAGGCAGAAGAGTGGATGCTGGGAGGGACATTGGCCTCAGCTATGCTGCGGGTTCTTCTCTGGCACTTTCCACCCCCCTGAGCCAAAGATCCAGTGACAACCTTGTTGGCCTCTATGTGACTGAGCTGGTTGCATTTCTTCATGCAATGGAGTGGGCTGCCTTCAGAGGTTGTGGGGGCTCCTTCCCTGGGGGTTTCCGAAAGGAGAACGGAGAGCCATTTGCCTGAGAGGGCGGAGGGCCTCCTGTTGGAGCAGGGGGTTGGACTAGAAGACCTCCGAGGCCTCTTCCAACTCTCTTATTCTGCCATTCTGACTGTGCAAATGTTAGGCAGCGGCAGGACTTTCCAGCAGATGCTGTGTGGATGCAGGTGGCTCAGAAGCAGCTGGTAGGGGCGAGGCCCAGAAAGGGCTGAGCAACATGGGCCTCCACGTAGCCATCAGGGCACCCAGGAATGAATGGGACTATCAGCAGAAGACACCCCCTCGCCCCCCTCCCCCCCCATCTCCCATGCCAGAGAACCAGGGGGAAAGTCAGGTTTTGTTTACCTCCCGTTCTGTAGGTGACGTTTGGTGGGTGTGGCAGGGGAAGGACACTGCAAAGCCCCCATCCCCTCCCCACTCGGGGGCCAGCCAGAGGGGGCATTTGCCAGTTCTCTGAACTACTCAACATTTCCGCTACCGGTTCTCCAGAACCTGTCAGAACCTGCTGGGTTTCACCCCTGAAGAGAACCATATTTTGCGAGCAAAGCGTGCAGCCCCTGATATTCATGAGGATGTAGAACTAATCAGCAAGTGGGGCCACCTCAGATCCACAACGCCTTCCTTGACCCCCCCTTGGGAGAGGGGCTTTATCTGTGGAAGACGTCAAATCGGCTCCTTGTGCCCTAGTGAGAGTAGCAAATGAGTTATTGAGGAAAATAAAGGTTATTTACGTTCCCTTCTCTACCTTACCTCTGTAGTCCATCATAGTAGAAAACAGTGGTGTTGAGCCACATCGATAGTGCATTTTTACGGCAAAAGCGTGTGAATCTCACACTCACTCCAGGGCGCAAGGTTGTCGAACACAATGCTGGGCTGAAGTTTGATCTGAGTTGTTCTATGCTGAGATTTCTGAACGATCAGACTCGTCTGCAAACCGTGTCCTTCATATTCCTGATTTACCTTCCTTATCAATACTGTAAGTTCCCTCCAAACTCGGCTGTTGCAGTGAAAACGGTTTGGGTGGAAGGACTTGGGCTACATCCGGTTCTCAGGTGGTTGGAAGCAGCTCCTGAGCTCAGAGCTAGAATAACAGAGTTGGAAGGGACCTTGGAGGTCATCTAGTCCAACCCCCTGCTTAGGCAGGAGACCCTACATCACTTCAGACAAATGGCTGTCCAATCTCTTTTTAAAAACCTCCAGTGTTGGAGCATCCACAACTTCTGGGGGCAAATTCTGTTCCACTGATGAATTGAAACTCTCCAATTCCACCTCTGCTTCCTCTCCCTGCGTTTCGTCTATTTGGGGACTCTGAAAAAAATCAGAGTGGATCCTGCAAAGGGTTAAATCTGCCAACCTCTCAACTGCCCACCCAGAGATATAAGGAGGATTTCCCCCTTTTTTAAAGAAGAAGGGAATCAGGCCTGAGAAATAATGGAAGCCAAAGCCCGGGCGACTTCTTTAAAGGGCGCATGGAAAAGAGCTCAATTCACAGCCCTGGTCACTTGAGAACTGACAAAGTACACACTCAACTCTGGTGTGCGTGTGAGACGATGGTGCAATTGCAGAATGATAGCATAATTACAGGGCAGCTCTTCCTCTTTTGGGGAGCATGAAAATTGGCCTTTGATTCAAAGAAATGGTTCAGATGGCAGAATAAAGGCATATTTAGCATTACTAACAAAATATACTACGTTGTTATAAATTGTAGAGAATATTCGGAGCTCGGCTTGTAGATTTAGAAAGAGATTTGTCCTCTGAGGTCGGTGCTTGACTGCCAAACGTTTAAACCTCAATCTGCTGAAGACGTTACCTAGTGTGGTAATGAAATGTCTCGGAGCCAAGAATCAAGCTCGGAGGACAAGCCTCGGCCTAAATCCCACGTGGTGGCCCAGATTTCTACTCTTGAGTCATTTTCAGGGATATTTCAAAGGACACGAGGAAGGCCCCGTGCCACAAAGAGGCGATCTTAACTGCAGCCCTGCTCCTAGCTGGCTTGCTTTAAAATCCCATCGATTTCAATAAGATTGAAGCGGTTTCTTGGGGCGGTTCTACTTCATAGTGGGATTAATGGAGCAGAGCGTATGCTTAACATACCTGACAACAAACTTATTCTGAAAATGGTTCCAGCTTTCCTAACTCTGTTTGGGTGGGATTCTATTTCAAACTGGACGTCCATAGGGAGGGACCATGCATCCTGGCATCAGTGCACAAATAACTTGATCGATGACTTCCATCACTGATGATGTTCCCTAGTTGGGTTATAAAATGATTGCAAGAAAACAAGCAAGCTCAGAGAGGACACAGGACCCCACAAGCTTCTCCCTCCCCCTCCTCCTCTCTGCAAACCCTACTCCCTTCTAGCACTGATGATGTTCCCTAGTTGGGTTGGGAAGCGCCTGCAAGCAAACAGAGAGCACCCAGGACCCCTCGTGTCAACCCTCAGCTGCAAATATCTTCCTTCCTGGGTGATTTGCCTCCGTCTCGTGCAACCGACGCAGCTCCCACCGGCCCCGTGACATCATGCTACATAGGACAGCTTTGGCGATCCTGTCAGGCGTCCTTGTTCTCCTCATTCTAGCTTCCTGAGCCCTCCGGTCAGAGCCTGCCCCCAAGTCCCCTCCCTTGGCCAGGCTGTGAGACTTCCGGCTCCTGACCAGGCGTATCCGCACTCCTTTAAGAACAAGACCGTCTCCCAGAATCCCTACGTTCGACCTAAGAAGGAGAGGCACGGATCGTCCATGGAGAACGGATGTCAGCGTTTGTACAGCACTGTGAAAGAAGGACTCCTGGGCACAATCACTTCATTAATTTGCTTACAAAAAATGGGAGGAGGAGGAGGAGGAAGAAGAGGAGGAGGAGGAGGAGGAGGAGGAGGAGGAGGAAGAAGAGGAGGAGGAGGAGGAGGAGGAGGAAGAAGAGGAGGAGGAGGAGGAAGAAGAAGAAGAGGAGGAGGAGGAAGAAGAAGAGGAGGAGGAGGAAGAAGAAGAGGAGGAGGAGGAAGAAGAGGAGGAGGAGGAGGAGGAAGAAGAAGAGGAGGAGGAGGAGGAAGAAGAAGAGGAGGAGGAGGAGGAGGAGGAGGAAGAAGAGGAGGAGGAGGAGGAAGAAGAGGAGGAGGAGGAGGAGGAGGAAGAAGAAGAGGAGGAGGAGGACTGTGGGGCCCTTGGTGCTCTCTGAGCTTGCTTGTTTTCCTGAAGACATTTCATTACCCAACTAAGTAATATCATCAGTGCTAAAAGGGAGTGGGGAGAGGAGGAGGAGGAGGAGGAAGGAGAGAGTGCGCAGAACATGCAGGGGAGCGAAAAGAAGCATGGGCTTATGAACCAAAAAATCCCTTTAGAATACAAATAAAAATTTAAAACTCCTCTCAGGGGAACGATTCCAAGGGGACGTTTAAAAAGAGATTTGACTAGCTTTGCTCAAATGGATTCAACGGATTCCTTTAAAGAGGCTCTTTGCTTAAACTGCCTTATGGCTGCATTTAAACGGGAATGTCAGCCGCCTTCTGGCCTCAGGGCTCAACGTGGGTCCCTGGAAATGGGCCTTCGCTGTACCCCATCTGCACAAAGCCTGGCCTCCTTTGGGAAGGGCGTTTCCTCCAGGGACCTCGGGAAGGGCACCCAGAAACCATCCAGACAAACCCAAGCTCTCTTTCCCGACTTCTCCTCCTGCAGGGAGAGGGACCCTCGCCAGGGGCTCTTTCCCTTCCAGCCCGAGGACTCTGCCTCCCGCGAAGGGGATGAAGATGTCAAACTGTCCCCTAGGAAGGACGAGAGACCGCCTTGCCCTGCTTGGACGTGAAGCGAGAAATGGCTTTATTAGTGCCGAGGGGAACGTGGGGTTGCGGAGCCCGCCCCCCTATTAGGATCCCGGCGCCCGCCTCCCAGCCTAATGAAGCACAATAAGCAGATTACGAAACGCCTTTTGTGGGGCTAAGTAGCCGCTTTTCTTGGAGGGCACCACAAAGGTGTGTGTTTTTCCAAGGAGGGGAGGGCCTTTGTGTGAAATCTGGGGGTTTGTGCTGCTTCTTCTTCACAGCAGCCTCGGAGGGAAGGCGGGGGCGGGGTGGGGGGAGGCAGCCAGGCTAGATGTGATCATCCCTTAAAGCTCCTTTGATGGAGCCATTGTGCGGCAGGCAGTAAAGCTGTCACCAGTGGCTTCCATGCAAATCTTCCTTGCTTCGGCTCCCAGGCTGCGCCCTGCTCTCCGCTGTTTCTGTAGTCCTGAGAAAGTGCTGCCACCTGACACTCAGGGCGACCTGGGAAGATTTGGGAGCTGAATGTTTGATTCATCCAAATGGGGGCAGCTCCTACTCCGCCCCGCCTGGACTGGAATGCGAGGCTTCCAAGGGGAGGCTGGGAAAAAGGGGCAGGCAGGCAGGCGTCTATCTGGGACTCTGGGACTCCCTCCCTCGATCCGGACCTCTGCCAAAGGACGCCCCCCCCCCCGGTCTGCTTTCATTGGTATTCAGCTCTTGCCACCTGTCAGAGGAGCTGGCAAGGGGAAGGGGCTCCGGCAGCCAGAAGGGGAAGTGTGTGGCCGTGCAGCACAAGGGTCTGGCAATATGGCAGGGAAGGGATGAGAAGGCCACGGAGGGATTGGGCCTCCTCGTGGCCAGGAGGGCAGAAGGAAGCTACCCTCAGGTGTAGGGAGATTCCCCCACATCCAGGCCCCAGCTGCTTTTCCCACAAGTCAACTGGACTTTCTTAGTACAATACCATAGCAGAGTTGGAAGGGACCCTGGAGGTCTTCTAGTCCAACCCCCTGCCCAGGCAGGAAGCCCTCTACTGTTTCAGACAAATGGCTCTCCAACATCTTCTTAAAGACTTCCAGTGTTGGGGCATTCACAACTTCTGGAGGCAACTTTTATTCCACTGATTAATTGTTCTTGGCTTTTGTTGTTGGCTAATTCTTGGCTTTTTTTCCTTGAAGACGTTTTGCTTCTCATCCAAGGAGCTTCTTCAGTTCTGACTGGATGGTGGACGATGGAAGGATTGATCCTCCTTGCAGACAAAGCTGGTCCTTTGCATCCTTTGAGAGGGTCCTTGAGGCCACCGGGAGGTCTCTCCGTGTCTTCAGGCTCACCCGAGTGGGGCAAGTGGGTGTGAGGAGTCTTCATGGGCCGTGTTGTGGGTGTCTTCTCCCTCTTGAAGACAGGGCAGGGGGCTGTGGGGGAGGGGGCTGTGCCGTCTGCATCTCAAACTGAAGCGCAAATCCGTCCTGTGGCCTGCAGCGGTTCCTGGAAGTCCGTTCATCCCCCACAGAGCCTCCGAAGGGGGTTCATCCCAAGTGCAGAGCTAAATGCCTACGGAGAGTCTCCATCATCCGGTTGCCCCAAATTGTTCCACAATCATTTTGACCCCCCTCAAATCTCTGGCAGGTGTTAGCATTAGTAGGTGCTACTATGAGTAGAGATGGGGGGGGAACGTGGTGCAGAGACACCTCGGGCGCTGGGTCACTTAGCTGAGAGGGGGAGGGGGAGGCTGACCTCCCTTTTAGTTGGGAGGGGGCTTTCAGTTGGCACTACTTCCACTCTCTCTCTCCTGCTGCCATGGTGCCCGGTGCAATGAAGATAAGGAGAGGTGGGAATTTTGGATGGTCCACTGGACGGCCACCAATGGATTTCTTACACATCCAGGACCAGAAGACGCAGGCTGTGTCCCCTGGAGAGCCTGGGCCTCTGTGTCCTTCAGGTGGCCTCCTCTGGACATGAAGGGGACTGTTTGGCCTGAGGGCTCCTTGGGGGTCTCTGGGTCTGCTTGTATTCTTACAGGTGATTCATGACCCAAAGTAGGCAATGTGGTCATTGATGAGGTTCCCTGGTTGGTTCATGAAACATCTGGAAGAAAACCACCAAGCTGAGAGAGCACCAAGGACCCCCGAGTCCCCCTCCTCCTCGTCTCCGCAAACCCTCCGCTCCCTTCTGGCACTGAGGAGGCCCCCTAGTTGGGGCCGTGAAAACCCCCAGGCTCAGAGAGCACGGAGGGCCCCTCATGCCTCCCTCTCTGTGCCTCCAACCCAGGCTGGGCTTCCTCCTTGGGCAAGCAGCGACTGCGGTGGCTCAGAAGACGACCAGCCGTTTTCTCTGAGGAAACCACAGTTGAGCCCATGGAAAGTTCTGCAGCCCCAGGAGCAAAGGAAGGGGAGGAAGAGGCAGGCGGGGCGTCTCCTTTTCTTCGTGGTTTGGGGTGCCTGGACCCACCTGGCCCTCCCCCAAAGGAGCCAAGGAAACCCTCCTTTGCAGGGCGAACCCCGATTGGCTCTGCCCAGTGGAGTCCCCCAAGCGCCATTGAAGGCAGCGACGGATGCTTAGCCCCCTTCTGCTGCTTCAGCTGAACCTTCAGAGACCCCAAGGGGGGACCCCATCGCCCCCCCCCTTTGAGTGAAGGTGTGCTACGGCTCCTCCGTCCGAGCGTCCTGCTCTTTAAGCCACGCAGGATTCCACAAGGGCACCCACTGGCTGGCTGCCCCACTTCTGCTTTCTGGGCAGGGTCTTTGCAGAGGCACCCCGAGGCTCCAGGGTGGTTTTCCTCCAGGGGGTGGGGGTGGGGGGTGGGGAGGGGCTTCTTGACGGAGGCCATGATGGGCTCTTGAAAGTGATGTTTTGGTAAAATAAGATTAACCTTTGGATGTGTTTGTTCCCCTCGGCCAGGGGCCTTTTCTCCCACTTAATCCCGGCGGCTGATATCTGAGCTGGAAACCCCCGGAGAGGATGCCCCCCCCCCTTCGATCAGCAATCTGTCTCTTCCTCCTCACAACCCCCTCCGCCTTCTAAAACTGATGATGCCACCTAGTTTAGTGATGAAACGTCTGCTCGAAAGCAACCAAGCTCAGAGAGCACCAAGGAACCGTTGTAATTCTGAACCATGGCTGAATGGACGGTTGTAAATTGAGGATTGCCTACATAGCAAAAACCTTCTCTTGCTTCATTTCTCTGCCTCCACCTACTGTTTCCATCCGCCAAGTAGGACCCCAACAAGGGTGGGGGAAGGGTTCTTTTTTTTAAATGTGAGAAATAAACAAAAATAAAACTTTGAAAGATTCCAGAACTCTGGAACTCTCCATTGTAAACCTCACGTAGGCGGACAGAAAACAAACTCGGAACAACAGGTTTGTATGCCCAAGAAAAGGCATTATTTACCCATTTCAACCAAAATATCGTTGAGGCAGGAACAACGCAGCCTCTGGCTCACAGCGTCACTGGGCAGCCCACAGATGGCCGCTTGTTCCAAGGCTCCTTGTTCCAAGGCTCCTTGTTGACTTCTGCTGGTTAGAAGAAGGTTTTGATTCCCAATATAACTTCCTATTAAACGTTCCCTTTCATTAGGAAACGCAACACCTACTATAGGTTTCCAAAGGAAGCTCTCTCTCTCTCTTTCTCTTTTTTTAATCCCCCCAAAAAGGATTCATTTGTTAGATCTCCCACTTTTGCCCCAGGCTTTGCCTTCGTCCTTGGGACTGTTGGCTTATTCATGGAAAACAAATTAGCCCATAGTTGTGTTTGCTCTGCCTGTAAAACATTCATTTACTTTCCTGCACAGGGACATCCCCCCCCCCAA
Source organism: Rhabdophis nuchalis (assembly GCA_039707465.1). Lineage (NCBI taxonomy): Eukaryota > Metazoa > Chordata > Lepidosauria > Squamata > Natricidae > Rhabdophis > Rhabdophis nuchalis. The sequence goes on from CM077651.1 coordinate 1,063,631, forward strand.
CACACACACACACACACACACACACACACACACACACACACACACACGCCAAAAAATAAAAACCACCAAGGAAGAGCAAGGGGTTCCTATGCAGGAGAGTTTTATAAGGCCAGGTGGGATCTGATGGTATCATAAAGCTCCATGAAATGGTATATAAGTCTAAGTGCTATTGTCCTTCCTCCCTTCCCTCCCTCCTCCATATCTATCTATCTATCTATCTATCTATCTATCTATCTATCTATCTATCTATCTATCTATCTATCTATCTATCTATCCATCCTCCATGAATCCACACATCCATCCATGCTCCTTCCTTCCTCCATATTGTCTGTCTATCTATCATGTCTGTCTGTCTGTCTGTCTATCTATCTCCATGCATCCATGAATCCACACATCCATCCATGCTCCTTCCTTCCTCCATATTGTCTGTCTCTGTCTGTCTGTCTGTCTGTCTGTCTGTCTGTCTGTCTATCTATCTATCTATCTATCTATCTATCTATCTATCTATCTATCTATCTATCTATCTATCTATCTATCTATCTATCTATCTATCATGTCTGTCTGTCTATCTATCTCCATGCATCCATGAATCCACACATCCATCCACACTCCTTCCTTCCTTCTTCCCTTCTTCCCAACAATATCCCCCCCCCCACCTATCTCCATGCATCCATGAATCCACATTCCACACATCTATCCATGCTCGCTCCTTCCCCCCTCCCCCCTCCCCTTCCAATGCAGCATTGCAGGCAAACTCAGCCCTCTGCTTCCATCCTTCTGGTGTTGGGAAAATTGTTTTTATGGAGATATAAATCCCTTTAACAGGAATTCTGCCACCTGTGGGCACTTTTCTGAATCCCTGAAGAGGATTTGCCCCTTGCCATTGCCCTCCACCCCCCCACCCCCCAATAAAGGACAAACATTTGTCTCTTCCCTCTGACGGTCATTTGAGGTTAACTTTGGATAATCACTTTAGAAATCCATATTCCAGGGATCTCTGGCGCAAGGCAGCTTCCCAAGGCCTCTCCTGGAATTCCTGCTCCGAGGTCTTTTCCTCCAAGAATTGGCTCCAGGGAGAGGGCTCCTTGCCCCCGCAGGGAAAGAGGGGAGAGGGGAGGCCGTTAAAAGCTGCTGGGCCTTTCCATTTGGGGCCCCTTCCCAGCCCCCCCCCTCCCAAAAGAAACCCCAAAGCCCCGGGGAACCCAGATCATTTCTGAACAAATCCAAAAGCCTTGCCCCAAAGACAAATCCCTTCGGTGCCTCCCCCCCCCCCCTTTCCCTCCTTCTTTAAACTCCTGGGCTGGGACCCTTTTATCCCCCCCCCCCCCCAGGGCTCCCCTTCCTCCGCAGTTGGCCAAGTTTTCTCTGGCCAAGGAGGCCTTTCCCCTCCAAAGGGCTGCCTCTAGACCAGCCCCAGCCCAACTCTGGCGCCTCTTTCCCGGGGGAGGGAGGCTGCCCTCCGGTCGGACCGGCCCTCCACCCCCCTCCTCTTCCTCCTCCTCCTCCTCCTCCCAGGGGAGGCTCCCCCCCGCAACGGCCCCCCGGGCGCCGGGCCCAGAGGCTGCCGCTGGCTGGCCGCTGCCTCCCCCCCAACCCCGGGGCCAAGAAAGAGCGAGAGGCGGCGCCGGGCGCCGGACGGGCAGGAGCAGCCCCAGCCCCAGCCCAGCCCAGCCCAGCCGGGGCCGCTGTGCCGCGGAGCCGCTGGGCAGGTAGGCGCGGCGGGCGGGGCGGGGCGGGGGTCCCGGGGGGCGTGGCGGGGGCGGGGCGGGGGGCGGGCCCTCCTGTGTGCGGGCAGGAGAGGAGCGGAGCCGAGCCCAGGGAAGCCCAGCCGAGCGGCGCGTCTCTCGGGGCGCGGGGAGCCGGGGCCAGCATGCACCTGGACGATGGCTGAGGCCGGCCGGCCGAGCGCTTCCCCCGCGGGCCGGAGCGGAGGCGGAGGAGGCGGAGGCGGAGGGGGCGGCATGCGGGGGCTCCGGGCTGCCTTGCGCTGCCTACTCTTGCTGGCCGCCGTGCGCGGACGCCCGGCCCCCGCCCTGCCCGGGGACGACCTGGCCGGCAGGGACCCCCGGCAGCCCGCAGGTAAGCAGCCCCCGGGGGGGAGGAGGAGGCTTCCTGGGGGCCGCTTGCCCCGCTGCCCTTCCCCGAGGGAGCCCCTTGGCGGGCCGGGGCAGAAGCGGGCGACCCCCGGGAGGAAGGGCCGGAGGGAGGCTCAGGCGGGCTCTTCCCCCTCGGGGCCCCTCCCGGAGCCCCCCAAGGCGGCCCTGGCTGGTTGGGGACCCGCGCCCGGGCTCTGCTCCGGCTTCCGACGGCCGAGGCGCTCGGCTGCGCGCTCTGTCCCGGCTCCTTCGCGGGAGAGACGACGGGGCTCCCCTCCTTGGCCCCGGGGTGAAACCCCCCCGAGATCCCGTCCAATCTCCCGCTGCAGGAAGAGCCCCCCGCGCCCCTTGTTTGCCCCCGGAGCGTCGCCCTTCGGGGGCGGCTTTTTCGGCCCTTGCCAACCGGTTCTCCTCTGGGAGTCCGCTGGGTGAGCGGTTGGCAGAGGAGGAGGAATATTCCAACCCTGAGCAACTCTCCGCCTGCCCAGCTGAGTGGGCTGTGCACGGGAACAGCCGCCCCAGGTGCGCCTCCTGAGCCCCGCAGCCCCCGCAGCCCCCAGTTGGCTCTGAAAGGGGCGTTCTGGCACTTGGGAAAAGTGAAAGGATCCCCCGGGATGGCCGCCCGTTGTGGCAAAAGGACAGATGAAGTTCGGTTTGAATGCTTGGGACATGAAAAACCCAGGAAAGGGGAAAATGGAGATTGCATTCAGTGCTTTAAATCCCCCCACTGCCTTTGCTTGCCATAAAAGCAAATGCTCAATAAAAGCCACGGGAAACTCCTGATGGAAACCCAGGAGAAAGTTTCCAAAAGTTTCTTATGCTTAAGGCCTGGCCCTGGGGAGGGAGGGGGGGGGCATCCTAGCAGTTGCTTTTAATGTTCAGGGGGGAGGAATTGTCCTAAGGGTCAGCGGCTGGAACACCTTCTTTTCCCCATGTCAACATAAAAGAGTCCAGCTGAGTTTACCTGCTTCTCCTGACAGTCATGTTCAGCTTTTCAATTTGGTCTTTGAGAGAGAGAGAAAAAGATTCCAAGAGCTTCTCCTTGGATTACTTTAGAGCCTTCACTCCTACATGTCTGAAACGAAGTCAAGACGCTACTCAAGGAACACCAATATTTGGTTTCGCTGCTATGTTGTGTGTAAACAAGCACAACTTATTTAGAAGAAAATGCGGTCAAAGCAGGATACACAAAAGACCAATTTGTTGGGTGTGAGTAGGTACGGTCCCACCAGAATAAACAACAACAATTAGACTTAATTCCCCAAGACAAAACAGTCTTAATTTGAGTGAATGTTGACGGCAGTCATCCCCAGCACTGGAGGCAAACGTGGATTTCATTAATCAGGCTGGCCAAACGTTTTAGGGTAGCGAAACTGGGCATCCAAGAGGCCGTAAATGCTATAAATATAAGAGGCATGATATAAATCTTAGCTTTGTGAAAACCTTCTGCGGAACAGCTTGGACAAAGGAGACAGTTCAGCCCCAGACAGAGCACAAATGTTTACTTTTTCACCAGGACATTGGAGAGAGAGAGAGAGAGAGAGAAGCAAACAGGATGAAACACGGGCCAGTCATTGGTCCATTCCGAAGGCGGGTTGGTTCAGCAGCTTTGCATTTCGCTGTCCAAGGCCTTATTTTGCACAAAAAAAGAGAAGGGGGGGGGCTTGGAAACATTCCCCCCCCCCTCCGCTTGTGATCTAATTCTCCATTTGGGGCTGGGAAGGTTATAACAGCCCCTGCCTTGTGCTCCCACTCAGCCGCCCTGAAAGGGGCCATTCTGCAGGAATGCCTGTGTTTGCTCATAGGGGTGCTGGCCATTAGCAAAGGTGGTGCTAGATTCTAGCATCTTCCAGGGAGGTATTCCGCCGTGAGCGAGAAGGAGAGGCAGATGGCGGGGCCGTCCTTGAATGCGGTCCAAAGCGAAGCCTTTGGGGGCCTTCTCCGAGCGGAGCTCCTTTCCTCCCGGCTGCATGTCAGTTTCATTTTTATGAATGAAAGTAGAGAGGCAGGACAGAATTGGCCGTGTAGGTCATTCACGAGAGTGGCAGTGATGATTAGGGAGGTCACTGAACTCCTTTGCAGGCGGGAACATGCGGCCACTCTATTCAGCCGCCACAGAATAGACAGGGAGATAAAAAAGCATTCAAATTTGCATTCGCATTCAGATAAAGATATAACTCGGTACGGTTGGTGCATGACAAGTAGCAGGGAAACGGCTTCGCTGCAGACAGAGCCAGGGGGACTCGGAAGAGACCCACAAGGGGCCGAGTTCCAGTGGTGGCCCATTATGCATGTTTTTTTAAACAACCCTTAGAAAAATTACTCTGCTTAGCACAGAATGGATCCCCTCTTCCATATTTACAGCTCCAAAACCGAAGGGCTGCTTGAGACAACTTGTTGCTAATTTGCAGTTATAAACAAAAGATACCAGGGCACCAAAGAGAACAGATGATACTGGCCTGCACAGAGAGAAATTGTTTGCATCTTTTTGTTTATTTTAGCTGGGCATAATTGTGCCTACTTTCGAGGCTCTCTCTGGCCGGATTATACGACTTTGTAAAAGCAATTAAAAATAATATTTGCTCTTTTAAAACCTACAGCACATTAACGCAAAATAACATTCCACAAGGGTTATGAACTAACTAGGACTTGTTTGAAATAAGGCCTGTTTAAATCTCAGGCAAATCCACATGAGGTACATGAGAGGCACAGAAGTCCAGTTTAGCTTCCTTAAGAGGCCTTTGCTTTTAACGAGTTTAGTTGGTTTCTAAGAATGATAGAATAACAGAGTTGGAGGGGACCTTGGAGGTCTTCTAGTCCAACCCCTTGCTCAGGCAGGAAACCTTGTGCTATTTTAGACGAACGGCTGTCCAGTCTCTTCTTAAAATCCTCCAGCGATGGAGTTGCACAACTTCTGGAGGCAATTTCTGTTCCACTGGTTAACTGTTCTCCCTGTCAGGAAATTCCTCCTTATTTCTAGGTTGCTTCTCTCCTTGATCAGTTTCCACCCGTTGCTTCTTGTCCTGCGCTCAGGGGCTTTGGGGAATAGGTTGACCCCCTCCTCTTCTTTGGGGCAGCCCCTGCTCAAAATCAAAAAGTTTTGAATGCGGATCCAGCAGGATAAATACTATGGCGGAGTGTGGCTCAAACCTTGATCAGTAGAATTGCTTTCAAATGTGGAGGAAGACTCTTGGTGTGAGAGGTGACTTTTTGTAGGTAACACTACAAGATGTTTATAATGCTGTCATTCTGATCTGACATTGTCCCGGGTGGGGGGGGGAGGGGGGGCTGTTCTCTTCAGCTCCCAACGCATCCATGTGTCCTTTTAGGTTTTCTGCTTAGGAATCAGTAGGGAATGTTCCATGATCCCCTCGCACACGTTTTGTTAACGAGAACAATTGATCTGTAGTGTAAACATTTCAAGAAAATTGTGATGACTGCTATCGTTTCACTTATCTTGCTTGGCATCGTTTTCTTGTTTTAAACAGGATTATCCTGGCATTGTGATCAGGATCGTAGCCCTTTCGAATCAGGCTGCTGCGAAACGTGATGCCCACAAGATTTCTTATCCTGCCAATTCTAATTGGGATTTTTTTTGGGGTGGGTGAGAAAAGTCTTCTTTGTTTTTTAAAACAACAATAACACCAACTTTCAATGCAATTCTATTTCTCTGGATGGTTCTTGGTGTTTCCCAACCTGTCGTAGAAATGATCTTGTGATTCATGGGGAACGGGAAGAAAGTATTTGGAAGACGTTTGGTATGATTTCCTTAGTTGCAGTTCAGTTTCCTTCACAGGCGTCCTTGTTCAATGAAACATTCTCTTGTTTGAAATAGTGGCGCTTTTGTGTGACACAAATGTGAAATGGAGCATTTCGAACCCTTCAGCAGTTAGAATGTGGGAATCCAAGGATGAATCAGGGCCTGGTGTGGTTAAGAAAGACTGTAGACTCCTTGGTGCTGTTTTGAGTTTGGTGGTTTTCTTGCAGACGTTTTATTACCCAACTAGGTAACGTCATCAGGAATCAACTCTTAAGAGTGTAAATGGCTTGTGTGAAGGTTCATGGAAGCATCCAGAGATGAGACCTTGGCTCTTCTGGGGAAAAAGGTTGAGGACTAGTAGGCTGGTCCATTCAATCTCTGTCCCAGCTGTTGTGAGGATGTGGGGCACTCCAACCTTTAAGACTTGTGGACTTCAACTCCCAGAATTCCTCAGCCAGTTTCGTGATGAAAAAGGGGAAGCTTGGCAACACAACTGTCCAGGACCGATTTCATAATTTGGGTAAAGGATCCCGAAAAGATCCCTGGGAAGCTGATTGGAAAGCCCCAGAGCCGTGATGGCGAACCTATGGCATGTGGGCCCCAAGTGGCACATGGAGCCATTTCGCCTGACATGTGCAGCGTCGGCCGTTCCTCTTCTGGGTTTCTGGTGCGCATGCACATGTGCCAATCAGCGGGCCTTTGTTCATGCGCAGTGCTGGAAACCGACAGAGCTGCTCTTCCATTTTCCAGTGTTCAGCATATGCGCCGGTCAGCTGATTGATGCGTGTGCCTGTGTTGCAGTAACTGGAAGATTTGCATGCACCCTGGGAACTGGAAGTTAATTTTCTGGGGCGCGCATTCCCCTTGGGCAACTCCTCTTCCTGATTGCGGCCCGGACGAGCGCACCTGAAGGGTTCCCTTTTCGACACTTGGTGCCGAAAAAGTTTGCCCCAGAGCTTTTGAAGTTGTAAAAGGCAGAGCTTAGAAATAGCAGTGTTGGGGGGAAAAAGGAAAACTTTAAAACAAATACGGGATTGATTGGGGGAAAAAATAAGATTATGTGTGGTACAGAAATTATTTCAAAAAAAGCTTCTACATACACACACACACACACACACCAGGTTCCTTAAAGATGCTGCTGCTGCTTCCATGGGTAAACAGGGTGTTGGCATAAAGGTGTCTTGTCCTTGGGGATTGCACCCCAGGGACCAGGAAACACCCAAAGGGAGAGAGGAGAGCAAAGAGATGAAGCGGAAGGCTGAGCTCTTGCTTTAAAAAGTCTCTTGTGTTAGGATGGCGGTCGCACATTTATTAGCTTTGTGTTAAGCTGCTGTGTGTCTGAACTGGTAGGCCTCGTTTTATGACTGTAGAGGAAACTGCCCATCATTTTGTGTTATGATAGTCGTAAAGCAGGTCACCCACGTGACTGACGCGGCTTTAAAACCTTTCTTTGCACCGGTCATTAAGTGACCGTCATTGCAGTTGTCAAACGAACTTGGCGGTCATTAAGTAAGTACGGTGGTCGTTAACCAAATGCAATGGCTTGCTAGGGGCAGAAAATGGAAAGCAAATGCCCGCTTTCAGCAAACTGTCAGAAAAGGCCGTCACGGGATTTCAGGATCCTGCAACCAGCTGTGGATGTTGCCAAAGGTTCAACAGGGGGTCACGTGACTGTTGGGTTGTGAGTACCTGTGGAAAGACCCCCTGGAGCTTTGAACAATCACTAAGCGAGCAGTTGCAAGCCGAGGACTTCCTCTCTATTAGGCTTCTCCAGGCCTCCCAGTGGAAATCCTGTTAGGAAAAAACCTTATGGATTGTCTTATTGGACGTTTGGGTTTTTTGGCATCTTTGTAGAAAACTTCTAAAGTTGATCACAGTTTGATGCTCTTTGGCATTGAGACTTCCCACTTGGCTTCTCCTCAGTCTCTTCCCCTTCTTTTTGCGCTTCTTTTAGACTATCAAATCATGCACTGTGCTTTTTATCGACTCCGTGTAATGTTGTTAGCAAATGTAACTGCAAATGGTGCCTTTGGGTTATATCTGATAAATGACATTTAATCTCTTCACCCAGAGTAGGTTAAAAATACACCCTCATCCCCTCTCGCTTGCTCCAAAGTCAATCCAATTTTCAGCGTTGAGTTGGCTTCACCACCACCTCAAAAAGGCCATAAAATTGGGTCAGTCATGTGGGTAGGCTTCATTACACTCCTACTATAAAGCAAGGGCTACCTGTAGCTGAACATTTTACTACTGGTAGGATCGTCATGGCACATGGTTCCACTTCTGTAATGGTAATAGCAGTGTTGGATGAGGAGGCACCTTCTCAACTAACATCTCAGCTGTTTGATTTCTAGCTTAGCTACCGTACATATGGTGAAGAGTAGAGTAGAGTAGAATAGAAAATAGAATAAAAAATAGAATAGAATGGAGTAGAGTAGAGAACAGAACATTTTATTGGCCAAGTGTGATTGGACACACTGGTGCTTAGCTCCCATCCTCTGTCTGGGTAACCAGAGTCCCTGTTGATCAGCCAAGCCCTTCTTCTCAATCCTCCTTCTCTGACTTCTCAACCTCTGTAATTTTAAGATGTGTGGACTGACTTCAAGCACTCTGGGCGACATCATTCAAATTCCCTGCCTCTTGGATGCCATCGGAGCCTAAAAGAAGCCGTATCTGAGGTCTGATCTGGTCTAATTTTACGGCCTCGCTTTCAGTTGTGGCTCACGAATGTGAGCAAGATGCATGAAAGGGTTTGTCCAACCATTTAATTTAACCCGACCCTAGTATTTAATCCTGGAAAGTGCCCTATTATTTCTTCTTAATGAAAGGCAAGATATAAAACCAGGGAACGAAATCATACGATGCAGCTGGGAGTCCCAACAGCTTCCGAGGATGGAATAGTGGAAAATATGTCCTCTTATTCTTCTCTTTCCAAGAGGGAATTTGTCCTGGTTTTCGCCCCAGATCTTGGCCGTTTGGTCAACTGCAGGAATGAGTTCAGGCTCCGTTTTATTTTAGATCCAGGCACCAAGATTCAACTCCGTTCCAAAACCGATAACGGCCTCGGTAAGGAGACGTCAAAGGGCCTGCAGCTCTGCCTGCCAGAAGAGGAAGAAAGGGGAAGAATGCTTTGCACGATTGTTTCAGGAGTTTCCTTCATGGGCTTTTAAGAAATATTTCCCATTTTATAGCGAGGGAAGACATTGTCACCTTCTTTCATTATCTGTCAAGGAGCCAATAAATCAGTTGCAATGAACTAATGCAAAAAAATAATAATAATCCTTTTCCAATCCAATAATAATAATAATAATAATAATAAATTTAATTTGTAGACCGCTCCCTCTCCCTGAAGGGACTCGGAGCGGTGCACAGGGGAATTAAAAACGTACAAAACATAAATACATCATAAATATATATAAAATCAAATTAAACAATTTATCCCTGCGCTAAAAAACCTAAAATCCTAAAAACTAAACCCCTTAAAAACCCAATTAAAACAATTTAGATGTTCAGACTGAGAAGGCAGGAAGGTAAGTTAGGCCAAGCCGGCCTGTTGGAAGAGATAAGTCTTGAGCTTTTGTCGGAAGGCGCGGAGGTCCGTAGTTGTTCTGAGGTCGGGGGGGTAGGTCGTTCCATAGAGCTGGGCCCGCCACAGAGAAGGCCCTTCCCCTGGGCGTCGCCCGCTGGCATTGCCTAATGGACGGCACCCGGAGAAGTCCCTCTCTGTGGGAGGGATGTATGGGGTAGGATGCGATCTCGGAGATAGCTAGGCCCCGTGCCATGGAGCGCTTTAAAGATGGTGGTCAGCACCTTGAAGCGCACCCGGAAGACCACAGGCAGCCAGTGCAGCTCGCGCAGGAGCGGTGTTACGTGGAAATGCCTAGGGGCACCCAGAATTGCCCGCGCGGCCACGTTCTGGACTAGCTGTAGTCTCCGGGTGCACCTCAAGGGGAGCCCCATGTAGAGAGCATTCCAAGCTCCAAGCCTAGGAAAGGAATGTTGGTTTCTGAGCTGGCAAACTTGTGGGCCTGACACACACACACACACACACACACTTTGTGTGGCACAACGCAAAGAGAAAAAACCCCGAGAAGAGAGGGTGGACCTGGTGGTGGTGTTTCTCCCTGTATAAAACACAAGGAGGCCACCGTGGCCCCTCGGCAGTTGCAGGGCCCTGGGGTCACGTGATCACTTTGGGCGCCCTTCTGGCAAGCAAAGTCAATGGGGACTCCAGATTCACTTCACAGCCGTGCTACTAATTTCACAACCGCAGTGATTCGCTTGACAACTGTTGCATGAAACGAGGCAACGGATGTTTCCCTTAGCCACAAACATTTTGGGCTCAATTGTCCTCGTGAGTTGAGGACTACCTGCGTCAGTCTAAGGATCAGCGCCTTATCTGGGTCTCCCTTGCACAGAGGGAAATATCGGAGCAAGCCAGGCGGAGAGGAGGAGTGGAAGGGAAAGAGGAAACGGTGGGGAAAGTGACTTCTGAGTAACTCCGTAGGAGACAAAGGGGACTTGCTGATGCGTTGAGAGACGCCCTGCCTGCTTCTCTGGGGCTGTGTTGAAAGCCAACTTGGCAACAGAGGTCCTCTCCTTCTCCAGGGCTTGGATTCGGTGGAGCCGAATGTCAGCCACCAACTGAGAAACTCCCCCAAGCCCCCAATGCAAATTTATTCCTCTCTAAGTGGGGGGGGGGGGAGGAAATACTCTTCTCGGGTGCCAAGAAAGGAAGGCTCTGCCAACCCGCTTTGTGATTTGGTTTTCGTGATTGACACTCGGCAAAGGCTGCGGTTGAAACGCCTTCGCTCTTGTTGCTTCTCATCCTTTCTCAACTTTAGCCACTTCAGGGCTTTCACTCTACAAGACGAAACGGGAAGAAGATCATTCAAGAGAGAGGAATTTCCTGACAGTCAGGACCATCAGTCAGTGGAACTACCGGCCTCCAGAAGTTGCGGGTGCTCCACGACTGGAGGTTTCAAAGAAGAGACTGGACAGCTACCTGTCCTGAATGGGATAGGGTCTCCTGCTTGCGCAGGGGGTTGGACTAGAAGACCTCCGAGGTCCCTGCCAACCCTGTGTTCTAAAATCCATGGACGTCAGCTTAGCCTGGCTGGAGAATTCTGAGAGCTAAAGTCTTAAAAGTTGACACGGCTGAGAATCAGAGTTATAAACCATAATGTAAATTCAGGATAGTATCTCCAACGTAGCTGTCCCTTTAAATGCATTTCATGTCGTTCCTTGGCTACAAATCATTTCAATAAAAAGGCAAGCTCCTAAGTGAAACCTGAAGAGGACTGGCCTTTGATTTCAGACTCTCTTGCTCCACTGAATAGAGGCAGTATATTACAATGCCTGCTGCAGGTCTACTCTGGAGAAATAACCTGGGTAAACAGCAGGACGTATCATCTCACACAGAAATAAATTCCTTGGTCAATAGCAACCTTGGAAACCTGCTCTCTGGGTGGCTGTGCTGTGTTGGGTTTCGCATTCAGGGCAAATGCTGAGAAGGAAACGGAGAGGAAGAAATTAAGTTCTGGTAGAAGAAGGAGAGGTGGAAAGAGGACGCCGTGGTTATGGATACTTAAGGTCCGAGTCCTTTCTTTCCCCAGCTTTGTTCAGGGAAAACTCAAGGCTCCCCTTCATGTTTCTCTGAAGGCCTCTAGATATTGCTGTCACCTCTTAGTTGGAGGAGCGAGTGGATTCGGTCTCCTTCAGTCTGAATCGCCCTTTGTTCTGAGCATGGTGTTCCAGCCGCAGTGGACTTAATCACCTGATTTTGATTGTCACTCAGTAAACTCTTGGTATCTCTAGTAGGTTTGGCCATTGGAGGTGATGAAACACAGTATGAGATTTTCGTGTTGAGTATATGCCTACTTGATGATCTGGCTGAAGCCTGTTGACCTTCTTTGGTTCCCTACGTATTTTATGTTTCTTCAAACTAATGTTTGTCTCCCTCTCATTTCTACAGTAGATAAGTGGGGCACCTTGGTTTAAATATTCAGGTTGAAAGTTCAGGGGGAATTTACTCTGCTTTGGTAAATTTCACTGTCGTTTAGCAGTGGGAATCCAAACCGCCTCCCACGCTTGTTCCGATTGTTTCCCCAAACTGCAAGTCCTGCTTGCGGGGAGGGTGAGATCACTTCTAGCCACGGTTGAGGTGGGCAAGCTCAGGTCCTCAGGAGAAGACGGCAGAGCTTCCAGAAGCCAATGGAGGCTCTGTCCCGAAGCCTTTCACTGCGGTGCATTTGCAAAGGAGAAGCAGCTCCTTCAAGGGAGCAAGGCAAGGACGCTGGGCTCTGCCAACGTGGCCCCATGGCAACCAGGAAGGAGAGGAAACCTCCCCAGAAAAGGTGTGGGTTTGGGGGGCAGAGTATTCAGGAGCGCTCTGAGGAATAACAATCAACCCAGGACTTAAATGAAGCGAAAAAGGAGGAGGAGGAGAGGTCACAAAACATAATTCAAGTACGAGAAACCTCACTTTCTTTGGTTGCCTCTCATTCCCTCTTGCTTTTCACACATTTTCCTCCAATGTCCCTCCTGCTCAGGGACTGAGGTCATTGCTCCAGAAGCTACACTGGTAAAAAGATGCATTCCGTTGTCTTAGGAATACAGAGATTTAGGTGAGGGTAATCCATTCTTAACACTTAAAAAAACACCTACAAGATGAAGGGGACTTTATGCTCTTGTGAAATATGATGCAGAGTCTGGAAATAAGAAATTGGGTTTGCAAAAATATTTTTGGGGGGGAATAGTCCATCCTTTCACAGTCCTGAAAGCGGAAAGTAGGATAGCCTCAGGGCCCTGCAGTCCACTCAGATGCATCGAAGTGTACGGATAGTTTTCAATTTATAACTGGCTCTTTATGGATATTTGTTTGCTTGGAGACCGTTCACCGTTATGACGGACTTCCTCATAACTTGAGGAAGTCCGTCATATGACCCAGATGTGGAATTTTGACAACCGTTTAATGATCAGCATAACTTATTACTAATTCTGGGCTCACTTATGGTTGTATGTTGAGGGCTACCAAGAACCTGCCCCCCCAAATCAGTTTTCCTCTTGGCCTCTGTAGACTGAATGCGACCCCTCTTCAGATGAGATGGGTTCCGCCTGGGTCAGATTTTGTCTCAAAGCTAAGCAGGACAATCGGAGAGGACTGATGATGGGCTTCTTGTTGCAATTCAGGCATAAAGGCAGAAGAAGAATACAAGTGTTCTGGCGGTCTGCCTTTGAGCTCCGTTTGGGTATTGTTTGTACTTTTTAAATGCGTTTTTAAAGTCCTGTGCACCGCCCCGAGTCCCTTCGGGGAGAGGGGGCGGTCTACAAATAAAATAAATGAAATAAATAAATAAGTATGATGCCAAGCCAAGTTCCTGGGATTTTATGAGCCTCACCCTACATTACACAGATGCAAAATCCTCATTCCCAGAGATCCTACGTGTGGATGATGGTAGACCTTCACTTTCCTGGCCATCGCCCACCACTGGATACCATACAAAAGATGCCTAAAATCCTTGATCAGAACATAGGTGGGGCCCCAGCAGTTCCATTTATGCTTTTGTTCTTCCAGAGGAAGAATTGGAGGCCCAGAAGTTAAGGGAAACGGTCTGCTTTAATGCCCCTGTTGTGGTGCCTCTTGCGTTCTCTCTGCAGAGTGGTTTGAGTTGTGTTTTGTGACAGCCTTGGTGTGGAGCTGTGGCCGCAGGGGAGGCGTCCCAGAGCGAGCTTGACATTCAGTATAATTGACTGTTGCAACGTTCCCTTTGGTCACCAGGACAGCAAAAGCAAACAGGAATGTGGGAGAAGGAAGAGCTAAACCTTGGGCAAACTTTGCTGCTTCTCAAGGCGGAAGGTCATCTGATTGAAGCTGCCCTCTCTTCTCTCCCTCCCTCTGGAGGGAAGGGCAGGGAGGGGGCTTTCTTTCCTGCCGGTTTAACCCTTTACCATCAGTTGCTTAGCAGTCATTCAGAGTTACGACAGATCTACCTGGGAAAAATACAGTTCATACTTTCAGATGGTCGTTGAACAAGCTGTTGTAAGTCAAGGACTACTTATAAAAGGCTGCCTGTGTTTAGCCTCAGGGAAGCGCTCGGCTCCGGAGGATTTGGAGGTGGGCTGGGGTGGAGAGCTTCCCTTTTTATCGGCTCTTTCTGTACAGGAAAAACTCTGCAAACTTGCCAAGCGTATAATCCACGTTTAATTCTAAAGGCCCTTTTCATCTCCTGCCCCCATGACAGCACTGGGCAGGTAGGTGCAGGGATTTGAACCATCCAGCCTCCAAACGCAGCAGTGCAAGAGGGATGGTCAACCCATTAGAGCAGGGGTCTCCAAACTTGGGAACTTTAAGACTGGTGGACTTTGACTCCCAGAATTCCCCAGCCGTTTGGACATTACAGGCAATCAAACACACACACACACACACACACACGGCATGGCCTCATCGCCAATAATGAAGCTGCTACAATCTACTTTCTTCCCTGCTGCTCCGCCTGAAGTCCCGGGCAGGGAGGGTGGGAGGGAGGGGTGCGGCTGCTTTGGCTTGGACACAGAATGCCACCAGATGGCACCAACTGACCTCCAACATTCTAATAAAAAGGTTGTAAAACTCCTAAAACTGGAATGATAGGCATTCCCCACAAGTGCATCCAGCTTTGGTCACCACGATGACCAAAGATGTAGAAAAGACGTTGAGACTCTGGAAAGAGTGCAGAGAAGGGAAACCAAGAGGATGAGGGGACTGGAGGATAAAACATAGGAAGAGCGGTTGCAGGAACTGGGTAGGTCTAGTTTAATGAGAAGAAGGACCAGGGGAGATAGGATAGCAGCCTTCCAACATCTCAGGGGTTGTCCCAAAGAAGAGGGAGTCAAGCTGTTCTCCAAGGCACCTGAGGGTAGAACAAGAAGCAATGGGTGGAAATTCATCAAGGAGAGAAGCGACTTGGAACTGAGGAGAAATTTCCTGACAGGGAGAACAATGAATCAGGGGAACAGAAGTTGCCTCCAGAAATTGTGAGTCCTCCAACACTGGAGGTTTTTAAGAAGATGTTGGATAACCATTTGTCTGAAGTGGTGTAGGGTTTCCTGCCTAGGAAAAGGGTTGGACTAGAAGACCTCCAAGGTCCCTTCCAACTCTATTATTCCATTCCATTCTATTCTATTCTATTCTACTCTATTCTATTGCTTTATAAAGTGATAATAACACTTGATATGATTTTGATTCTATGTCTCTGTTCAATCTCTCTGGGCAAGGGGTGTGTGGAATAGATCTCTTCTCTTAAGTTCTCTTGCATTTTTTAAAACCACTTGAGGGTTTCTTGGTGCTCTCTGAGTTTTTCTCGTAGATGTTTCAAGCTGAGAGAGCACCAAGGACCTCTCATGTCAACCCTGAGCTACAAATATTCTCCTTGTTTTGGGCAGTGGCTTATCCCGGAGGGGTGTTCACAATGTGTTGTGAATTCACACCATGATGCTGAAGGCTTGAAAAAGCTCCTGATACCTCTGGGAAGATGCCTGTCTACCAAACACCAGTTGCTGCTGTCTCCTTCTCCTTCTGTCCTTCCCAACCTCAAGGTCTTCTCATGGAGTCCTCTCTTCTCATCGGTGGGCAAACTATTTCAGCTTCGCCCTCTGTCTTACAGAAAGGGTGGATTCAGGATCGACTGACAGGATCTCCCAGTCCGAGGGAGCCTTAAGAGCGGAGGTCCCCAAACTTGGCCACTTTAAGACATGTGGGCTTCAACTCCCAGAATTCCCCAGCCAGAGAATGGATGGAGAATCCTGGGAGTTGAAATCCACAAGTCTTAAAGTGGCCAAGTTTGGGGACCTCTGCTCAAGAGTCTTCTCCAGCACCCCAATTCGAAAGCCTCCATTCTTCCTTATGGTCCACCTCTCACAGGCAATAGACGACTACGGAGAAATCCATAGCTGTCACTATTAGTCAAAATGATAAGATGAGAATGGCAGAAAGGATTCCTTCCAGTTTGGATTGAAATGGATATTCCCAAAAGTCGGAGAGAAGAACTCCTCATTGCAATCGCAGAAAATCCATAGGTGGCCTCTTGACTTTTATGCCGGTGTTGCACATGGATTGGGGGGGTTGAATGGCTTGTAAAGAGTAAGGCAAGTAAGCTAAAAAACAAAACAAAACACAGGAAACCTCTCCCCCGCTTTTAAAATCAAACGCCTCCTTGTCTCACAGGCTACGTTGGCTTCCTTCTGCCATCTAGGTGGTCTTGGTTGAACATCAAGGATAACATAGTGGTCAGCTGCTCCAAAGGGTCTGCTAGGAAAGAGGTCCTGGAAGGTGGCTATAGAATGTTATTGGAGGTTCTTGAGGTGGTAGTAGCATGTCGGAGGTCTGCTCTGACCCTTGCATTCAAATGCAGGTGCTCTTTCTCAAAAGCAGCAAGATTTCTACGAAGAAGGCCATGTCATCGGTTGGCTCTCCAATAAAGAGGACTCTTGTTAACCAGTGATATCTCAGGGGTTGCCCCAAAGAAGACGGAGTCAAGCTGTTCTCCAAGGCACCTGAGGGCAGAGCAAGAAGCAATGGGTGGAAACTAATCAAGGAGAGAAGCAACTTAGAACTAAGGAGAAATCTCCTGACAGTGAGAACAATGAATCAGTGGAACAGAAATCGCCTCCAGAGGTTGTGAATGCTCCAACACTGGAAGTTTTAAAAAAGATGTTGGAGAGCCATGTGTCTGAAGTGGTGTAGGGTTTCCTGCCTAGGCAAAGGGTTGGGCTAGAAGACCTCCAAGGTCCCTTCCAACCCTGTTATTCTGTTCTCTTCTAACCAGCTTTTTCATCCCAAGAAGCACCGGGAAGATCCAACCCTCCCAATACAACACGTGTCTCCTTTTTCAGAGCTTCAGCCGTTGGTGGCTTCTGGTTTTGCTGCATGAGGAGCACAATTTCCAATGTGACATTAGAAAGTTGAGTTTGATGTGACTTTCCTTCCTCGCTTTTGGAAAGTTAGTTAGTCTTCAAGAAAATCCACGACTTTCGATATTCAGAGCAGCTCAGATAAACATTTGCGCTCACTTCTCATTGGCTTCAAAGCGCATTTCTCTATTTTAATATTCGCAGGCAGGGGAAATCCGTTGCTTGGCTCTTGGGCTCATTTCCTCTCCCCGGAATACAGATACTGACCAACTACTAGATTTCTGCCTTTGGGTTGTGGGAATGGAGCCTGACTGACTGACAGCAGGTTGGCTCCTGTGCCTTATGACTTACGACCATTTTTCACGCTTATGACCGTTGCAGCATCTCCATGATCACATGATCAAAATTCAGATGCTTGGCAACTGGTTCACATTTATGACGGTCGCAGAGTCCCGGGGTGACGTGATCCCCATTTGTGACCTTCTGGCAAAGTCAACAGGGAAGCCGGATTCACTTAACAACCGTGTTGCTCACTTAACAATCACAGGGCTTCACTGTGGCACGAAAGCTCCAGCCAGAGAATGGCCTTTATTACTCCTTTAACAAAGTCCGTTAACCATCGTTTCATTTATCAGCAGAAGTTTGGGGCTCAGTTGTGGCCGTATGTCGAGGACTGCCTGTGCAGAGACTGGTTTCCCATGTTACAGCCCAGGGGTCTCCAAACTTGGCCACTTTCAAACTCCAGGCACGGCTGAGGAATTCTGGGCGTTGAAATCCACAAGTCTTAATAGTTGCCAAGCTTGGAGACTCTTTTCTACAGCAGCACGGAAGGAGTTTTGAGGAACCTCTTGGCCAACTCCACGCTGCAGCTACACGGCAGGAAATACAATTCTCAGCAGTTTCCATACTTGCAGGCAAGAAGGAAGACTCAAAACCCCGTTTTAATCAGCCCCCAAATAGAAGGGCCTTGTGTGCCGGTGAATGGAGTGTGTTGTGTCCTGCATCTTTACCTAGCACACAAAGGACAAAGCTGGGACGTTGTGTACTTTCAGCAGAGGTTCCCCCAAAAGAGGCAGCCGTGGGTGAGGAGGAGGAGAGGAGTTGGACTGAGGTGGGAACTGGGGATTTCTTCTCAGAGGTTGAGTTGGCTTTCAGAACGCCCAAAGGAACCTCCCTGCCGAAGGTTTTATTGGTGTCCCTCCTGGGTGTCGCAAAACAAGGATTTCTTTTTTTTTTAAAAATTAATATTTCCAGCAAATAACAATCACTGAACTGCAGCCAGCAAATTAGTAAACCTGGCAAAGGGCTAAAAGGAAAAGGATTTGTGTGAGAAGTGGTGTGAAAGGTGATGTAAGATGAAACTGAATATCTTAGAGAATGGAATGAAATTTGTTCTCCTGGTGCAAAATAGTTCCAGAGCAAGAGGTTGGACTAGAAGACCTCCAAGGTCCCTTCCAACACCGTTACTTTCCGTGGCGAATGAAAAGCTTTTAACTATGTGAGTGAAGCTGTTTGTTATGAGAAACTCCCCCCCGCCCCAGTCTAAGGGAAACGTAATCTTGGAGGAGGAGGAAATCCGCCTTGATGCTCTCTGAACTAGATTTGTTTTCTTGCAGACATTTCATTACCCAGCTAGGTAACATCATCAGTGTTAGAAGGGAATGGAGAGGAGGAGGAAGTTTGGTTGTTTTCTTGCAGGAGTCCCACGTAACATCATCGGTGCTAGTTAGTGCCAGTACTAGTTGGAGTTCTTAGTGTTATTTCCTTGGAAACATAAATTGCAAGTACCTCAGGCTCTCTCGCCTTAAATCAGAAATACTTTTATTATTGAAAATTATCTTCAGTCAAAGAGTTAAGTCAACCAGCAAGAGCTAAACCGAACGTACATAAAAATGCAGCATTTTTAATTCAGTGCTGAAAGTGCATCTAATGGTAGAATCTCTTGTGCAATTAGAAGGGCACTGAGGCGGCACATGAGCACAGAAAGTTGTTGTGTGGACATTGGCACCTTGTAACCGCTTGAGTGGAAAGCCAAAGTCCCATGGCAAAAAGGACTTTTGGAAGGGTAGACGGATCGGTCTCTGTTTCTCAACGGCTGAGTTTTCATCCCTGGCTAGGCTAAGGCCCAGTTCTTGAGTTTGTGGCCTCATGTCTTAGTCCAGCAGCTTATAATTCTTTGGGTTGTGCAAAGCAACTGAATCACTTCATTAACTTTACTTCGGTTAACCACGAATTAGTGTGTTGGGTGAAGAAAGTCATAGAAATTGAAATGCCATTGCTGGTAAACAGATGCTGAATCCTTACAAGATGGGGAGTAACCAAGGTTTTGGTTACTCAAATTTTAGGTAGCTTTATTTTCTTCCTTCCTTTCTTTTTCTCTCTCTTCCTTCCTTTCTCTCTCTCTTTCTTTCTTCTCTTTTTCTCTCTTTCCTTTCTCTCTCTCTCTCTCTCAAATCTTGGAATGTATGCATTTCAACTCACCTTGAAATGATTTATCTCCCCTCTTTATCATGGCTTTTGATAGCACCAAGCTTTGGACTCTGCCGTTGTTTGCCCAGGGATTATCATTGAGAGTTGAAGACAAAATGTAAACAAAGCATTTCTTAAAAGACAGGAAATTGGGAAATTGGGGTTGTTGAAATTGGGATGGTCTAAGAGATAATTGAAGGTGTTGCTTACCATTGAGGTAAACTCCACAAAAATGCATACTTGCAAACAAAACATGCATATACTGATACCAGCTAGGATTCAAGGATGATTATAGAGTCCAGAGTAATGAATACAAAGGACTCCGCTCTCAAGCTGCACATGAGGTGACCCTGCACCAAGGAATGAAAGCAGAGGCGCATGGAATTCAGATTCAGAACGGGAAAGGTGCTACAGATCCAATGTTGGTCTATTCCCAAAAGCCTCATCTTTTTTTGGGGGGGGGGTCTTGCGTGATGCTACCACTGACTTTCTCAAGGCTCAGCTGACAGGCAGAACATGCATGGCTGACTTTGGATGCAAAGTAGGTGGCCTGCATAGCTGCCCGTGTCTCAAACAGTTCTTGTCATGGGAATCATGGAAAAGTAGAATGCAAGACTTGCAAAATGAGCCCTAAGCAGGACTGGTAGTCATCTCTCTTAGAGGAGTTGTCCACTTCTGAAGAAGGAAGGAAGGAAGGAATGCACCCAAGGTCGGTTCCCAACATCCCCTTCCTAGATCAAGAGGTGGTCATTAGGAGTGCTCAGCCCTGAAGAAACCGGACTTCTTCGTCTCTTGGACTTTTGAGACATTTCTCTTGAGGCAAATGGATATATAAATTTGATAGATAAATAAATAAATATACATTTCGCTATGTCTATGGAGGTTCTCAATCATTCAGGACATGGTTGTCTCAAAGGTGCTTTTTTTCCAAAAGACAATTGGACTCTCTTGGGGTTCTTTTTTTTTCTGGAAAAATGTTTCGCTTCTCTTCCAAAAAGAACTGTGGAAGCTTCTTGGATGAGAAGGGAAACATTTTCAAAGGGAAAACTCAAGAGAATCTAATTGCCTTTTGGAATAAAAGCACCTGTGGCTCCAACTTCCCAGGTGGCCCTCAGGACCTCCGTTCATTGTGGTCTTCTGAACTGGAAGTGCAATTTCTGCCCTAGGGAGATTCCAGAAAGGAATAAAAGGAAGACATTTTGAGGGTCAGGATTTAGGGGCTACTTACTCTTAAGCTTCTCCGCATACATAGGGCGAACGAGTGCAATTCTCCAGAAGTTTCACCCAAGGTGTCAACGCCAACGAGCTCATCGGTGCCCAGAGGTTCTTTCTGCAGAACTGACGTTCCTCTTCTTCGGAAGGAGATTTGCATAGCAATGAAAGAATGTTATTGTCATGAAGAAGTTCTGCTCTGTTCAGAGAAACCTCTTCGTCCTTGGCATAGAAACGTGTCCATAGTTTACATCTTCCCACTCTTTTCCCTTTGCTTCCATCTCATTTTTATTATGTTCTGCTGTTGATTTTGGGTCCATTATTTCTTGTGCCTGGGCAAGTATAAAAACACCGTTATGTACTCAACGGACAATGAGATTACATGTTTTGGGAATGAATGGGAACGAGGGAAAGCTGGAGAAAAGAAAACCAGGCCAAGTTTTTGAGGGCTTTTATGCTTCTTAAAAGTTCTTTTTCACTTGCTGTGGAAAAAAAAATACTGCAGGCTATCTGGGCCCTGCAACTAAGGCTGATTTTCAGTGGTTGTGCACTGGAGAGTAAACTTCACACTGAAACTAGGACGGTTGTAGTTGGAATGACAATTAATGTGCACTGAGCATAATCCCAGTTGGAAGCTGGGTTTTGAATGGAGTTAAGCCCCCTGGCTCTTTCTCTCCCCCGGCCCCCTTTTCCTGGTTTGGCCCTAGATGTTGGCTCTGGACCGTGGTGGCTTCCGTTTTAATTAGCTTGCCAAGCAAAAGTTTGGTCATTGTGTCCTTTGTTGAATGATCCAAAGGTTGTTCTTGTTTTTCTCCCCCCATAATGAAGCTTTTTTTGGGGGGCTGCAGCATCCTGCATTTTCATCTTGAGATGTTGGAGGCCAGCTGTCCGTTTTAAGGGAAGATTTAATCTGAGAGTGCCACAAAAGGGCAGGGAGACCCATAAGAATGGAGAACATTTATCTGCAGAGTTTCTAGCTGAAGGGGGGAAAAAAAACCCTTTTGCAAAGTGGCCCAGAGCGAGCAAGCATGTTCATCACGTTTTGAGGACTGAGGAATTGAGGAGGGACGGTAGGCGCTAAATCTTGTCTCCAACCATTGTGCGAGGCTTCCAGCGCTGGCTTTTGAGATGGAGTTTCAGAACAACGGAGCCTTTCTAGGCTCCGGCCGTGGCCAGCCACACAAATGTGCCCCTGAAGAGCTCTTGGGAACTGTTGTGTCATTCCACTAAGAGGCACAACGGGAGAGAAAAACTTCCAACGGATGTTTTAAAACTAACGTCTGTTATGGCCTGTTGCTTTCTGTGCCACCTTTTAATGGCATCAGCAAACATTTGGATCCTCCCATGCGCTTGGCCCATGGGCCTCAGGTGTGAGGGGAAATGGCGGCAGGCTTCCCTCTTGGCCGTACTTTTCCAGGAGTGTCTGCAGTTGGTCCAAACACCTGGACACACCTGGTAGGTAGATCTCCCAACACACGCCCCTCCCTCCCTCCCTCCTCACAGGATGGCTTGGAAGAGGGGCTGCTGAGGCTCCGTGTGGTTTGAAACCTCTCAGGGCTCTTGACAAAGCAGCCACGGCATTATAAGCCTTCCGTCAACCTCCTGATCTAAAGTCCCAAAGGTGCTTTTTCAAGAGGCAACTGGACCTTCTTCTCCCCATAGACATCCACTAATAGGAGGAGTGCAGAGAACATTCAAAAGGCCTCAGGAGCCAAAACTGGAACTGTGATTGTGTTGCTCTGGCTGAAGTCTGACCCAATCTAATTTATTGTCTCGAGTTAGTATGGAAGATTAGCACAGGAAAATACGCAGCTTTCTTCTTCTTCTTCTTCTTCTTCTTCTTCTTCTTCTTCTTCTTCTTCTTCTTCTTCTTCTTCTTCTTCTTCTTCTTCTTCTTCTTCTTCTTCTTCTTCTTCTTCTTCTTCTTCTTCCTCTTCTTCCTCGAAATGTGGTAGGTTTGCAGGCAGCCTGCAATCTCCTGGGAGGACAATTTTATTATCCTCAGTGCAGAGATTTTCAAGTGTGTTGAGTTTTGTTCTTCCACTGTTTCACTTTCACTGAAACTGGGGCGAGGACGACCTGTCTTGAAAAGCCCAGCGTAAGAAGCAGGATCCAAGTGTGTCCAGAGGTAGAATTTCAGGAAGTGGTGAGTGAAAAACAAACAAACTTGATGTCGCACTTGTACTTAAACAGGAAGACTGTTAAAATATTGCCATTGGGATGTTAGGCAGGGATCCTTCTCCACCTTCTGCCTTATTAGCCTGGTAACTGTGAAATTCTTGATCAGTTTGGTAGATCCTGGCATTTCTGGAAGGCATGCAAGAGAGCCCATTGTGGGGAGAGAAGGTGTTCCTGTATACCTGAGAATCAGGTTCCTTATGCTGCAAACGTTCTACAGGTCAATCCTGGAATGGAAAAGCCGTTTATCGTGTAGAAGAGAGGAAATAGCAACCAGAGGAAGGAGGAAGGGGATGATGGAGCTGATTTTAGGAAGCAGGTTGGGAAGGTGGAGGGGAAGGGCAGTGTCTACAGGTTGGGCTAATAAGAGCTTTAAACATCCAGATAAGGCTTGAAGTGAGAAGCAAAATGAGCAAATGCAAGGATAACAGAATAGCAGAGTTGAAAGGGACCTTTGGAGGTCTTTTAGTCCAGCCCCCTGCTCAGGCAGGAAACCCTACACCATTTCAGACAAATGACTGCCCAGTCTCTTCTTCAAAGCTTCCAGTGATGGAGCAAGCACAACTTCTGGAGGCAATTTCTGTTCCACGGGTCGATTGTTCTAAATAAGCAATCAAAGTTTTCTTGGACATCAGTAGCTAGCTAAAAAGAAAATTATGAAAAGCCATTTGGAGAGAAGCTCACCTACATACTGATCGTTATCCCGTGACATGATACCTACCTTTGTGGTTGCCAAGAATCAACATGGACATGATGGTGCATAATCGGTCAATGTTCTTATGGTGGTGCACAATCAATGCTACTGTGTAATCTGATACAATGTATTTCAACGGCTCAAGAACCTGATTATCTTTTTTTGAAATATCTTTCTTGCAGATGATTTAAGAAGTGAAACGGGTTTCCTCGAAGACTTGGTGGTTGGAAGTGGCGAGACAGTTGAACTTCAGTGCAATACTCCGGCCTCGCCTGCATTTCTCCTCTGGTATAAAGACGGCGTTGGGATTTTGCCTACCAACCGGACTCACATTGGTCAAAAAGTATTGAGGATTATAAATGTGTCCTTCAATGATTCGGGACTATACAGCTGTCAGAAGAGGCATTCGGTGGAGATGCTCAGGAACTTCACGGTCCGAGTTACAGGTGAGTCAGTAGCCATGAAGGTTGAAAGGGGGGCCCCTTGGTGCTCTCTGAGCTGGGTGGCTTTCTTACAGATGTTTCATGACCCAACTAGGAAACATCATCAGTGTTAGAATGGAGGAGGGGGAGGACAGCTGTGGGGTCCTTGTTGCTCTCTTGAGTTTGGTGGTTTTCTTGCAGATGTTTCAGGAGCCAGACTAGGAACATCATCACTAGCTAGCAACATCAGCATTGATGACGTTACCTAGTTTGGGTCATGAAACATCTGCAAGAAAACCGCCCTCAGCTGATTCAGTCATGCCAGTCTTGTGCCTCCTTAGTTGTGCCACTGGAGGGCCACCAATGTTTGAATTCCACCTCAGGTCTTAGTCAACGTTTGCCTTCCATAGGGGATCCCTGGTGACTCTTAGAATGGCTCTCCATATCCGGAGCCGGAGGAGGGACACTGAATCGGATCTTTGATGGTCATTCAATGGAACATTTGGATTCCTTCCCCCTCCAACTTGCTATTGAAGCAGCCTGTCTTTCCCTGCCAGGGTGGTCTGTATGAAAGGCCGCTCAGTCTCGCTGGCTAATTAACATTTCCCATGTCCCGTGCTGGAGTGCCTGCCTTCACCCTGGCAAGATTCAGGACTGGGCCATGGACGTTTAGGAGCGGAGACACAATAACATCTGAATACAGGATCCGTTGTGGCTGTGCCAACTGGAGATATGGAGCCTGTTACGCCTGTTCTGTTGTGATGCCCTTTTTCTGTTGCTTCACACACAGATTTAATAGCCTCCCTAATGCTAAATTATCCTGGCAGGTTGGATGAAGGGAAAGTTTGCCTCTTATTGGCGGACGGTGTCTGGAGGAAAATGCACAATTGGAATGGCTTTACAGGGCGAAGCCTTGAAGGCTTCCAAGTCGTTAAATATTTACACTTGTTCAATCCGGCTGCATCGCAGTTCAGATTAAGCAGTTCCCTTCCCTCTTGGTGGATCTTAATCCTTTCATTGTTTCACTTGGTGCATGGCGCTTCTTGCTGCTAAGGCTGGCTTCCTTTGGACAGTAAATAGAGGTTATTGCCATTCCTTATGTTTGTGTTCGCACAAGCCTCCTGCCCCTACTTAAAGGCTAGTTTTGGAAGAGTTTTACCCCAGCGATGGGAGTCGGTACTTTGGTCAAACTCTGCTTTGATCGAAAGGATTAATATGCAGATTTCTTGCATTGCTCTCGGATAAAGTCGGTTCTTTCTTTGGGTGACAGTAGAGTGTACATTTTTTGTATTGATTGAATGCATTTTAGTAAGTAAAGGAGCAAGGATAAAGAAATGGGCAGGATTGGAACTGAATTACATCGATTTCATTTTCGTTTATGTTTATTAATTAGATTTTTAACTCATGTCTCCTCCAAGAATTCAAAATAGTAGCCCTGCCTCCTCCTAATTTCCCCCTGTGAGATAGGTTGGGTTTGAGGAAGGATGACCTCAGGTGAGCTTCAAGGCTGTGGGCGTAATTTGGGTGGGGTCTCCCGCCTGTCAGTCCAACAAACGAACCCTGTGCCGCCTGGGTTAATGTAATTCTCTTTTGCATCTGTAATATTTCAGCCTACTAAAAAGCAGCATTCAAGAGCCACTTTTGGAAATGATGCCAGGAGCATCAGCTGCACCTGGAGTTTCACATTATGCACCCTTGAATTCTAAGCTGAAATGAGTTAAATTTAGGCTTATGTTCTTGCAGGTGGTGGAATGCACTCTGCAGCATGGAAGGAGAGCAAAAGGGACGCAGGGTAGTTGTCTGAACATGTCATTCGAATCCCGTTTTTTTATTCCCATTGCAACCCAGCAGGGATCATAAAAACATCCCACATGAGCACAGGCAAACCGTTACCAAACATCCTCCAGATACCCCATTTGTACCTACAAACCGGTTATTTTGTTAACCTAATTTTAAGACTGTAGAGTTCATGATATTCCAAGCATTCGTTCATGTGTTTACCAGGGCAGGGCATTTTAACACATTGTTCTGGAGGTCATGTAAATAATTACAGGATGGTTATTAATTTTATTAACTTGTCTATAACCTGATGCAAATAATTTGAATAAGAAAAGTTTGAGTCTAATTGCCAAGAAACAGTCTGAATCAAACTCTTTTTTTGAATTCTGCGCATTTTTAAAAAGCTTCTTCAAAAACAACATGAAGCAAAGTAGGATAAGAAAGTCATGTTGCCCTCCTCAAAATATATGCCTGCTATTTTTAAGAAGTAGATGACCCCATAATGAAATCTCTTCGTGGTAAGAGGGTCAACATTATATATTTCTATTAGTGTTTCTGTTTACAACGTGTATTTGCATTATTGGGCAAGTATTGAGACTGATCACCAACCCTGCAAATTCTCCAGCACGTCTCAGGAATTCAGCCTGATTAGATTAAAACTCGAGTTCTGAACTTCTTTGTTCCATACACTCATTTTTCTCTAAACCGGTTGAAAGTACGAAAGTGCTCCTTCGTTGGAATGAAAGGAGGGTATTTCACACTGTCGGTTAGATTCAGTCTCAGCAGGCTTTTTCCTTTCCCCAAACACTCAGAAGGTACCTGGATCATCCGAATACTTCTTCATTCATTTGCATTAAAATGGGATACAGTCATGCTGTAGGGTTTCCTGCCTAAGCAGGGGGTTGGACTAGAACACCTCCAAGGTCCCTTCCAACTCTGTGATTCTATTCTATTCAAACTTACCAGCCGAGAATGAGTCCTAAGAATTTGCATTCCAAGTGAAAACAAAAGGCTGAAAAAAGAAACAAAACTTTTAATATACATAACTAAGAAAATTATTGCTACCATCCAGTGACATGGATCCGAATAGACTCCAAATGACAAAATATGGAAATAGGACGTGGACTTTAAAGGTGAGAATAACTAAGCCTTGGAGTTCAAAAAAACTTTCATGGGTTCTTTCATAGATGTGGAGTTGTTTAATTTCCCGTTCTCTTATCGTCTTATCCTCTAGAAAGTGGCATAGCATCTTGTAAAAAGAGACTCCCTTGAATGTAAGATTTATGGATTGAGGTAGGTCAAAGTTAAGCCCAAGTTAAGCCACGTCCACGGCTCCTTCTCTGCCTTAAACCGCATTCGGCGGGCGACGTGAGGCCTGTTGAAGGGAACAGGGCTCCTCTGTTGACGGATGAAGACATGAGGCAGAAAGAATGAACAGGCCCAGATACACTTCAGTTCCTTATTTAGACAAACGATTGGGCCCCGCATGGCATGTTCAGGCCAAGAGGGATTGGAACCGGAGCAACCAGTAGCTTAATACATTTGGTAAATGGTGCGAGACAAACCAGGAGCCAAAACCCATTGTTGCCGCTGAGTGGAGAAGATTTATACAATCTGAAGAGGAACCAAACTCGGAGCGGAAAGCAGAAATATGTGTCTCTATTTGCAACCTCACCATTTCTTCGGAGCCCAAAGCCCCTTAAGCTGCCTG
Source organism: Rhabdophis nuchalis (assembly GCA_039707465.1). Classification (NCBI taxonomy): domain Eukaryota; kingdom Metazoa; phylum Chordata; class Lepidosauria; order Squamata; family Natricidae; genus Rhabdophis; species Rhabdophis nuchalis. Next base: position 1,090,842 of record CM077651.1, read on the forward strand.
CAGTTTTTCAAAGGGTCGGCTGCTTAAAGAAGGAGAGGCAGCATCAGGGGGGCTGAAGTCTTAGCAGGTGACTTGTAGCCCTCAACAGCCTGAGGTCAGGGCTGTCGCCTCAACCTGGACTAGTGGCAAAGCCCAACTTGGTTCTCGCAGGCAGCCAAACCACCCTTGTGGACACATCTAGGATCCTCCTTAGCGATCTCATACGTAGGCTCCGGAATGGCCCTCCCTTGCTTATTCAGAAAAGGCCCCTAGAAATCTGGCTCTTGCTCCAGGATTTGAAGTAGGATAGTAGCATGCTTCTTATAGGAATGTTTTATGTCCAGTTTGGGAGAAATTGAGTAGGTAGGCAGGTAGGTAGGTAGAGGGATAGAGAGAGGGAGAAATACAGTCGGTAGGTAGGTTGGGGGTTATACGGGGGTTCTGTGTACGTGTTTGTGTGTGCAGGTGTAGACCCACACACAGATTGGTTGGCCATTTAACCAGACTGGGACACAGCAACGCCTGGCCGGGAACGGCTAGTATAAAAGTAAAATAATAGTCAGACTATAACAATCCTTTTCATGTTTATATGACGTTTTAGCATCCAAAAAACACTTTACAAGGCAATAATGCCCGATGTAATGGTTGACACTCTAATTGCCATGTATAAAAGTAAAAAAAATATGAGCTGAACAAACCCTTGTAAATTTAAAACACATTTCTTCAGCTTCTTTTATCACGCTGGCTTGCAACATGTATTTTGCACATTTGGAGTTGATAAATCTATCTGCTGTGTCCAGGGCCTGAGCCTCATCCATCCACCTTGCAGCTTCCTTTATGTTTCCAGCATGCTTAAATGACAGGAGAGAAACAAGTTAGATAGATGACATTAGCTGCAGTTTTCTGCTGGGTCTGGCTGGATGTAGCAGCAGAGGTGAGGTTCTTATGGTGGATCACCCAAGTTTACGTTCAGCCAGCCAACGTTGTGGCTGGGCTGAAATCGGTGCTACAGAATCACAGAGCTGGAAGGGGCCTTGGAGGTCTTCTAGGAAACCCTGCACCACCTCAGACAAACGTTTCCTTTACACACATCGAAAACCATCTTGAAGAAAGTCAGAAGGAAACCAAGGAAGACATATGCAAGCATGCTGCTTCCCCTTGGCCCCAGCGCTGCCCTCAGAGCCCGGCTGAGGAGGGCTGGCTGCCCTAAAGAGTTTGCCACTGGTACCAATGGCTTTCCATTTGCATAATCTGCTTTTAATGAATCTCCTTGGCTCCTTTAAAGAGGTCGGCACAAATGATTTTGGGTCCTTGAAAAGTCATAGCTGAACAAGCAGCTTTGGGACTGTAAATAAGGGCCTCCCCCTCCCCCCCGCCCCAATTTCATTGCAGAGGCTGCTTCAAAGCAGGGCTGGCCATGGAAGCATGCAATCCTATCCACCCACCCCAAAATCATGTTTTACTGATGCCCCCTGTGTCTCACGTAACGTTCGAAGGATCACATCCTTCGCCGCCCTGGGTCCTTTATGGAGAAGGGCGGGATATAAATTCAAATAAAATAAAAATAAATAAAATAAATTTAGCACGCAGCAGTTGTTTAATGTGGAGTTTAAGACCCTCTTGGTTTAATTTTCAACTTTTAAAACTCCTCCATCTGAGTCCCCGGGGGCATTTAAAAAAAGAGGGGGGGACATTTCTGTAGAGGGATAAATAGATAATCCATTTCTTTGGGTGTCCCCTGTCTCAAAACACCCGCTGTCCGTCCATTTCTAACCTCCAGGAAAGAAAGAGAGACGGAGAACAGGTCTATAATGGGCCCATTTTAGGAGTCACAACTGCCCAACTGAGGTCCCACCACTATCTTACAGCCCTGCACAATCAATGTACACCTGAAAAAAAAAACCCCATCATCTACATTTTGATGCCCTCCAGTGGTGTTTCCCAGCTGGGATGACTTCGACTCATGCAGACTTCACTTCCCAGAATTCCACACTTGGGATGGCCAGTGCTGAGAATTCTGGGAGTAGAACTTTCACTGGTTGGGAACCCTGGCCATACCCCTAGGCAGCCTAGTTCATACATTAATCCTGCCCCCCCAGGACGAGGAGGTTTCCCGTGGGGACTTACGGCCCTTTGGGTTGAAGGCTTCTGCTTCTTTGGTCCCAACTCCTGGGTTCAGCCATCCGTCAGCAGAAACGTCAGGGAAGCCTCTTCTCTCCACATGGCTCCATGCCAAAACTACATGGATGATCTGCCTAACTCCAGCAAAAGTAAACAGGAATGGGAAGATAAGCACCGGAGGCAGAACAAAGACCCTGAAGCCGAGTGGGACAATCCCAGGATCTCAGACGTGAAAGAGAGCAGGAAGGCCTCCCATAATATGTACACAAGTCTTGATTTAATCACTTTATCAGCTCCATGGGGGAAGGGCTCCTTGTTTTCACAGATTACTCAGTTTTCTTGAGAAGTTCTCCCAGTTGAGAGAATGAGAAGTTCTCCCAGTTGAGAGAATGTCCCAAGATCTACTGGATTTTGTTTTTCCAAAGTTTTAGGGCAGCTGTATTCAGAATAACAGAATAAGAGTTGGAAGGGACCTTGGAGGTCTTCTAGTCCAACCTCCTGCTCAAGCAAGAGATCCCATATACCCTTTCAGACAAATCCAGTCCCTCCTGAAAAGCCTCCAGTGAAGGAGGACTCCCCAGTTCTGGAGCCCAACTGTTCCACTGATTAATTATTCTAACTGTTGAGACATTTCTCTTTTGCTCTAGCTTGGGTCTCTCTTTAATGATCTTCCACCCGTTAGTCACTTAATTAAAATTCTTTTGTCTTACACCAACCGCCACTGTAACTCTTCCAAAGCATTTTGCAGCAAAATTGTACCGTAATTCAAAAGGAGCCACAAGCAGGACTGATGAGAAGAATGATCTCTACGGAGAGATTTTGCATTCTGTGACATTACATTAAATTGGAGGGGGGGGGGGGAGGAGGAGGAAACCTACAGTCTCAGGCAAAAGAACAGAATATTAAAAGTTGCCCTATCTGGGTTACCAAATCTCCTTTTTTGGTAGCATCAGAGTCCAAAGCTGGGAGTTCCCCAGGACTTTAAGGGCATCTTAATGAAGCTTCAGCGTCTAAATTGCTCCTTTCAAACCGAGAAAAATAATGCGTAATTAAAAAGTGCTCGGTGGAAGCCTTTTTAGTGTGTGTGACCTAATGCAACCGTGACCGTGCAGAGAGAAAAGAAAAGAAATGCTATATAATATATTGCTGGCACGCCCTTCCTAGGAACGCTGAGGTTTCTTCATAAAGCTCTCCGTAAGCAAACACGTCTACATCTTCTCCGTGGGCAGCCGGAGACCGATCGAAATCAGCCCTCAAGATTGGACGGAGCCTCCTGGCCTTCCGTTTGCAGGGAATTCTCATGGTTTCCTTCATGAAAAGAAGGCTTGTGCTGAACACGGACAAAAAGAAAACCAGCCCACCCTATTTAAAGCGACTGGAGCTCCTTCCACATTTGGAAAGCCAGATCACTACAATGGACTAACCAAAGGGAAAGTCTCTCACTGAACAACTTGGGAGTTAGACTGTTTGTGATTGGGACTTAATTCTACTGGGCCTCATTGGATTCTATTCTTCTGCAGGTTGGCCTTCTGGGCTGGGAGAGGCAGGGGGGAGGCCCCCATTGTGCAGTCCGTGTTCTGAGAAGGTGACAGGAGGATGTTGAGGGGAATTAAAAAATAAAAATGAAACTGGTGTGGAAAGAGCGTGGGGGGCCGATTTGAACCCCGAATGGAAGCATTTCAATCTAACGTTGCTTCAAAAGCAAAGGTGCCCTCTAAGACCCAGGCCAGGGAAGGCCAGAACATAAAATAGAGAGTTGGAAGGGACCTTGGAGGTCTTCTAGTCTAACCCCTACTTGCAGACAACTCTGAGCTTGAAATCCATTGTTGGTGACGTTTTGTATCTTGGCCTGGAGACGTGTGATGAGGCCGTGAAGAAAATAAAGCTTGTGGAGAAGATCTTTTTTAGTTGAGGAAAGATTTGCTGAGGTCTCCCTCGTTCTGTGTTCCGATGGTGGCAAAAGTATGTTCAGAAAGTTATTTTCAGAAACAATTCTCACCTGTTTCTCTTTCCCTTTCAAGAATCCCCATCATCGGGCGATGACGAAGATGAAGATGATGAGGATGAAGATGACGACTCTGAAGACAGAGGTAAACCTCATGAAGAGAAGCAAAGCTTGACAGAGCCAGCATTGATCAAGGCTCGTCCTGAATCAGATCCCTCCAAGGAAGCTCCTTCTCTTTTCCTCGGTTGCGAGTCTCCTGGGTGTTAAGCCCAAGTCTGTGGGGCTGGTTTTCTGGCCCCTGGGAGAAAAGGAAGGAAAGAGAGTTCCTTTCAGAAGGAAAGAGAGTTTCCAAAGAGAGTTTAGAGCAGCCCCCTTCTCTCCTTCAAGTTCCTTCTTCCTTTGGGAAAGGGAGGGATGGATGGAAAGGAAGGAAGAAGGAAGGAAGATAGAAGGCAAAGTGAACGGATGGATGTCTGCATGCATAGATGGATGCATGGAAAGTAGGGAGGAAGGCAGGGATGAAGAAGGAGGGAAGATAGATGGCAGATGAATTGATGGATGGAAATGAGGGGGAAGGAAGGAAAGAAGGAAGGAAGGAAGATAGATGGCAGGTGGGTGGGTGGATGGATGGATGGAAAGGAGAGAGGGAGGAAGAAAGGAAGGGCACAAAGGAGGAGATGAATAGTAAGCAGCCAGTTATGAGTTAGTAAGGCCACCAGAGTTTACAACAACCCCTCTGAGTCTCTCATGTTGCCTTCCATTTTGCAAGACCCAAGTGTCGACAAAGTTGTGGGTCTTTCTTTTTAAAACACCAAATTTTAAAACGATCCTCCAGTTTGAAGGCAGAGTTTGAATGACTTTTTTTTTGAAAAACTTTGCTAAGGATAAAATAATCTGCTTGCAACGTGTAGAAAGGTTTCCCTTCTTTCCACCCTCCAGCGTTGCCTTCTCTCTCTGTCAGAAGGCTTGCTGGACTGGGGCATGGGGGGGGGGGTAAACCCTGCTCTCCCCCACCCATTGCAGGCCTGTGAGTAGCTGATCGGCTGGAGTTTCAGCTTTGGGAAACGGGCGAGCCCCTTGGCTGCACCGGGCAAGGTGCCTGCTCCCTCCCTTGGAAGGTGGCCCTGGGAGCAGCCACTGTGGCCGGGGGTCCCCCGAGGCCTCCGTGGGAGGCAATCAAGAGAGGAGGACGAAAGCCACGGAGCTGGGAAAAGGAGTTCCAGAGCCAGCTAGCCTCTCCTGCTTTTCTGCCTCTTATTTCTTCCCTTGTCGCCAGGGGAAAGGAAGCCATTCGTTACGCCAGAGTTTCCCAACTGTGGCAACTCCAAGGCATGTCTAGTTCAACTCCCAGAATTCCCCAGCCAGATGACCGGGGCATTCTGGGAGTTGAAGTCCACATGATGTAAAGTGACCAAGGTTGAAAAAAAACTGCATTAGGCATTTTAATAATATTAGCAGAGTGCTTGGGCCGCCTTTGTCTGGAGAAAGGTTTATCGCTTAATGATAACCGTTTGCAAAACTGGGGAGAAGAGGCCCTGTCTGTTATTGTGGTCTCTCTTGCACCTGAAAACACAGATTAGTTCCCCAGTACAAGCCCCCCTTTAAAGAGTGGAAGCAGAACATCTCAGAATAAAAAGCCTTCTAGGGCAGTGTTTCTCAACCTCGGCGACATTAAGTCCTGTGGACTTCAACTCCCAGAATCCCCCAGCCAGCTGGCTAGGGAATTCTGGGAGTTGAAGTCCGCAGGACTTAAAGCTGCCGAGGTTGAGAAACACTGTTCTAGGGCATGAGTTAAAACAGGAGAGATGGGGTGCTTTGCAAAATCCAGGCTGCTGTGTAATGGTACAGCCAGACTGAATGATTGCAGTGTCATATATTACACACGTGTGCAGTTATTGCATGTACAACATGTAGCAACATGGCCTAACTAGTATTAGATAGTTTTAAAATGGGGGGTTTTAATTGGTTTTAGCGCAGGTTTTTGTTATTTAATAGGTTTTAAATTTGTGTATTTTGTATTACTTTTGTATGTTATTTTAAATTCCTGTGCGCCGCCCTGGGTCCTTCTGGAGAAGGGCGGGATACAAATTGAATAAAATCTAAAATCTAAATCTAAAGCTTCAGGTTGAAGGTTAGTGTGGATTAGCAGAAACTGTGTGTGTAAGTCCAGTGATGGCAGCCAACCATTGGTGGTAATCAAGTAAGTCATTCTTGCTACATTGGCGCTTATTACAAGTTGGCCAACTGGTCATCCATAAATTTCTTCAGGACCACTCTTAGAAATAAATATTTTTCACTTTCTTGGTTTATTTGTCCTCATTTTCCATAGGTTTTTTGAGGTCTGTACAAGGGCAAGCTTGGAAGTTTGGAAACTGTTTGGGGAAAATGGGAAGAGGAGGCTCCTTGGGACAAACAATTCACTCTCCTGCCTGAAACCTTGTCCCTTGATAAAGCAGGTTTGATGCTGAGGTGGCTGAAGGCCATATCCAAACTGAATTGTTTTTCAACAAGATTTTGGAAGGAGATTGCTTTCCTATCTTCCTCGAGCATTTTCTGGATCATCTAAGAAGTGTTCTCACCGTGTGTTTTCCTTCTTTTAGTCATCTTCTCTCCGTGTGTTCTTCTTCGCTGTTTGCTGAACATCTACAGATGTTCTAGGTGCTTTGTCTTGCCTTTCCTTTCCTGAAGGCTTCAGGTCTACAGGTCTACAGGGAGGCTCCCTTTCCTGAAGGCTTCAGGTCTACAGGGAGGCTCCCTTCAGAAAGCACAGGCAAAGGCATAGGGCTTACCTTCTCAGCCGCAGATGGCATTTCGTGTTAGTGTTGCGTTTGGGCCGGAGACAGACTGCCCAGAGGTGTCCGTGTGGTCAGCATTTTACCCAGCCGGCAAAGCTAATCCTCATGGCTTTGTGCTCATTGTGGGGATGCAGCCTGGCATTTGCTGATTGTTCTCTGAAGCCACCAGCCCATGAAATCGCTTTGGGTCTGTGCTCTGAATTGGCTCTGAATTGGCAAATCCCACAGCGAGATCCCTTGCCAGTGATTATAGCTGCCCCAAACATTTCCTTTGTTGGGACTGTTGGAGCCAACTCAGCAGAGTCACGGCCCTCTTCAGCCGGCGGCTCCACCCCAGGTCTCCTGTCCATCACCTGAGATTCAGCTTTGATCCCCCAGGGATGAGGAGGGGAATGCTTGGGTCTGCTTATTTCCTTCTGTTGACTCATGGAGTCCACTCAGGGACATGATACACAGTTGGATTCCAGGAGCAGCTTTTCACTTGAAACCCCAGCCTGAAATGTTATCCCATGATAGCTGTGATGAATGTCCATGGAGGGTCTCCGTCATCCAGGTGACGGTTGTCTCAAAGGGGATTTTTTCAAGAGGACTTCCTAGGTTTCCTTGGAAGACATTTCGCTTTGAAGAAGCTTCTTCTTGGAGAAGAAGCGAAACGTCTCCCAAGAAAAACAAGGAAGCCCAGTTGCCTCTTCAAAAAGCACTTTTGGAATAGCTATGATAGCAAATAAATAAATAAATAAGCTATCATCCTTGTAGGGTGCGTTGGCCATGCTTGGGGGAGAAATTTGCTTCATTCATAGACAAACACTCGGAGAATCTCGGAGCTAAAAACCTATTCGTGCAAAGAACTTTCCCTTCCAAGTTCTTGACTGCAAGAGGACAACTTATTATCTATCATCTGGAGCTCAGGTCAGCAGATCCGGCCCAAAGCTGGTGTTTGGCTTGTTTTTGTAAATCTACAGATCTACCTTTTGATGGAGTTAGCTTCTTAAATGCATGCATTGACCAGGCTTTAGGCAGAAAATAAAAGTTGAGAGATGCAGCGGAAATGTGGCATTTCTCCCTTTAGCCACGATAGTTTGTACTCCTGTCATGTCCCATGGCTGTGCTGTAGAATTCGATGCCTTTGTTCCTTTCTGAAGGAAGGTGGCTTGGTAGGTGTTGCCCATTAGTCACTAAGGATGTTGAAGAGGCTTTCACCACAAATGCCTAATCAGAAGGCTTCTAGTAGACAATTGAAGGTAGCAGAAGACATGGCCAGCCTCCTGGTGGTTAGGGACCATACCTTTACTAGAATAACAGAATAACAGAGTTGGAAGGGACCCTGAAGGTCTACTACTCCAACCCCCTGCTCGAGAAGGAAACCCTACACCATTCTGGACAAATGGCTGTCCAGTCTCTTCTTGAAGGCCTCCAATGATGGAACATTCCCAACCTCTGGAGGCAACCCATTCCTCTGGTTAATTGTTCTCTAAGAAAACTGTCAAGACATCTAATAATTTGTTGGTAATAAGAAGGTCAATAGCTCTTTATTGTATTTCTCTTTTGTGGGCAGTTTTGGGGTTTTTATTGAGCAAATTTAAGGGACTTTAGTGTCCGTCTTCCCTCAAAAGGAGAGAAAACACACTTGATTTTTAACAATAGTGGATAGAGGGATTTGTTGGAGTGTAAATACAGGATTTGTGAGCCAACGTAGCTGTTCACCAAACTCTCTACCCTTCCTGGTGTGGGCAAGGCAATTATGCAACCTGCCCCATCCCCTTCCATCCCCTTGTTGTCTGCAGCTCAGCAACGCAACGGTGTCTTATTTTATTTATTTATTTTATTAAATTTATACCCCGCCCTTCTCCTTGTTAGGACCCAGGGCGGCGCACAGGCATTATATAAAACCATAAATACAATATACATCAATCAATTAAAAATATATTAAATTAATTCACCCGTGCTAAAACCCATTATTAAAACCGTAACCAAATTATAATTTATATTTAAAAGTCAGATGCGGGGGGCTATCCTAGGCCGGCTTGTTGGAATAAGTACGTCTTAAGACGTTGGCGGAAGAGGCGGAGGTCCAAGGTAGTGCGAAGGTCGGGGGGTAGGTCGTTCCAGAGGGCCGGGCCCGCCACAGAGAAGGCTCTTCCCCTGGGTGTCGCCAGCCGGCATTGCCCCGTCGACGGCACCCGGAGAAGGCCCTCTCTGTGGGAGCGGACCGGACGAAGGGATGTATGGGGCAGGAGGCGGTCTCGTATATAGCTAGGCCCCGAGCCATGGAGCGATTTAAAGATGGTGGTCAACACCTTGAAGCGCACTCGAAAGGCCACAGGCAGCCAGTGCAGCTCGCGCAGGAGAGGTGTTACGTGGGCTTGCCTTGAGGCACCCATAACCACCCGCGCGGCCGCATTCTGCACTAACTGCAGCCTTCGAGTGCACCTCAAGGGGAGCCCCATGTAGAGAGCGTTACAGTAATCCAGCCGAGATGTCACGAGCGCTTGAGTGACTGTGCGAAGGGCCCCCCGGTCTAGTAAGGGGCGCAACTGGCGTATCAGGCGAACCTGATAGAACGCCCCCCTGGCCACGGCCGCCACATGGTCCTCCATGGCCAGCCGGGAATCCAGAAGGACGCCCAAGTTGCGCACCCTCTCCACGGGGGCAAGATGTTCGCCCCCAATGGCCAGTGTTAGATTTATCTGGCTAAACCGGGGTGCCGGAAACCACAGCCACTCGGTCTTGGACGGGTTGAGCTTGAGTTTGTTACTACCCATCCAGACCCGTACGGCCTCCAAACACCGGGACAGCACCTCGACGGCATCGTTGGGGTGGTTTGGGGTGGATATGTACAGCTGAGTATCATCAGCGTACAGATGGTACTCCACCCCAAAACCACGGATGATCTCGCCCAGTGGCTTCATGTAGGTGTTGAACAGAAGTGGCGAGAGGACCGACCCCTGAGGAACCCCACATGTGAGGGGCCTCGGGGCCGACCTCTGCCCTCCTGCCAACACCCATTGCGACCGACCAGAGAGGTAGGATGAGAACCACCGTAAAACGGTGCCTCTCAGCCCCAACCCCCCCAATTGGTGCAATAAGATACCATGGTCTTCTCTGGATGGGCTGACTTGCCTTTTTCCCTCTGGCCAATTCTCTGCTTGAGCGAACGTACTCTTCACCCATTTGTTTGTACCAACACCGGAAAGAAAAAAGCCCGCTTGTGTTCTGTGATTTTAAGGCTTTGCAACCCTCTCACAGTCGCTTCTCCAAAAGGCAACGGGCCTTTCTTGGTTTTCTCTTTGAGAATCTTTCGCTTCAGTCAGAACTGAAGGGAGAGAAGTTCCTGGAGATGGGCTCCAGCATGAGCCCAAAAGTCCAGGAGACAAAACCTCTGGTCTTGGTGATCGACCCAGATTGAATCCTGCAGAACTGAAGAAGCTTCTTGGATGAGAAGCAAAATGGTTTTTTAAAAAAAGAATCCTAGAAAGCCCAGGAAGCACCTGTGAGACAACCATGACCTGAATGGTTGAGAAGCTCCGTAGACATTTGGCTTTTCAAGTGGCTAGTGGTGCACATGGAGAGGTCATTTCACCCCAAGGATGGGTAACATGTAGCCCTCCAGGCCTCCACCAACCTTCAGTTTTGATTAGGCTGCCTAGGACTGCTGGACGCTGCTCTTCCGTTAAGTTTAGGCGGCCATCCCAGATAGGAAGCTGGTGGAGATACGTAAGGCCCTCTACCTCGCTACTTGAAGGCCTGAGGTCCTTCTCAGCTGACGCCTCTCATTCTGCTTTGCATTTGCAGTTGCGCCTTATTGGACCCATCGCGAGAGAATGGAAAAGAAGCTTTTGGCGGTACCAGCTGCCAATACTGTTCGTTTCCGGTGCGCGGCAGCTGGCAAGCCGCTTCCTTCCATATACTGGCTGAAAAATGGCAAAGAATTCAGAGGGGAGCACCGCATTGGAGGCATTAAAGTAGGTCCTCGTTCGTGGGTGGGATTTGGGGGCCACCCATCTTGCTTACTCAGCCCCTAAAGAGCTTCCCTTTGTTTCTCTCAGATGGAAAAGACTTTTAGGATAAATAAGCCTACTCCGCCTCCTATTTGCTTATTGAAACTCAGTAAGCAGCTTTGAGGTTAGTCTTGAAATGCACCAGATGCTTTAGAAACTTGTAAATTAGACCCAGAGGTTACACCAGTAGTAAGTGTTGATATAGAAAGAATCTATTTAATGAGCATGTAGGTGGATAGATAGATGATAGATAGACAGACAGACAGACAGACAGATAGATAGATAGATGAATAGATAGAATAGATAGATAGATGATAGATAGATAGATGAATAGATAGAATAGATAGATAGATAGATAGATAGATAGATAGATAGATAGATAGATAGATAGATAGATAGATAGATAGATAGATGATCAATAGATAGATGATAGTCAGATAGATGATAAATAGATCAAGATGATAAATAGATGATAGATAGAAGATAGATAGATAATTGATTGATAGATAGACAGACAGACAGATATTGATTTGTTATATGGTATATGTTAATGTGACCTTCCTTAAATGTAAGTATCAGGTTTTCCAACACAACTCCAACTTCTAACTTAAATCCAAGCATGGTAGTTGGCTCCATCATTTTCATCCATTTGGGTTGTATTATTCAAGAAAGCACTCAGTGTTCTTATGGATATTATGTAAAGTTATTGTGAATGTGCCAAGATGCTCTTGGGTATCCGTTAGTGTATCTGCACAGTTAACAGCTTTATGCTGCCAAGGAAGGAGCATCATCTCGATCAGGGTTTTCAAACACGAGCGACTTTAGAGCATAGGATCAAAAGTCTGGAAGGGACAGGAGCCTCTTTACCATCCTGATCAATTGGTTGTCCAGTCAATTTTCGAAAACCTCCAGTGATGGAGAACCCACAACTATTCCCTGATTAATTGTTCCCACTGTCAGGAAATTTCTCCCTACTTCTAACTCAGGATCTTGATGACCTTCCACTCTTTGCTGTGGACTTCAACTTTCAGAATTGTCTTGTTGGGTCCTCATTCTGAAGCTGGGGAAGGAGACCTAGTCCTAGTCCTCTTTCTTGAGCACCTGGGAGAGAGATGCCACTTTTATGCGCCTCACATTTCAACTCTAGAAAAAGGATGTTCTTGCTAAGCCGTTTTCTGAAGGACCGAGGGAAACTTCTCCTGATCTTCTCCTTTTTTCAGCTGAGGCACCAGCAGTGGAGCCTCGTCATGGAGAGCGTAGTTCCGTCAGACCGAGGCAACTACACCTGTGTGGTCCAGAACAAATACGGTGTCATCTGGCACACTTACTTACTGGATGTTCTTGGTAAGTGTTGCTTTAAACTTTGCGTCCAAGATCCATGCGGTGCCCCTTGGCATCCACTTAATGCACAGCTGTTCCCCATCTGTCCCAAACTACGCCACCTTGAAGAAAGAAGGAATTCCTCTGGGCTACCCCACTTCTGAAGTTTGGAAAAGCAGCTGGAAAGGAGATTTGCTGAATTGAAGGAGTCTGGGAACCAGTAGGCTAGTTTCCCTTCAGCCTCAGGTTTCAGAATTTAGAGGAAGCAGGGTTTTCCTGGTGGCAAGTAATTTTAAAAAAACACACTACACTGCATCTCTATCCTCAAAAGGATTAATGCACACACAATTTTAAAAACTACACATAGAGGCGGTCCCCAGTTCGCAAACCCTCTTGTTCTGTAAACCTTCTGTTTAAATTATTACTTCTGTAAAAAGAAGTGTTTTTTTCATTGCCTGGATAAAGAAAACTGGATGGGAAATATCTGTCCCATGAAAACTTTCTCAATATCTTACTGATTTTTTTTAAATATCAATGAGGAATTAACGCAGGGCTTACTCTGACTATCTGCATCAGTCCAGATGCCATATTCACTTTCACTATTGTTATTAGTCCATATAAGCTGTTTATATCAATATAAACTTTATATTGCTTAGAGTGGTAAAGATACAAACAATACCTGGACATATTCCAAGCATTTAAGGGGATTCGTATTTTTTTTTAAATGTTGATTTCGTATAAGTTTCCTCAGATACTCTATTTATTTATTTATTTATTTTATTCAATTTATATCCCGCCCTTCTCCAAAAGGACCCAGGGCGGCGCACAGGAATTTAAAACAACATACAAAAATAATACAAAACATATAAATTTAAAAATCTATTTAATAGCAAAACCTGTGCTAAAACCAATTAAAATCCCCCATTTAAAAACTATCTAAGATTAGTCACAGCGGAGGCTATGTTAGGCCGGCTTAATGAAATAAGTGTGTTTCTAGATCTGGAAGTGTATTAAAATATACTACAACTTATTGAATTGATAATTCATCGAGGGGAAAATGTGGGCAAAGTCTGCACTTAATAGCTTTAGAGCTTCCACTGCAGCCACAGTTTTATATGCTAAATTTCCTTTGACTGTGAACTAAAACAAGTCAATTCTTCCACGGCCCAATTCAACACCAGAAGAATCCCCTGGTTGGATTATATGAGATATCAAAGTAGATGAAGATATGAATCCAGTTGAGAAAATTGGTATCTCACCAAACATGTTTCAAACACGTTTACATCCACATTTCTTCAGAGGAGTTTGCTACATCCGGTTGACTCTACTCCTAGTATCTTGATGGTAGCTGATGATAGGCAACCTTGCTGCCCATTCATGAAGCCAGACTGAGCAAGGCAACCAGGCACTTTGTGGTTTTTCATTCCGGTTTCAGTCCATCTTTTCGTTTCCACAGGAGCGATGGGAATTGAGCAACAGCTTACACATACAAATATTATAGCGCACCTCGGTATTGTGCTTACGTTGGCCTCTTGCAACAGCTAGCAGCAGCATCATGGTGTGCTAACAGGGAGCTTTTATTGGACGACAGTTGCGTAGAGGGGTTTACTCATTGCCCGTACTAAGCGTCTTCTCCTTCCTGCAGAACGGTCTCCACACAGGCCCATTCTCCAGGCAGGGCTGCCTGCCAATCAAACGGTGGTACTTGGAAGCAACGTGGAATTCCACTGCAAAGTGTACAGTGATGCTCAGCCTCACATCCAGTGGTTGAAACATGTGGAAGTCAACGGAAGCAAATATGGGCCGGATGGGACTCCTTACGTCTCTGTCCTAAAGGTTGGTACACAAGAGTCTTTTAAAGGTGGAACCTACTAGAACGAGGAGCTATTGACAGGAAGTCACTCATCACAACCGCTGTCAGATTAACCTTGAGATCTGCTGGGAATCTGGTTGGAAGAGCCACGGTCTAATCCTGCACAGGAACTGTCCATGTAACCATGTCTGAGAGAAAGGACCCCAAACTGGGAAAGGCTGGACGTCCATGGAGATCGTCCATCATCCAGGTCATGGTGGCCCCAGAGGTGCTTTTCCAAAAGCCAACTGGACTTTCTTGGTTTTTTCCCTTGAAAATGGAAAGAACTGAAGAGGCTTCTTGGATGAGAAGTGAAAGGTTTTCAAGGGAAAAAAAGGAAGTCCAGCTGACCTTTAGAGAAAAAACCTCTGGGAAAGGCGGAGCTCTTATCCTGAACCTGCTTGGTGAAGACATGACGGCTTTGTCAGGCTTTCTGATGGGGAAGATAATCTCCCCCTCAGAATTAATGCAAGGATTATTTGCATAGGTGTGGGGGGGGGCAGCTGTGTCCCAATCCCTTAGCCTTCCCCAAAGGATCTTCATCTTTCACAGAGGCCGCCAGATGAGATTGCTTCTGAGAAAACACTGGATGTCGTTCCTTAGCAAAGCCTTACTGTATGCTGCCTTGCTGGTTTCCGTCCTTGGTCCATGGATGAATTGATCTCTGAATAGAGAAATTGCAGACATTGGAGAATGCAAAATGCCTTTTAAATCTTCAAAAAAGGGAAAAGGGCGATTCGTCGATCATTTCATGTAGATTGCCTGGCATCGATGCTTAAGAAACTCCCGAACAGATCATAAGGCCATTGGTCCCGGGAGCCCCTTGGATTCTATCCCTGCTACTTATCAAGAATAAATTTTGCAAGAATAAGCGTTGCTCATCCTTTAATCCACTAACTGCTTTAACAGGTCATGCAGTAAAGGCCTCTAGATTGCAGCCTAAGAATTGATCAATGACACGGGGAGAAGGACAGTGGAGGGTAAGAGAAGGGTAGACACGGACGGCTGTGGAAGGAGATTGAAGCGTTGGGTGGGCCTGCTAAGCCTTAGAAAGAGGAGGAGGAGGAGGGGGTGGTTAGGACGTCCCCCTTCCGATGTCTAATGGGGCCCCTCAAAGAAGAGCATCAAGGCCAAGTTCTCCCTTGTGGTAGAGCACAGGATTTTGGGAAAAAAAGAAATTGGATCCAAGAGATCAAAAGGCAGATTCCAGTTGGGGCAATTTCCTTAGGGGCAAACTCCCTGGGGCAGGGAGACCCCCCTGGCGTGGAGAGAAGGTGGGCCTTTCCTCCTGGATGGGTCCAAGCAGGGGACCCAGCCACCGCCCCCCCCCTTTCTCTCTTGAGGGCTTCGAGGGGGACCTCCTGCCCTGAGAGGGGGAGTTGTCCTCTTCCAAGACAGAAGCTCTTCCAAAGGGGGGGCCGGGCCGAGGGAGAAGCCAGCCAGCCCTGCCTGCCTGCCTGACGTGTGACGGAGAGAGATGGTTGGGTTACTGAAGCTGAAGTTTTTGTCTGTCCTGCAGTCTTGCGTCAGTAAAAATGCTGAAGCCGATGTTAACCTAAATCTATTCAATGTGACCCAACAAGACGAAGGCGAATTTCTTTGTAGAGCCGAGAATTTCGTAGGCAGAGCCGAAAAATCATTTTGGCTCCACATTCACAAAGCAGAAGCAGGTAATTCCTCCCCTCTGTCCCGGAGGCTTTGCAGCTGCTCAACCCAGCCGGGAGGAAGAGAAAAGCTTCCGACTGCTGGTCCTTTCCCCGCCCTTCTTCCTCTTGGGATGCTCTTCTCCCCCCTCCTCTTCCTCTCCGCCTCTGGGGTGACTTTTCCTTTCTCCCCAACCTCCGGAATGACGGAAACGCTTTATGAATCATCTGCTCAGAAAAATTCCCTCAGTCATGGCTGTCTTTGGAGCTCCTCCTCCTCCTCCTCCTCCTGGCTGCGTGATTAACCGGCTCTTTCTCCGGCCAAGTTCTCCGCCTCTTCTTCTCACGCCCCATCAAGCCCACCTGGGCAGAGGGATGGCCAGGCGCTCCTCTTGGACCCTCTGCCACCAAGGCCTTCCTCGCTTTCACACCCTTCCCCCACCCCCCCAAAAAAACAAAACACAACAAACCAGGCCAGGAAATGTATGGAAACCTTCCTAAGAGACCCAAGAGAAGCCAGGGTTTCTGGCCTAGAGGGGGAGCTCTTGCCTCACAAGGAGGAGGTGGTGAGTTCGATCCTAGGTAGAGGCCGATGTAGGGTCTCCTAGATGACCTGCAAGGTCCCTTCCAACTCTGTTAATCTGTTAGAGGGGAGGGATCTCTGGGTGAATTCTGCAAATGAAAACACGAAAAGGTTTTCTACGTTTGCCCACCGGCCTTGGACCCTCCCGGCTTCCCTCGGCCTCTTCTCCTCCCCTCCTCGGCCCCTCCCCCCCACCTGGAGACAGTCATATTGTGCAGGGAATTTTTCCTTTGGAGGCTTCTTTTGCCCGCATGCATCCTTAGTGGGACAGAGTCCAGAGGCTGGTGAAGGGAGCTGACCGCTTTGGAAGCCAACCCTGGTTGTGGAAGGGGACCAGGAGAGCCCCCGGAGGGCCTTCCGATCGCCGTCTGCTTTGGAAAATTGGTCTGGGTGATCTTTTTCTGGGAATTTTGCTCATCCTGTTCTCCTCCTTCCTTCCCTCCTTCCTATCTCGGTGTTTTGTTTTCTTCTTTCCTCCGTAGACAGCAGGTGTTAACAAAACGGATAAAGAGCTAGAAATTCTCTCCTTGCACAACGTTACTTTTGAAGACGCTGGGGAATATACTTGCCTGGCGGGGAATTCTATTGGTTATTCACATCATTCCGCTTGGCTGACGGTATTACCAGGTATTTCTGCTTGGTCTCCTTTCCCCCCCTTTGCCTCTGAAGGGCAGAGATCCTTTTTGTTTCCGAGGTGCAGCTCTTGAGCGGGAGATGCGTCTTGCGTTTCGGGACAAAATGATCATCTTCGGTGAGCAAAAACACATTTCATTTCATGCAACTCACTATAAAAGAGCCCATTTCGACTCTGGAGTCAGCAGGGATGGTGAGCCTCTCTGCAGCTGGGGAGCCCTGGTGGTGCCCCTTTCAGAAGTGCTGTGGAAGCAGCACAGATTTGATTTGATTTGATTTATTTGGATTTATATAACCGCACCCTCTCCCCAAAGGGACCCGGGGCGGTGCACAGGAAGTTAAAAAACACAACAGTATCACAATATAAATAGTTAAAATCAAATTAACTAAATTATCCCTGTGCTAAAATTTAAAGGTTAAAACATGTTTAGACAGCCACAAGTGTGTGAGAAGAGGGTTGCAAAGGCCATTGTGACTTCTGGGTCCCTCCTGGCGGCCTCCGAGAAGTCCAAAAGTCCTTGTTTCACACCACTTACAAGCGGGGGCTCACTCTCTGGCGTGGCTTCCCATGACTGGACTCATTTATAATTTGGAAAACACAAACCTCCTTCTGGGAAGCCCCGTGAGTCACTCGTGGCTCTCAGCTTCCGTGGTATTGATTTCTCACAAGCTCGACTTGACGAAGGGCCTGCTGGCTCACCCCCCCCCCTTCTGCCTTGGAGTGCCAATGAATCACACAATCCCAAAAGAAGCCCCGACTCCACAAAGCCTGTTGGCTGCCAGCTCATCTCAGAAACGCTGGACCGTTCCTCGCTCAGTGCTGCATCATGGACGGGAATTTTGCACTTCGCCATTGCTCTTTTAATGCACATTTGTTTGGCATTACGGTGCGTGTTAATGACCCTTGAATGTCAACACGTGCGTTGTGTCAGTATTTAAAAGGCTGCTCCTCAATAAAGGATCTGGCGGAGAAAGCCATTAGATTTTCAGAACAGAGACCTTCCTGTCTCATTTGTTGAAAACCCTGCTGCACCAGGGTGGATCCCCAAATTTAACGGAATCTGGAGTTGGCAGCCATTTAGTGGTGTGCCGGGAGCGTGGCTTTTTGCAGTTGTGCATTTGAGATCGGGGATGATCTGTGTTGAAACCTATCACAATATGGTCAGGCTGCCATTTTTTCTGCTTCCTAACGCCTGTCTCTCCTTCTGCAGCAGAAAAACGGGTTGCCAAAAAGGATTCCAGCTCGTTTTATGCGGGCATCCTCAGCTACGGGATCGCCTTCGCACTTTCCATCCTGGTGGCCGTGATGGTGATGATTTATAAGATTAAAAGGCCGGCCAAAAAAGCCATGAGCGCCTCCACAGTCCAGAAAGTCTCCAAGTTCCCCCTCAAGAGACAGGTAACAGAAAGTAGATACAAGATCTCTGTTCCCCTCTATTCCTTAGCCCCCCCCTCCTCCCGCGCGTCCGGCACGTTGTTTAGACGTTAGAGAAGGACTTAAGCGGGTTACTCAGTGGTGGGATTCAAACATTTTTACTATGGGTTGGTGGCCGTGGCAGGGGAAGGATACCGCAAAATCCCTGTTCCTTCCCCACTCCAGGGGAAGGATACTGCAAAATCCCCATTCCCTCCCGATCAGCTGGGACTCAGGAGGCAGAGAATAGATGGGGGCGGGGCCAGCCAGAGGCGGTATTTACTAGTTCTCCAAGCTACTCAAGATTTCTGCTACCAATTCTCCGGAACTGCTCAGAACTTGCTAAACGCCACCTCTGGGGTTACCATAAAACTTCATTTTATGGAGAATATGGATTTATTCTAGCTTTGCTGTTTCTGGGGTCTTAACGTTTGTTGTTTGCTGGCTCAGGAATTCTGGGAATTGAAGTCCACATAAAGGTTCCTCACCACCATAAAGGTTTAAAGCACGGCTCCCCAAACTTGGCAACTTTAAGACTTGTGGACTTCAACTCCCAGAATTCTCCAGCCAGCAAGTCTACAAGTCTTAAAGTTGCCAAGTTTGGTTTAAAGGATGGCCTTAAAGTTGTACAACCTTCTGGTTTCCAGATCTTAGCTGTTTGTTGGATGATGTCAGTCACGCTTCCCAAAATGCTTCTCTTTATTGCAAGAAAAGGCACCAAAGGACCTGTTTTTATTGATGCGACTCATGATTCACACGGAGGCTTCCTCTTGCACGAGTGTGCCAGGAAGGGACCCCACCAGTGCTGTTTTTTAACACACTTAGTGCTTCCTGGGTCCAGGGGAAGAAATGGGAAGCCCTGAGATGAGAAGGAGAGGCCTTCTGGATGAAGCCAAGTCTCATTTTCCTCCCAGGGCTCAGCCAGAGAATCCCGGGACTCCAAATAGCAGAGAGTCTTCAGAATCAACAGCCGACTGACCTATGTGCCCACCTTGGATTTCATGAAACTTAGTGGCCATCATCATATCTTGTGATCGGTTCCATGACTTAATTAAGTATTACAGGACCCAATTAATTAAGTATACCTTAATTAAGTATTACCTGACTCGGTCACGGGGACCAGAAGTTTCGTCCTCTGAGCTTTCAGACTCGGGCTGGAGTCCATCCTTGGAGAACCTCTGGCTCTTTTCCTTGAGAACTTCTCCCTGGGAATGGGCTCCAGCACAAGTCCCAAAGCTTGGAAGACTGAACCTCTGGTCCTGTGACCGAGTCAGATCGGATCCTGCAATCATTATCCTGGGACACTCAGATTTGCCTTCATTCGTAAATAAGTATTGTCTGAAGAAGCGCTTTCTTTGACCCTCCTATACTCTTGGTTTCGGTTAATTTTCATTGAATGATCAACGGAGATCCAGAGAGACAGAATGAAAGAAGGAAGAAAGAGCGAGAGACAGACAGACAGAAAGAGAGACAGAAAGAAAGAAAGAAAGAAAGAAAGAAAGAAAGGAAGAAAGAAGAGCAAGACACACACACACACACACACACACACAGAGAGAGAGTTTCCCTATCCATTCCTTCCATCTCAGGCATGTTCCCCTCAGCTGCTGTTTCTCCATGCCAAATAGAAGCCAACATGGCTCAAGGCTGCCTGAAGACCACGGGGGGTGGGGGGGGGGGGGTAGAGAACTCCTGCTCTGTACTGCAACCAAGTTATATTCCAGAGACAAGGACGGTTCTCCAGGGTGTGTGTGTGTTACCCTCATTGGAGTCAATCCCAAAGGCGCAGAGTTGCTCACTCCCAGGAATGAGACCATTTCACCCCAAAAGTATTTTAAAAAAGCCCGCGGCCTTGGAGGAGGCCCTCAGGGGGGCTTCCCATCGAGGTTTCTAACCGAGACTCTGACCCGCCCTGGGGCTCCCAGAGGCTCCCCCTCCCCCCCTTGGCCACTTGGGCTGCCCCCCGCCCCCCCGCGAGAGGCCGTTGCCAGTAACCGCTCCTGTGCTCTACCCAAGCAGGTGTCCTTGGAGTCCAACTCATCCATGAACTCCAACACGCCTCTGGTGAGGATCACCCGCCTCTCCTCCAGCGAGGGCGCCATGCTGGCCAACGTCTCCGAGCTGGAGCTGCCGGCAGATCCAAAGTGGGAATTGGCGAGATCTCGGTGAGGAAGCCGGATTTGGGCAGCGGCTTTGAGGTGGCCGCTTTCTCCTCCTCCCGCTACCCTGAGTCTTGTTCCGCACTCACATTCCGGCTGGTTTGCTTTCCAGCTTGACCCTTGGGAAGCCGCTGGGCGAAGGCTGCTTCGGTCAAGTGGTGATGGCCGAAGCCATGGGGATCGACAAGGAGAAACCAAGCAAGCCTGTGACCGTAGCTGTCAAGATGCTGAAAGGTACCGAAGGCGGGAGAGGCGAGGACCTGGGTGTTTTCATGAGCCTCTTTGCGCCTTTGATTTCTAACCCTGGTTTGGTTCTCCTCCCCAGCCTCACCTGCACGGAGTGACCTTCTGCTGTGGGTCATCCCACGCCTCCTCCCCTTGTACAGGCCGCCCTCAACTTACAGCCATCCGTTTAGTGACCGTTCAAAGTCACAGCAGTGCTGGGAAAAATGACTTGTGATCCTGTTACATACTTAAGATTGTGCAGAGTCCCTGTGATCACACGATCAAAACTTGGGCACTTGGCAACTGCTTCATAGTTATGACAATTCTGCTATCCCAGGGTCATGTGACCACCGTTTGTGTCCTTCCCAACTGGCTTCCAACAATCACATGATTCAACTAACGACCACATAACTGCCGTGCCAATAAAAGTCATAAAATGGGGCACAAATCAGATAACAACTGTCTTGCTTAGCAACAGAAATGGTGGGCTCAATTGTGGTTGTAAGTCAAGGACAGGCCTGTACCAAGACAACCGATTGTGTTGTGTCCAATTCATCTTTGATCCCACCTCTCAGTTCTTCCCATTCCGAGAGAGGAAGTGGGGTGGAGAAGGTTGCCTTAGGAAGGTTCCAGGAAAGTAGGCCCTCCTCTCCCACTCCATCTTTGAAGCAGAAAAGGTCTCACGTCTGGAGAACTTCTGGATGGTTCCCTTGACCTGGTCTGGACGTGAACCCGAAACCAGCGAAATATCAGATGTCTATGTTTGAAAACACCCTTTGTTGTCCAGATTTGGAGGGAAGGTGGAGGGAAGAATCCCTGATCCCTAAAACCAGGAATGGGGCAGAATGGTGACCAAGCGTGGGGATCTTGTTGACCTGCAAGCTAAACTATCAGGGCGCCATTAGATACGTGTGGAACACGACAGAAATGCTTTGACCTCATGGCTGCCTTTCTCCTCTCTTCCGCAGATGACGCCACAGACAAAGATCTCTCTGACTTGGTCTCAGAAATGGAAATGATGAAGATGATTGGGAAGCACAAGAACATCATTAATCTCTTGGGGGCCTGCACTCAGGATGGTAGGTTCCCAAAACAGGCGGCTGTGGGACTTTGGGTAAAGTTAGTCAGGCGTCTGCTCAGCCTGGGCTTCTTCGGGGCTCTTGATCTCCCCCGGTGTCCTTGCTTTTTGCTTTCTCCCTTTGAGGTCCTCCAAGGAGGTGAATTCTGCCTCTTCAAAGTAATCTGCAGAAACACCTGCATGGGGAAACCTCACAGGTAGAGCTCTACGGGTGGAAGTTCCCACCTGAGCTCAGATTTTCCACTCTCTGAATTGGAAGCTTAGTGGGTGTCCAGGAAGGCATCTCTGCTGACTACGCAGGTGGCCCTTCAAACAAGACCTCCTCAGGGCAACCGTGAAGAGGAGGTCTTGGATTAGTCAGTGAATCTCCACTTGCTTAGAAGTTCCTGCCATGGCGTGGGCATCGGGCTTCCTTTCCGATGAGCGGCTGGAAGATGGCGGAGTCTTCCAGCTTGAGCTTTGATGTCATCTCCATCTTCACCCACCCCGTGTCACCTTGCTAAATTGTTAGGGTGCAGCTCCTCTTCCTCCCAAGGTTAATGCGTCTATGGTGGAACTGAAGTCCTTCTCTTCTAGAATCTGAACGAAAGGACACAAGAGTCCTCAAGCGAGTAGCACGCTGCCAGGAAAGTTAAGAGGGGAACGAGAAGACCATGTCATCCATCCATGGGTTGTTTTCTCCAGGTCCTCTTTACGTCCTTGTGGAGTATGCATCCAAGGGGAATTTAAGGGAATACCTGAGAGCGCGTCGGCTTCCCGGCATGGATTATTCCTTTGATACCTGCAAGCTTCCTGAGGAGCAGCTGACCTTCAAGGACTTAGTCTCCTGCGCCTACCAGGTGGCCCGTGGGATGGAGTATCTGGCCTCTCAAAAGGTGAGTAGCGAAGCATTTGCGAAATGTGGGCTCACACAAGAGACTCGAAAAGGTGCCTTACGTGGGGAACGTGAAGCAAAGACACCGAGCTGCACTAAGGGAGACAAGGACAACGTTGGGCCAGGCGGAAGAGGAGAGCAATAGACTCTAGAAGGAGTAGGAGAAGCTGAAATGATATTTAATTGGAAGGGAATCAATGTGCAAAGTTCCTTCTTGGAGATGGAGCAGCTAAAGGTTGATCTATTTCATTCCTTGGCTGAACTGAGATAAAGGATGCACAGAATTTGGGGTATCTACTGCGCCTTGAAGAGAGCGTGAAAAATTAACTGGGATTAAGGAATTGAGTGAGATGCCTCAAACAAAACTGAGCGGCTGACGGAGGTTGAGGTGCCTGCCTCCCCAGGGATTCTGGACCTCCCAGCAGCCTTGTGTCACATGATTCCCACCTGGTGCTTGGCAACGAGTTCACACGCACAACCAGTGCCAGCACCTCTCAACCACGCGGTCACCGTTCCCTGCCAGCTTCCCCAGAAAGACACCAAGACAGCCCCTCTGCCCTAGTGCTGCTCGCACACCTGTTTGCCCCCTCCCTGACCCACACCACAGCTGTCCTGGGTCACCTTCCACTCTTGTGCACCCCCCCCCACCTGCACCGTGCCTCATGCACCCTCCCTCACCTGCGGTGCACCCCTTTGGTCATCCCACCTACCCACTGCTGAGACACCCACACTCTCCCTCGCCCACACCCTCCCTGATCTGCGCCTTGAACACCCCCTCGCACCCATGTTGTGCCTCTCCACCCACGCCCGCCCTGCCCCAAACCTCTGATCCATGCCTCATGCCCCCCTTTCCACCCTTCCCTGCACCCCCCCTCCCTCCCTCCCTCCCCCTCTCATCTGGCAGCACCCATTACCTGCCTGGGACTTGTAACTTCCTGCAGGCTTCCCCACAGATTTGGATTGTGGAAAGCCTGCAGGAAGTCGCCTCATCTTGTGACGGTGGGATTTGGGTAACCATGGCAACCAGGGCTGTGGAATTGCTATTGCTAAATGATGCAGTTGTACTTAAACACTGCTTCTCTTGGTAACGGGAATTCTAGTCCCAAGGCCTCATAAGTCAAGGACTACCTGAATGGAAGTGAAGAATAAAATCTGGAGAAAGGTAAGTTTAAGGAGAGTGGAAGGACTGTTAATGGGTTCACTGGCGTTAGAGGCTTTTCCTTAATGGGATCTCTGGATTAACCTCTTGATCTGATCCATAAGCAAAGTGGGATCATCTGCCCCTTTCATAATAAAGGGATGGGCTGGGGGTTCAAGCAAGACTTCTTGACGTTGGCAATTGAATTTTTAAAATCCACAACAATGAAAATGCAGAAAACTACTAATTATAAGAACAATATAAACAGAAAAGAAAGAAGCTCAAAAGAAATGACTAAGGATTTAAATATATTGCTTACATATCATAAAGCTATACAGAAAAATAAGACCCTTTATTGTTAAATAGAACAATGTTGAAATTGCTCCATTGTAAAATACCATAAAATCTGGGTCAACGGGAAACATATTGCTTCATTCTCTATTTATTGGGGAAAATTCCCTTCTGGTTTTTTAAAAAAAATCCCCAGATCCATTCCGCGTCTCCTGTTTTCTCAAAAGAGGCAACGCCCCAGTCTGAGCATAACCATAAGTCCTCAAAGACAGTCAAATTCCAGAGTTTTGGAATATAATTCAACATAACAATGAGATCTTTAACACTGAGGGGCTTCCCTGTAAATCTTCCTGCCTAATAAGATGCTATTCCTGCCTGCAAAATCCAGTAATTCAGAGATCAAATCAGATGGAACAGGGAAGCTTCAGAGGGTTTAGTTTTAATGCATCTCCCACAAAGGAAATTGTTAGTCCTCGTCTTACAACGACAATTAAGCCCAACATTTATGTTGCTAAGGGAGACAGTTGCTAACTGATTTTTTGCTCATTTCCCCCCCAACTTTTATGGCCAGACTTGTTAAGTGACTCTCTGCAGTTGTTATGTTAGTAACCCCGTTGTTAAGCGAATCTGGCTTCCCCATTGACTTTGCTTGTCAGAAGGTCGCAAAAGGGGATCACGTAACCCTGGGACGCTGCAACCGTCATAAGTATGAGTCAGTTGCCAAGCATCTGAATTTTGATCACGTGACCACGGGGGAGGCAGCAATGATGACGTGAAAGGCGGTCATAAGTTACATTTTCCGGCGCTGTTGTAACTTTGGAGCTGTGGCTGGATGAACTCTTCATGGAGTTACAAACCAGATGCAAACAGCTGCTGCTGAATTGAAAGTCTCACTGTTGCTGAAGCCAATTTATACCCCAAAGTACAAGGGATTTAAAAAGATTTGTTTTTTGGACTTCTAATTTATTTATTTTATTTATTTATTCAATTTATTCTAATGAAGACTAGAGCTGGTTATTGATCCAAGTATCCATTATAACTTTTTAAAGCAACATTTTAATCCGTGCTTTATTCATAAACTATTTCTTTGCAGTGCATTCACCGGGATCTGGCTGCCCGAAATGTTCTGGTCACAGAAGACAATGTGATGAAGATCGCGGACTTTGGTCTGGCCAGGGACGTTCACAACATCGATTACTACAAAAAAACAACTAATGTAAGTGGAAAATTTATTTATTTTTAAAAAAAAGAGGGGGTGGGGTAGACAGTCCTGGTCATTGGCCATCCAGATGTGCTGGGATGGCGACTCCCAGAATCCCTGGCCAAAATGGAGAGCACCCTATCAAGGGAGGGTAAATCGGATTGCTCCAAAATAGCTTTATTTATTTAAATTATTCAATAAATAAACTATTCATTGATCAAACCCCTCTGAAGTAATACTAACTAGAGCTGCTTATTATGAGGGAAAGTCTTTCTAATCATTATGGAATATTCAGCTTGTTTGCTTTTATTGTAGATTTGCTAAAAGTTTGGCTGAGATTAGGTAGAATACCAGATTGTTGGTGAAATCTCCTGGGGTTTTCACCCCAGGCAGGAGATCTCATGAGGTTTCAGCATTTCCTGCTGGATCTGGATCCAGGAGGCCAATTTTTTGCTGATAAATAAATGAAGGGAGACTAGTATAGATCTATTTCAAGCTATTTAGCTCTCATCAGCTAGCCATACCCTGACTGGGATTGGAACCTGGGCTATTTTACATGTCAGGCAGTTAATGAACCTCTAAGCCACAAGCTCTCTTCCCTTATCAACTGAGCCAGGGGAATGATTCAATGTTTTGTCAAGGCACCTGGGATGCCCCAAATATGGGAGGGAACTGCCAAATCTTTGACTTGTTCCCCACGCTGGCTGGGGAATTCTGGGAGTTGAAGTCCACAAGTCTTAAAGTTCCCAAGTTTGGACTAAACGTTCTTGGGGCTGGCTTGTGGCAGAGGGCACCACGTGGCGTGATGGTAGAAAGTCCCAGGAATTGTGGATGGCTCATATTCTGTTTTCGTGTCCCTGATGACAGGGCCGGCTGCCGGTGAAATGGATGGCCCCCGAAGCTCTCTTCGACCGCGTCTACACTCACCAGAGTGATGTGTAAGCAGTGCCCACCGCCTTCCAGTCCACAAAGGAACAGAACGCCCATTCAGGGCAAGCGTTGGGTTGCCATGCAGAGAAGAGGCCCCGAAATCCACGCGTAAAGGGGCCTCTTCCATTCCGTGGCCTGGGGGGGGGGGACTTCTCCAGAGATCAAAGACAGGAGCTGCTTATCTAATTCCGGCTCCTGGTCAGCCGGATCAATGGATTGGTCAGTCTTTGGGGCCTTTAAAAAACAATGATTCGGGAAGTTCAGTCCTCACTGTTGGTGACCTGCTACTTTGCATGGTTTTGCAGGCGGGGGGGATACTTCTTCATTTCTTCTCCTCCTCCCCTCCCCAATTTCACTGGGTTTTTCAACGTTGGTGCTTTCAGGTGGTCCTTTGGGGTGCTGCTGTGGGAGATCTTCACTTTGGGAGGGTCTCCCTATCCAGGAATCCCGGTGGAGGAGCTCTTCAAGCTGTTAAAGGAAGGCCACCGGATGGACAAGCCCACCAACTGCACCCCAGATCTGTAAGTTTTCTACCTGAGAATATCCTCCTTCTTTCCATCGGTCAGGATGGATTCCTGTTAATTCAGTCCCTTCACCTCCATGTTTTCTGTTCATAATTTCTTTCTTTCTTTCTTTCTTTCTTTCTTTCTTTCTTTCTTTCTTTCTTTCTTTCTTTCTTTCTTTCTTTCTTCTCTCCCTCCCTCCCTCCCTTCCTTTATCCTACCTTCTCTCCTCTCTCCTCCCTCCACATTCTCCCTCCCTCCCTCTCTCCCTTCCTTCCTTTGTCCCTCCCTCCCTCCCTTCTCTATAGCCACCCAAAACTGAGCCCAGTGTCTTCTCATGGTCAGAAGGGTCTCGGGATGCTTGAAGCCCTTTCCCCCCAGGTGGGGACTGGTCTCCAAAACAGCCTGACCCAAGCACAGTTTTGTCCCAAATGGGCTCCTCCTCTTCCGCCTCTACAGCCAGATGAGGACGCAGCCCATTGAAGCTGCCCAAAGGTTCCGGTCAAAGGTTTCCCAGCAGCCTGTAGGCCCACCAGAGATTCCGTGGACAGGAGGCTGAGAGATTCACCTTCCCACAGAAGGGACACCTTCTCTCTCCCTTCCCCTCTTTCCTTCTCTCTCTTTCTCTCCCTCTTTCCTTCTCTCTCTTTCTCTCCCTCTCTCCTTCTCTCCCTCCCTCTCAGTGCAGCCCACCTCACAGGGGGATGGTTGTGAGGAACAACAAGGAGAGGGACCAACACGGAGGCTCCCTTGAGCTTTCCTGCCACCCACAAGGCTTATAAATCCTCACCTCTGACCTGGCTTGTCTTTGGAATGCAGCTGTGTAGAAAACCTGGGCAGCCGAGAAAACTCTTGCCGGCCTCTCTCGGCCGTGCGGAGGGAAAGCTTGGGGGCTCTTGGGGGTCCCTTCCTCGGCGGTGCTGATCAGCCCCTCCTGTTCCCCAGGTACATGATCATGCGGGAGTGCTGGCATGCGGTGCCTTCTCAGCGGCCCACCTTCAAGCAGCTGGTGGAAGACCTGGACCGAGTGCTGACCGTCACCTCCACGGATGTGAGTACCTCCTGCTTTCTCCATCAGGGGAGCTCTTGTGCTGGAGAGGAGTCAGGTCCATGGAGGGGAGGCCCTGGGGCATTTCGGAGCCTTGCAACCGTTCTAAGAGCGTGGAGAGCTAGAGGGGGAGGTGAAGGGCAGAGGCTGCAGTCAGTGGTGCACGAGGGGGCATTTGCATTGCTGCAGGGAAGGCTTCACTCCAATGCAACTATTCGTGTCACGTAGAGTCTTTGTTTGGGGCAGTTGAATGCGCCTCTCTCTTCCTCAGGCAGAATTTTACAAAGGGAGCATTTTTAATATAAAAAAAACACAGCCAGTAGAAAAGAATTACGGGGACAACAAAATCTGCCTCACAGTAGCAAAAGTACCCAAATCCCAGGGAGACTTGAGCATCGTTTGCAAAGCCTTCCAGGCGCCCCGAAGCAAATCTACTAGAGAAGGTGCCCCATAACCCAGCAAGTGGAGGGGGGCTTTTTCCGAATAGGGGCCCTCGAGGGGGGAGGGGGAGGGAATTCAGTAGTTGGAGAGGCTGACGCAGGAGGAACCGTGGCTGCTAATGGAATGATTGCCTCAGCTCAGCATGGGCCATGGATGGACCGCCATGATGCCCTTGGACCAGGGGTGAAACCCAGCAGGTTCTGACAGGTTCTGGAGAACCGGTAGTGGAAATTTTGAGCCGTTCGGAGAACTGGCAAATCCCCCCTCTGGCTGGCCCCAGAGTGGGGAGGGAATGGGGATTTTGCAGTATCCTTTCCCTGCCACGCCCACCAAGACACGCCCACCAAGACACGCCCACAGAGCCTGTAGTAAAAAAAATTGAATTTCACCACTGCTTTGGACTTCTTTGACTCCTACCTAGCTGACATTAAACCACAGCTGGATTCTTGAAAGCAGGGCCGGCCCTTAGCAGGTGGAGACCAGGACGTTTTACCTCCTGTGGGTGAAACCACCTCTACCCGCTAAGGGCCAGCACTGCTTTCAAGAAGACCAAGGAAGGAGGAGTCCTTGGGGTGAGGAACGGGTAGTGCAGTGGTTCTCAACCTTTGGGGAGTCGAACAGCCCTTTCACAGGGGTCGCCTAAGACCATCGGAAAAGACATATTTTTGGAAAAGTACTGGAAACCTAAAATAATTGTATGGTTGGGGGTCACCACAACATGAGGAAGTGAATTAAAGGGTGGAGACCCTCTGGTGTAGTGTGAGCTCCTTGCTGATACCCACGCCGTTGTTCTCCTCCACGCAGGAATACATCGACCTGTCCGTGGCCTTCGAGCAGTACTCTCCCAAAGGCCACGACACCCACAGCGCCTGCTCTTCGGGAGACGACTCCGTCTTTGCCCACGAGCTGCTCGCAGAAGAGCCCTGCCTTCCGAAACCGCAGGCCAACGGCATCCTCAGGACCTGAGGGCGGACTCTGAACCTCAGAAACGAGATTCGTGAATGTATGTCTGAGGGGAACTCCGGCACGAGATCCCCGGGAGGAAGGCGCCTCCGTCTGCTCCGCGGCACGGAGGGGGGCAGTGCGTGGCCGTGCAGCCGTGGCGCACCGAACGTGCCTCCTTCCCACTTTTCTTGCCAAACACCCGGAAACCTTAAAAGGCAAAGGAGAGGATGGGGGCCTCCAGCCCTCGAGCCCGTTTTCTGTGCCTGCAAATTCTAGGAGTGGGTGGGAAGATGACAAAAGGGGGAAATGCCCCATGGGCCAAGAATGCAGGAACCCCTGCCCGCCTCTCCTTTGGTAGGGCTCCGCAGCCACGTTGCCTGCAGGGAATCCCAAGTAAGTCCTGGTTTCGTATTTAATAACGATAGAACGTCGCCATCTACTTAAGGCCGCATTCAAAGCCATTCTGAGGAGTCGATCACTCTCGAAAGCGTTAAGCCTCTTTCCCAGTTGCCTTCACTTTTCTCACGGTGGGAAGGAGGCTGCCTCTTGCACTAACGGCTGGAGAAGTGAGTGTGTGCAGGCAAGACGAGACACGGGAAGGCCTGGAGGTGTTGCAAGCTCTAGAAAATTGTGTGTGTGTGTTGGGGTGTGCGCGTGTGTCGTTTGTTAATGAGCGTGTAGCAGTGACTTTGGCTAACTTTTCCAGGGAGTTTCTATGAACTGTTATGTGCATCAAACCGAAATTCTGCTATTTGCTACATTTATTTAGCTATTTTCTGGGTGAGGTTTTTTGTAGATAAAGTTTAAATATATTTGTAACGGAGGTCCATCAATTTTCCCCAGAAATCTATTATCAAACCCTTGGAGAGAGAGAGAGAGAGAGAGAGAGAGAGAAAGAGAGAGAGAAAAGATATTACGGGTACCCCATAGTTGACAGCCTTTCAACGAATCACAAAGTTTTATTTCCTACAATTGTGCATCTATCTATAAATAGCTCTTGTGTGTATATAATATCTCTGCTATTAACATGGCTGACAAGACTGAAGAAGAATTTATTCCAGTTAAGAATTCTTCCAGAGTAGGACATACTGATTTAGGCAAAGGTTTTCTTTTATCTTGTCAGCTCGTTTTGTTTTAAAAATTTATATTTTAACATGTATATTTGTAAAATTATTTATAGATATTAACATATGTTCATTAATGTATACATTTAATTTTTTCATCAGATTTAAGGATTTTAACTTATTAAAAATAGAGGAAGATTATTCAAGATTGTTTTTCTGAATTCCTGAGAAATCTTAGAAAAATGTATAGCTGTATAGTCCTGCAACACGTTACTTTAATACTAATTTTTCTTTATAAAACGAAAACAAAACAAAAATACTGCTTTTCCTGACTTGCAACAATTCTGTAATAAGGTCATATTAAATCCAAACATTTTGACAGCCGAAATAATCCTTTCTCTGTGAGAGCATGGAGATCTTTCATCACTTTTGCTTCTCTGCATTAAGATGGGGGGATTTTTTCCCCCTTCTTTGAATGAAAGTGTTCTTCATGGTTGAAAAAATATCAAATATGTGGCAGAGCTGAATATTGACTGCAATGATTTAATCCCCTCTACATGTGCGTGTTCCCATTTGCATTTTTACGGTAGAGAAAAGGATCCAAACAAAATAATCACTCAAAATATATGTAGAGAAAGTTCTGACGATTGTAGATAGACTTCGAACCTCACATGTTGCTGGGAAAATGCTCGGTTTGGGGGGATAAGTCGGTCGAAGCTCCCTAGAGACTTTGCTAGCATTTTAAAGAGTTGTTGCAAGATATTTTTTTTTTAGATTCCTTGAGAATGGTCCCAGTGCCTCACGTCACAATTTGAAACGGAAGGCTGGTTTTCATTCCTGCTAGTCCCAAAACATGAAAAGGCAGGGATCCTTCCTGCCTCTTCCTCTGGTTGACCCTTAGGGGAATGCGAAGGACGCAATCCAATCAATTCCCAACTTCCTGATCTATCACGGGTCAAAAAGCACATCAAGAGGGGAGCATCTACGGCTCTCCTCCATATTTGTTTTCACTCCAACTGTTGATGTGCGTTGAGTATCTTGCTAAACTCCGGTCGGAGAGGTTGCTGTGGAGGGGGAAGCTCATTGTTAAACACTGAAAAATCAACAAAAGCACGGAAGCCCACGTTAAGCTTCCCGGCTTCCTCTCCACCATTCCTTTTTTTGCACTGAAAAGCCGCCCCAGGCTTGTGAAAATGAAATGGAAGCAAGTCAGCAACTTTGTAAAGAATCGTTTTCCCCAGAGGAAACAGGAAAAGAGACTCCGGGATCAGGGGGCTGAGCCTTTAATGTGGGTGGGTGGGTGGGCATATAGTGGCCGGCTTAGGTCTCAAAGCAAAGAGGCCGATGTTCCCTTGCGCAAGGAAATGGACGCCCTCCAAGGTCTGCAGCACCACCACCACCACCAGTGATTCTGCTACGCATCGATTTTGAAGATGACTTCATCAGGCCTCAAAGCTGACCCCAAAGCGATGGACCGACTGGACCAAGGGACACACCCGTTGAAGAAGGAAGTAAAAAAAACAGGGCTACATAAACCAGAGTAAGACCAGGGTTCGAGTTCTGGAACTAGGATTAAGGAGGAAGTTGGGCGCAAGAACCTTCCTTGTAGGCATTCTGCATATCAGCAATGTTCCTAAGGAAGATGAGCCCCATTTGCAATGGAATGGACAGATGTCCTTGGGGACGTTTGTATATCCCAAAGGTGATCTTTCAAAAGGCATCTTGGACTTGGTTTTTCCTTGAAGATGTTTCCCTTCTCACCTAAGAAGCTTCTTGAGTTCCATCTTCAAGGAAAAACAAACTTTGAAAAAAAGTAACTTGAGACAACCATTGACCAGGATGACTGAGAATCCCCATAGGGACCTTGTGTAGTTTTAAACTTTTTAATTAGCATAATTTTAATATTTTAATTTCTATTTATCTTTTTTTTAATAATCTGTTAGGCACAAAGAGTCACCTTAGGGGGAGGGGGGGCAGCACAGAAATTTAATAAAGAAATAAATAAGTAATAAATAAGACCTTCTTGCCTAGAAATTGCTCTCAAACGGTTAGAGAAATAAACTTCGGAAGGGCTCACCTTAACTGATCAGGCGGTTAAAACTGCAGGTGGGGAATCTGGGCCTTCAGACTTGCAAGGCACTGTTAAGATAACTTTACAGTAAAATAGAATTAGCTCCTGGATTTTCGGGCTGGTTGATCGGAAAGGACTGGCATCAATTGGGTTCATTCACACACATTGGATGGCACCATTCCAGATCAATATTCAGCATATTTGCGCAATACCGCAAGATGATTTTCAAAATAGTTACTTCATAGAAATGAAGCTTCAAAAAGGTTTTTTTAAAGATAGATGTCTATAGACACGTACTTTTGAGGGTGGAATTTTAAAAACGCGCCATTTTCTTACAAAGCCTGTTAGTTTTGTACCTTCCAACCATTTGAAAATCACTCTTCCAGCCTGAGTTCATTAATTACCTGAAATATATTATATATTCATATATAATATATTCATGAACATTTTTGCAAAGGTATATTTCTTATATATTTCTAAAGCCAGTATTTGAAAACTTGGATGTTTAAATCAACCTTTATTCTTGGAGTCAAGGAGCTTGCATATTGTGCACAGCATCTGGGGAAGCATTTTCCCAGTTGGATCTTACAGCTTCTGTATTGTTTTTGAATATTTTAGAAGATGTGGGGAGAAAAAAACTTACCCTGTTTTTGCTTACCTGGCCCCAAAATAAAAAAAAGAGTTAAACATAATTTATCGTCACTCCTGCCTTTAATTTATGAGTGAATTTTTAAAGGTTTTATATGCACAGGCCGTCCTTGAGATGCAGCCATTTGTTTAGTGGCTGTTCAAAGTTACAATGGTGCTGAAAAAAGTGATTTATAAGCATTTTTTACACGGCTGTTGCAGCGTCCCACTGGTCCTGTGATCAAAAGTCAAGAGGCTTGGCAACTGGCATGTGCTGATGACGGTTGCAGGGTGACCCCCTTTCGCCATCTTCTGAAAAGCAAAGTCAACGGGGAAACAAGATTCACTTAACAACCGTGTTACTCAGTTAACAACTGCAGTGATTCACTTAACAACTGAGGCAAGAACAGTCATAAAATGGGGCACAACTTACTTAACTGTCTTGCTTAGTGACAGAAATTTGGGGCTCAATTGTGGCGGTAAGGAACACCTGTGTCCAAAGCTGGAAAAGAATGCAGGTAGTTGTTGATTGACAGGCGTTTGTTTAGTGACCATTCAAAGACACAAAAGGGCCCTGAATTTCATGGCTGGGGAATTCTGGGAGTTGAAGTCCACCCAGAGGTGGGTTGCTCCCAGTTCGGCCAAACCGGTAGTAGTGGTGGCGGTGGGAGGCTCCGCCCGTCCACCCGGACTCTTCTGCGCATGCAGCAAAGCTTCTTGCACATGGGCAGAAGTGTCGTGAGGGCGTGTGTGTGTGCACGAGCCAACCGGTAGTAAAACCAGTAGAAACCTACCACCGAATCCACCCATTTTAAAGTTGCCAAGTTTGAGAAATGCTGGTATAAATAGATGCAAAGCTTCAAATGTGACTCTAGAGATGAGCAGAGAAGAGCAAGAAAGAGGATGAGGGGACTGGAGGCTAAAACATAGGAAGAACGGTTGCAGGAACTGGGGATGTCTAGTTTAATGAGAAGAAGAACCAGGGGAGACAGGATAGCAGCCTTCCAGTATCTCAGGGGTTGACACAAAGAAAATGGAGTCAAGCTATTCTCCAAAGCCCCTGAAGGCAGGAGAATAAGCAATGGGTGGAAACTAATCAAGGAGAGAAGCAACTTAGAACTGAAGAGGAATTTCCTGACACTGAAAACAATCAACCAGTGGAACAGAAGTTGCCTCCAGAAGCTCCAACACTGGAAGTCTTTAAGATGTTGGATAGCCATTTGTCTAGAATGGTTGAGGGTCTCCTGCCTGAGGAGAGGGTTGGACTAGAAGACCTCCAAGGTCCCTTCCAACTCTATTATTCTGACTTCCCGCCTTCCCTTGTAATTCCTTATCATTTTTCAAATCAACCCTTTTGAGACCAGAGGAGGGCTTTTTTTTTTTTAAACAAGACAGAGCTGGGGTGCAGAAGCAATTTCTGTGGAGGCCCCCCAAGGTAGCCATCCTCCTCTCTGCAATACCAAGTAAACCCCTCCCCAATTTTAGCACAAAGCAAGGACTTCGGGAGGTCAGAAAGCTTCAGGTTTCTTGAGTCGCGGGTAGGAGCACTCCGAAGTCAAGGGGAAAGGAGTGAAGGCAGCCTGGGGTTACCTCTTGGCTTCCTGCTGTGTCTCTGGAGGGTAAATGGTGCCAACTCCGACCTCATCAGAGGTTGTATCTGCTGCTATCTGGAACGCCTCGGTGCTTCTGTATTTTGCACTGAAATCTCTACATCTGATACACTTTAATGCTCTTGTCAAGCCACAAGTGTTATCTTGTAATAATTGCACTTTGCCTCCAGCCAGCCTCGCTTGGCATAGTAAACAGATGGTTTAATCAACGAGAGTGTTTAATCGGGACTTCTGGAACTGCCAAACACTGATAGCTCTGAGATACGGAACTTTTTAACAAGTTTCTTTCAAGTCAAGGTTGGCTCCTACCGACTTGGAAGACGCGCTTGGCTTTTCGTCCTGGCTGTTGCGCCATCCCGGATGCATTTTCACATTCCTGGTCTTGCCCAATTCTGTAGAATTTTCTGGAGATCTCCTGTCTGAAAACCCAACCGTGAGCTTCCCAGGTCACTGAGGCTCTACCGTTTGCTAAGACCCCAATGGAGCCTTGGTTGAGTTGGGACCACCTCTTATTGGCCAGGGTAGCGCACAGCGTCCTCCCTCTGTTGACCCTCAGCTGGAGCAGGAGAACCTCAGCCTGTCCTCCAGGAGATTCTGTTGGGAGGAAAGATTAGCATCGCCTTCAACAGTTGGGTTCCACCAAGGGCTTCCACATCTCCATCTGCTTTGAGACAGCGACATACAGCAAGCTCTTGCTTCTTTGGGATATTCATACATGATGTGTGCAGATGTGTGCAGAACCCACAGAAACACGTTAGGGCTTTTGTCAGGCTGTCTGGTTTCAGCTCCTGTGCTCCAGGAATACAACTACACGTACCTAACCTAGCTACACATCCCTCAGTCCCTCTCCATTGGTGATGGGGTCTGGGGGCAGAAGGGTTGGAAGCCCTTCAGTTACCTAGTCCTGCCATCAGGCACAAGAAGCACAATTTTAGGTCTGTTTTGCCTCTCACCCCCCCATAATGCTGTCCCTAAACACTTGTCATCAAATGGTGATTAGCCCACCTTGTATACCTTTCTGATTGCAGTGATTCTGAGCAACTAATAACACCCCCCCCCCCAAAAAATAAGGAAACAGTTTAAAAATGGCTGCATGACAACGATGACATCCAGCCCAACTCATTTCAGAGGGTGGAGAAATCCTCCAAAGCCATGTTCTTGCTGGCTGGGGAATTATGGGAGTTGAAGTCCAAAAGTCTTAAAGTTGCCAAGGTTGGGCACCTCTGGATTAACCTGTCTTGGGTTTCTCCTCCACCCCATACAACAAGGTGATAGAAATCTAACTCCACCTGAGTTCAGAAACGTGATGAAATATAGATCTAGATATATCTGGGTTCACGTTTCACTCCAGGGGCCTCTGTAGTCCCAGGTCAACGTATCTGGCTGGTTATTAACAGAGGATCAAAAAGAGTGAAGATGGTTTTTATAAAATTCTTGGCCCTTTTGCATTGCCACACACACGTTAAAAAGGAGTCAATCGGGCAGGGTAGTGGTCACCTTGACATCTCCGCATGCCAAGACACACTCGGTTCACCCCTGCTTCCCCTCACTGAGTTCACACCACAGGCTCCCACCACCCCATTTGGCTGAGCGGATTTTGTGACCTTTGTCAAAGGGTACCCAGCCTTGAGCTACTGTGACCCCAAAGGCTCTGGAATCTTCCTTAGAGAGACAGACATGAAGACAATGCCCTGCTGCCTTCAGCGTCCCTTTGTAACACAACGCTAGAGAAGACGGCAACCACACCGTTTTGAAACACACAAGGGGAAAGCTGAGGAAACAACACAATTTGGAAATGTGTATTTCAGGCTGGCAGGATGTTCTCCTCAAACCTGTTAACGAAAGCAAGGAGTTAATCCTTACTACACTCATAACAATTTGGTTCTTTGCCCAGACAGATAAATCATTTATTTTTTAATTAAACGATGATCCAATTGGTATAACTTGTTTTTGAAGCAAAATCTTAAAAACAGTTTCGCTTGCTTTAATATTAAGTTGCTGCTGGCAAAACAGGAAAACCAAGTTGATTAATGGACTCTTTGCTAGCAAATACTTTCAGCACCAACAATATTCGATGCGAAATGTACAAGAGCACAAATACATCTATTCGAACACACTCGAATGACGCAACTCCTAAGCCAATTGCTGTTGGCTCTTGGCTCCCTTGTCCATCGTTCCTCAAGTGGCAATCTTCAAGGATGCTGTTTTAAAACCATGGCTACCAATCCTTCCTTGAAATCTGGAGAAAGAAGAGCCACTGAAAGTTACTCACAAAAACCTGGCACTACTCTCTACTTCTACCTCTTTGTCCCTACTCCTTCGTGAAAACAGTTGTAGTAGAGATGTAAAATTGGGTGAAAGTGATAAGACCAGGCAAAGAAAACAAATTGAGAAGTGTTGTAAAGACGACCACGGTGAAAACAAGATTACTTGAGCACAATTTGTCAAGCATCTCTCCCAAAAGGACTTTTTTCAAAAGACAACTTTGTTTTTTCCCCAGAAGACACTTCACTTTTCATCCAAGAAGCTTCTTCGGTTCTAGTTGAAGAGTTCTAGTTGTAGTTCAGTTCTAGAACCAAAGAAGCTTCTTGGATGAGAAGTGAAATGTCTTCAAGGAAAAACAAAGTCCAGCTGCCTTCTGAAAAAAAAAAGCAGCTTTGGGACAACCATGACCTGGATGCTTAAGCATCTCCACTCACATATCCTTAATTGTGCAAAATTTATCCCCTTCTAACATTGGTGCATTGCAGGTAGTCCTTGATTTACAAGTGTAAGGGAGCATAAGTCGTGGTGGCCATAAATCATGTCACCCATACAACCAATCCCATTTTCTGACTTTTTTTTTACAGCAATCATTAAGTGACCGCTATGGTCATTAAGTGAACCTATGGCTCACTGTGGGCTGGTTTTGCCGAAAACTGGAAATAAATGCTGCGTCATAACTACAAGATGTTTAAAATTGGAGCTGGGTCATAAGTACCCATAGGGAAGTCCTTCTTAATGTCAAACAGTCACTAAACAAGTCAAACACTAACTATATTGTAATGCTGAATACTTTGAAACGTATAGAGATTCTCAGATTTTTATTCATCAGTCTTTTATTGATAACAATGCCTAAACACCCCAGTTCGTCTCCAACGGAAACCTTGCTCTTTTTGTTATTTTTTTCCTTTAAGACATGTATGAACAGAATGCTCCCCCCTTCCTTTCCCTACTTAATTAACCACCCATCTATATGCAGGGCGTGTGTGCATGTCAGCATCTCTCTGAAGCATCTCCCTGGCAAAAGGTAACGTCAACATTACCCTGGAACAGGCAAGCTCTTTCTTGCAAAGTAGAAACCAGGTACACACCCAGTTATTTTGAGGGATCAAAAAATAATAATAATTTTGGGATGTTGGAACTAGCCCACATTAAAAGTCCTTTGAACATTTGCTCAGTGAAAAAGTCAAATTACCCAAGGTTTTTTGGGTTTTTTTGGTGTGTGAAAAGTATAAAATGAATACGCACGGCATGCTCCTTTCCTAAATATAACCCCAGAAGTGAAAAACGTTGAAAAGAAGAACACACCTACAGCATTTTCACTCTCCGTGAAGCAAAGCGCAGGAACAAAGCCGCGGCAACCTGTAGGACCAGCTCCAAGTCCTTTCTAAGCTCAACGTTCTCTTAATATAAGCAGCTGTAATAGCAAAGCCCGGAAAATGCATCTGCACAATATAAATGCAATTTCCACTTGCAGTCTCCTCCAAAGCAATTCTGATCTGTTATCAACACATCTTAGGGGCAACAGCAGGTTTAACCTCCATGCATCTCTCTGACCTCTGTCTAAAGTCACCTGATTTGTTCCAAACCAGCATGCCTAGATCCACGTGGAGCCAAGCGTGTGGCTTCTGCACAACACCCCATTGACACAAGCAGCTTCTAAATGGAAAAGTTGTTTTCTCACACAAGCGGTCAGATTTAGGAGTTGGAAGTATGGATCAGATAAGCATTCGCCTCTTGATTCTTTCACACATTCCAGAATTTTGCAGGTTGGAACAAAGCCATTCATTTGAATGAAAGAAAGAAAAAATGGTTCTGATGGAAGAGAATATTTATAGCTCGGGGTTGGAATGAGGGGTCCTTGGTCCCCTCTGAGCTGGTGGTTTTCTTGCACATGTTTCATTGCCCAAATAGGTAACATCATCAATGCTAGAAGGGAGGGAGGGGGGCTTGCAAGGAGTGGGGGAGGAAGAGGAAAGGAAGAGGAAGGAAAGGAAACCTCCAAGGTCCCCTCCAACCCTATTTTGCTCTTCTATAATATAAAAAAGTGCTTTCATATAAAGTATCCCACTCCATTTTCTTCTACAGCACATTGTCCCATTTTGAAGCCTAAACAAAACTGTTAGTGCTGCTAGTCCTTTTGACTAATAATCTTGAAAGGGGGGGGGGATAAAGTGAGTCCTTTCCCATGCTGTTACTCCCCATCTTTAAAATAAATTGTCATTTTGTGGAATTTGTGTTTGTTAACCAGAGGTAGAGGTGGATTTGGGTAAGTGTTTTGCTCTATGCGATCATCTCGGGAACAAATTAACCAAGCGCTTCTCTTTTAAATCATGGCGGAAGTGCAGTTGTCGAATGTCTTCCCTGCAATCATCCCTCCGCTCTCCAGTGAGGACTTGAAAAATTTAGGCAAAGCAGGAAATGCATGAATGCTGAAACAACATGGATGTTAGAATGAAAAATCTTTATAGGTTCCATAACGTTATAGGTTCCATAGGTTATAGATATGATGCTCTGAATTCCTGTGGATCTGAAGGAAATAGGATTCATTTCATAATCTTAGAAATCAATGGAGTTTTTTTGCTTACTAAGTAGAATAGAGATGATCCCTTGATCTCTTGAGGATTCAAAAGATCATCAGTGGGGCAACAGCGACATCTACTGGTTGGGAACGGAATAATACTTTAATTATGCCTTCAGGAAATTTCTTTTCAATCTTGTTCAACAGAAACTATCTCAGATAAGGAGTGGAGAGGAAGGGGTAGTAGAGAAGAGGGGTGGCAGAGGGAATAAAGGAGGTAGGGAGGAGGAGAGAGGACGATGGTGAAATAGGGTGTAATATGGGGTTATTGAAAGCAGGAGAGCAAATGACAGATGTTCTGGGTTGAGGGGAATGATATAATAATGGACAAACATAAAAAAAAATCTGTTCAGATATAATGGTATACTTGTGGTTATAGGAATGAAATTAAAATAAAATAAAAAACTTTTTAAAAAGTATCTCAGATGAAGACTGTTATACCTGTAGGGCGATATTCTTAAATTGAATAGTCGATATTCTAAAGGTTTGATAAATAAGTTTCTCTGCTTTTCCATTCCATATTGCGAATAACATAGATCAGGGGTGTGTCCAATCTAGGCAACTTTTAAGACCTGTGGACTTCAAATCACAGAATTCCAGAGCGGATGCTGGGTGGCAGAGTTTTATGCCTGGGTGCCCAGAGAGATGCGGTCACACTGCCTTTTCGTGGTGCTTGGGGGTTGTAAGGACCTGGGGCACAACAGGCCCCAACTGGACTCTGCCTGGCAAGATGGAGGGGCTTTGAGGGTGAGGTTCCATTCTGGACAGGGTCACGTTACGCCAGTCAGATCTGGTTTGCACCTTAGGGCTTCACCTAGACTCCCTCCTCCTCCTCCTCCTCGGAAGAGCAAAGAGTGGTGTGACTAGGAGAGTTCAGTGGTGACCTTTCCTGGATGATGATTCCTCAGCTCAGTCAACTCACCTGGACTACTGCAATGCACTCTACATGGGGCTACCCTTGCAATCCATTCAGAAGTTTCTGCTGGTGCTAACTATGGCAGCCAAGAGCAATCTTTGAGCTCCTTTAGATGGCCCATAATACTCCTCTGGTACACAAACTTTGCTGGCTACACATCTGCTTCCAGGTGTTCAATGTGTTGGTTATGATCTTCAGAGCCCTTAATGGCACCTGTTGAGCCACCGCCTCTCCTAACTCGGACCATTGATTGGCGTCTATTGTTTTATTTTTGTTATGGCTTTCATTCTTTCCATTCCTTTTTATTGTTCTAAGCCACCTAAAGAAGCCCCATGACAAGATAGGAGGCAAATAAATGTAATAAGCAAATAATGTTATTAGTTTTATGGTATAGTCTTTGCTAGGAAAAATTTGAAACAAATCTCAACGTCCCTAATAAATATTGACACGGTCTTAAAAAATTAGGAGTTATAAATTTTTTACTTGCATTAAACGCGTACCGTTTATTCATTTAGTTATAAAATATACAACTCAGTAAATTTACAAATTTAATGAAACATTTTTATTTTAAAGGCCAGAGAGAGAAAGAGAGAGCTAAATGGCTCAACAGCCAGAGACAGAATATTTTGCCATTTCAGCATTCTGATTTGTATGAATACAACGAATGGTTAACGAATGATTTTTATTATAGTCTGTGCAATATAATATCAGAAGCATTCATTTTTTTAAATGAAAGATAATTTTTCTTTATTTCTTTCATACAAAATGAAACTAATTTTCCTTGCTGTCAGAAACATAAAAGGAAGCAATAAAGTTGAGTTCAAGAATGCAGAAAATATCCTATCAAACATTGGGTAGTTTAAAGACTGCAGGCTAAAAACAAAAATACCCCAACCTTTGCTATCCACAGAAGAGCCACGGGAGGCCTCTTTTTCAGAAACAGAAACGGGGGATAAAAAGAAACTATTTATAGCAAATAATATTAGTCAAACTGAAGTGAAGAAATACATTTAATAAATAATCTATCCCAAAATTGGAAAACAGAACAAAACGGGAGGAAAGCAGAGATGTTAGCACTATTTCTCCATCTTAGAAATCAATTCGTCACAGATTTTTGTGAGTTCCTTATTTTCTTTTTCCTGTTAAAGAAACAAGAAGAAAGTATCGTACGGGGGATGTTGCATAAATACAATTTAGAAAGTAACATTTATATTAATGGCGCTCTCCTTTATAGGAACGGCTCTCCCTCCCTCCGTGCATGTGGTACAAAATGTAGCTGCCCGCGTCAATTGTACAAGGAGCTGCACCCTTTTAAGTAGAGTTAAACTTGAATTTTAACAGCCACCCCTTCCCTTCCATACAGATGAATCGGGCTGACTTGCAGGCTGACCAAGGAAGAGGGAGCTAGCATGGCTATGGAACGTGACAGAGGGGCCATAGAATTGCCATTGCTTGTTTCCTCCTTTGAAAAGGGCCCAGCGTGGAAGAGGCTCCCCTGT
The DNA here is from genome assembly GCA_039707465.1 of Rhabdophis nuchalis. Taxonomy (NCBI): domain Eukaryota; kingdom Metazoa; phylum Chordata; class Lepidosauria; order Squamata; family Natricidae; genus Rhabdophis; species Rhabdophis nuchalis. The sequence continues at coordinate 1,132,585 of CM077651.1, forward strand.
CCCCAGGCCTCCTTGCTTGAGAGAGCGGGGACCCCCGGTTGCACTGACCTTTTGCTCAAGGGTGCTCTCCAGCGACTTGACCCTCATCTGCTCTTTGCGCAAGTTGGCATCGAGGGCAGCCACCTCCGATTTGGCTTTGCTTCTCACCTGGGCAATCTCTTCGTTTGCTCTGCGTGGGGAGGGGAAAAACACCCTCAGCCGCTCACGTGAGCTCAGTGAAGGTTCCCCCCCCCCCCCCCAACCCAGAAGGTCCCAGACGCCCGACTCACTGATCCAACTTCTCCTCCGCATGAGCCTTCAGGGCCTGGTACCTCTGCTCCTCCTTCTTAATTCTTTCCAGGTAATCCACCACGCATTTCTTCAGCGTCTCTTCATTCTAGAGGACCAGATGGAATCCTTTGGGTTTCCCCAGCCAGGACAGGGGAATCCCCCCCCCCCTTCCCCACTGTCTTCTTGAACACAAAAGCATTCTCTCCCTCTGGTTCCTCTGGACACAAACGTTCCAGAGACCCGTCTGAGGCCTCCAATTCTGGCTCTGCTAACAAGCACTTAGATTTCAAAACAGAAAATGCCCCTCCTGGTTCCCTTCAGCAGCATCGCTAAACTATTGGGAATCCAGATTCTTAAACACTCTTAGGCGGGTATTTAAGGTAGCCTTGGGCCTGTTCTTCAGGCAGAAACTGTTCTGACCAGAGATAGAAACTGGGACGTGTTTAATGTAAGCGTCCATTTAGTGACACCCTTCTCTTCTGACCAATCAGGGGAGTTAAGCAGGAGACAATAGGGATTCCCTCTGTACAGAAGGCATTAACAAGAAGAGAGAGAAATGGCCCCTTCCTACCTAAAACAAAGAGCCATTAACAGCATGAGAAAGGAACACAGCCAAGTGTTTTAGGATCCATTCACACGCCTTCCAAAATACAATTATCCCCAAATGTTTGAAGATGGATATTTGGCACAACTGGAGTTATTTATATTGTATTAGCAACGTGGGCAGCTCTGAGGCCGATTGCAACGCTCCCCATTCATGAAAAGGGCACCCAAAAGCTTCCATCCTGGAAAGCCAAAGCGCTTCTCGTGAAAAACTGGAAGCTTCAGGCAAGTCTAAAGCCGCTCGGAGCAGAGCAGCTGGGAGAAAAACCCCAAGCCGACCGCTCACCTTCTGGAATCCTTCTATGGCCTCCTTCTGTTTTGTGAAGCGGTTGAAGAATTCGGAGAAGGACTTTTCCAAGTCGTTCAGGTCAGAGACCGCCTGCTGCTTGGCCTCCAAGGCTTTCTGCAGCTCTTTCTCCACAAGCTCCTTCTGCCTCTTACAATCCTCTGCGGAAGACAAGCCCCTTAAACGGGCACAAGGTTCTAGGACAGGAGCCCCCCCAGCCCCCGTTGGGAACCGGGCCGCACAAGCAGCGGGCGAGCGAGCAAAGCTTTATCCGCGCATGCGTGAGATCTAAGGGTCCTCATGAAAGCATCCCCCCCCCCTCTCCAAAACCCGTCCATGGAGAAAATATCTTCCACAAAACTGGTCCTTGGTGCCAGAAAGGTTGGAGGCCAGGAAGGAGATTCCGCTAAACCATTCGATTACTGATCTTAAAATCTAAACGTCTCTGGAGCGTCTCCGTCCTCCTGGCCCTGGTTGCCCCAAGGGTGTTTTTTCAAGAGGCGAGTGGACTTTCTGGGTTTTTCTTTGAAGCCATTTTGCTTCTCATCCAAGAAGCTTCTTCAGCTCTAGCTGGATGGTCGGGAAGGATTTATACTCCTTGCAGACAGCTGGTCCTTTGCATCCTTTTCAGAGAGGACACGGATGAACCTTCAGGTGGCCTCAACAACCTTCTAAAAGGAGGCAAAGGACCAGCTGTCTGCAAGGAATATAAATCCTTCCATTGCTCATCATCCAGTCATTGCTGAAGAAGCTTCTTGGATGAGGAGCGAAACGTCTTCAAAAGAAAACCCAGAAAGCCCAGTTGCCTCTTGGGGGAAAAAAAGGCCCCTTTGGGACATCTTAAGATCTAGAAGTGTTGGGCAGGGGGATCAGATCCCAGGCTCTCCCCACCTGAAACCCTCCCAGTGTCACTGAATTATCTTCCTTCCTTAGCCCTGAACATCATGACGTGGCACTGCAAGTGTAGCCTCAAACAAGCTCTTCAGACCGTTCTCTAGTCATGTGTCCAAGACTCAGGCTTCAAAGGCCCCGGCCGGAGGCGGCTGTGCGACGTTGCTCCTTCCTCAGAAAGGAGATGTTTGCAGCACACAATCTGAACTTACCCATCACTACTTCGATGATGTCCTCAAACTCGGCCACAACTTTTCTGAAAAAGAAAAGAAGATTATTTTAACCTGCTGTCAGGATAGCTAACCAAGTGTCACCCTGCTGAATGGGTCCCTCTTTCCGTCCGCAAGGGCCTTCGTGACGTCATCACCAGAGAATGACGGGGCCTCCTTTCACTTCCGGGCCCTCCTAATAGAACTAGGCGGAGGAAGAGGAGGTCAAGAGGAGATCAAGCGTTTGCCCTATCAAAGACAAACGATTCGCCAAGGGAAAGCAGGAGAGGCCTCTACTCTCTCATCCACTGGAGACGTTAGCCACTGCGCACCGGTGAGAGAAGGAAGAGTAAAGCCAGGTGGGGACGGTGAGTTCTCGTCCTGCCTTAGCCATCAAAGCCATCTGGGGGACTTTGGGCCAATCCCCAGGAGACTGGGAGTTCCAGTCCCGCCTTAAGGCACCAAAGCCGGCTGCGTATCTTTGGGACGGTCACCCTCCCTCAGCTCAACCCACCTCACAAGGTTGTGGTGGTGAGGAAAACAGGCGGAGGGAGGAGGAATGGGTAGCCTTACCACCTTATTTATAAAAATAATAAGCGGAGGGATATAAATCTGTCCATCTCTGGGAAAGCAGGAAGCCCTTCTCCCGGCCATCCTGAGCCAAGGCCGGATCTTTGGCTGTTGGGCTTTGGATCTTTTGCAATCAATAATTGCAACCCACAACTAGAGCAGAGCTCTACCCCACATGAGGGTGAAGCAAAGGCTCCTTTTATTGCTGCATGCTCTAATTATGACTCCCCTCGTATACAGGTAGTCCTCGACTTACAAAAGTTCATTTAGTGACCGTTGCAAAGTGGCCACAGCAGTGAAAACGGACTTTTGGCTGTTTTAAATGTTGTTTGCAGGTATGCTGAGTTTCCTTCTCCTGCCCAGCCTCCCTTGCAAACCCCCCCCCCCCCCGTTCCTCAGGAAGCCAAGGGAAGGTCAGCCACAGAATACCTACTCCATCTCTTTCTTCTCAGCATAGATTCTGTTGTGCTGCTGCTTCCATTCCAGAGCCTCCTTTTCCTTGTCCTGGACCTGAAATGGCAAAAATCCCCCAAGCCCTTAGAGCAGTTTCGGATTCAGGGAGGGAAGGAAAGAAACGTGTGAAAGAGCCTCCCTAACCTTTGTCCCCCAGAGGCAGAGGCCTAGGACTCTTCTGTGGGGGAAATTCCACTGGGGAAACATCTACTCTGGGAACAAGAACCTCCAGGACACCAACGAGGGGACCAAATGGAAAACGAGCGTCGGTCGCCAGAAGAGCCCAGAATTCAGAGCCAGGACGCCTTACGGGCAAAGGCCCAATGGCTTGCAGAGAACTGGAATGGAGCAGGAGGGGCCACGTACTTGTCCCAAGGGCCCCACTTGGGAAACTGAGGCTGGGGTGGAGGGGAATGGGACCAGTTGCCACCTCCAACTCACCGCAAGACAACAAGTTGTGGGACAATTCTATTTAATTATTTAAAATAAGTAAAACATCTTTTAATTTGTGCCACTCATTTTGCATCCTTTCTGTAATGAATCCTGTCCCTCCCTTTCTTTGATACGAGGGCAAGTCTTGTCCTGCAGTGAGTTGGCCCAATCCATCAACAGGGACGCTGTGGCTGTGCCCCCCCCCCTCCCGCCCTGGGCTGGACGGGGACAGCCAGAGGGTGGATACAGTCCGGGGGAGGTGGAATACCCAGGTCTGGCCTCAAGCAGGGCTCCCCAAACTTGGCAACTTTAAGATTGCTGAGTTCAACTCCCAGAATTTCCCAGCCGGTGGCTAAGGGAATTCTGGGAGTTGAAGTCCAGAAGCCTTAAAGTTGTCAAATTTGGAGAGCCCTGGTCTGAAGGACATGGGCTCTACCAGGTGAATGGCGTTTACATAAGAAAATGGTAGAACGGGGGGCACGGAGGGGGGCTTGAAGCACAGCGTGACCTCCTTACCTGGGCTGTAAGGTTTTGGACAGCAGCATCCCTCTCCAGCTTCACCTGCTGCAAAGCTTCCTCCAGGTCCTTCTCACTGGACCTCAGCACATCTGCAACCGCTCCCGAAGGCTGAGTGCAGGAGAACGGGGGCGCCTCTTGAGTGGTGGGGGTGTCCGCAGCGGCCTTTGCCTGAGGGCAGAAGCGGAAGGTGGGTCCCACCCACGAGAACAACTGACTCGAGGAAAGCTTATTTACTCAGAGGCCTCCAGGCACTCCTCAACCTACGGTTCATTGAGTGACTGGCACTGAAAAAAGTGACCTACGACCGTTTTCCACACTTGTGGCCATGGCAGCATCCCCAGGATGATAGGATCCAAATTCAGAGGCTTGGCAACTGGCAGGGACGTCTGACGGTTGCAGGGTCCTGGGCTCACGTGATCCGCTTGGGCGACCTTCTGACGAGCCAAGTCAATGGGGAAGCCAGATTCGTTTAACAGCCGTGTTGCTAACTTAACAAGTGCAGTGGGATTCACTGAACAACTGTGGCAATAAAGGTCGTAAAACGGGGCAAAACTCACTTAGCAAATGCCTCGCTTAGCAACAGAAATTTTGTGGTCATAAGCCGAGGACTACCTAAAGTAAACCTAATTCCTGACATCTTCATAGGTGGGGACAGGGGTTCCTCCTTGGAAGGAGAAGGGAAACGTCTTTCAAGAAAACCCAGAAAGTCCAGGGGCCTCTTGAGAAAAAGCACCTCTGGGAGAAGCAGGACGGAGAATCCCCGTAGACAAGACAAGACAAGGCTTCCAATCCACAAGCATGAAAGGGAACAGGCCAGCAGAGACGCATGGATGGCGCTTACCAGGTCTGGGAAGATGAGAAACTCGAGCTCCACCAGCTTCTCTTCTGGGCCTTTGACTTCAGGGGAGGCAGGTTCTGTAGAAGGCCTGCTTGGAAAGAGACAAAGGCAGAAATGTCCCACATCTTTCTCCTTACCTGTCCCATGTAAAGTAGTCAAGGCACCTGCCGGTCTTCAGCTTGGCTCAGAAGTTCAATGGCTGAAAACCAACCAACCGGGGACTTTGTGGGCATGTCAATTGGGAGGGGGGTTTGAAGGAGACCCGCCTTAAATCGACAACTTCTGACAACTGGGACTTCCATCAACTTCTCTCCTTCAACCTTCAGCTCTATGGGCTGAAAAGGTAAACGCAGAGGCAGAAACAGAAAAAGGACGGGGGGCCCTTACAGGTAATCCTAATGTAGCCTGGAATTTACTTTATTTTTTTTATTTTTTTGTAAGTCCTAATGGTTGTACATTGGGGCACCCACACGATGAACACAATTCCATGGTCTTTCTGGCAGGGGTCATTAAATGAGTCAAGGTAAAGCCGTGGGTGCATATAAACACTCCATTTCAAAGGGGTCTCTAAACCAGCTTCTAAAACTCTCACCCAAAGGAAAAGCAAAGCAGCCCCTACCCATTCTGAAGCCAGGCAGCCCCCGGAGGAGCCGCTTGGGGGTCGGGGCCTTTCTTCTTAGGGCTGTCTCTGAGCAGAGGGTCAAACTTCAGGTACAGCGACTGCTTTCTCAAGACAGATTCCTTCAGCTGGGAGAAACACATTGGTGAAGTCCAGACAGGCTGCCACTTTGCACCGTGTGTGTGTGTGTGTGTGTGTGTGTGTGTGTGTGTGTGTGCGCGCGCAGTTGTGCCTTACTTACCGAGGCCATTCCAAATTGCTCCAGATAGTCTATTTGGGTTCCAAGAACTAGGAGGAGAAAGAGATGAGAGGCAAGAGAGATCAAACGTTCGTTGCAGAAGAAAGGACTCCCTTCAGAGACCAATACAAGCAAACCAATACATTCCTGCTACCAATGGCCGGCCTGCTTCCCACTGGGCACCTCTTCGATTTCACTCGCTGGCTGCCCTTAACCAAACAGAAACTACTTTGCCAAAGCTTCCAATCCAAAATGATTCTGAAATCATACTGACTAACGTGGATTAACAGATTAACACGGCCGCTTCTCTAAATGCAGGAATGACCGTGGCTTTCTCCTGGAGGCTCACCTCGCCTTCATCCAAACCCCTCTCTCAGCCTGGTGAAACTGCCCAGGGGTTATGGTGGCAGCTCTGATTTTGCTTCTCTATTTTGAAACGGTGGGCAAAAGCTTTGAGCTTATTAGTCTGGCTGCTATTGTCTGCCCGGTTTTGGTGCGCTCTGCATAAATAATGTTGCAAACTTCTTTGAAACACGACAAGCCAAAACAAACAAAGAGGGGCATGTGACTATTGACTTAGTTTTGCTCACGGGAAGCTTCCAATGTTGACTGAAGGCTCACACCTACCTTCCATGGGGGGTCTGAATTCTTCATTTTCTGGGAAGAGCTGGGTACTCTCGCTCCCCGGGTCTGTCCTTCCCCAAAGGGCCCTGGGCACTAGGCCGCCTGCAGGCAGCTGCCCATTCAGAGGCCCCTCTCCTTGGTCCCAGGCCTCAGGTAAGATGCTCTTTGGCTTCTCCTAAGGAAACAATATTTGGGGGCGGGGGGGGGGGGGGCGGCGGACGGACACAAGAAGTTCAGCAGGCAGAGCGGTTTAATTCCAGTCGCCCACACGGCTAAACTTCTCCCTTTCGTTCTGCACAATGGCCAGGGATTCCACTGCAGGCAGATTCTCTCCCTCTCTCCCTCTCTGCAAGGCCCGAGAGACATAAACACAACGAGGACTTTGGGGACCATTACCTTGGTTTCTTCTGACGGTTCACTTCCGGCATCATTTTCAGCCACCGCCTGGCTGTTTGCTAAAATCCGATCTTTCATCTCTTTCCTGTGCAACACAGAAGGTTGATATCAGAACGCCTGAGAGTAACATTGGTTTGATATTTCATTCTATTCCATTTCTCTAGCTGCTTAACTCCAGGTGGCTGGCAAACCTTGTGTGCTTTTTAAGTAAGTCATTCGCAATTCAACACCTCTGTGGTTCTCCTGCTTTCTCTGCATCGTACCGCTATGTAAGGTTTGGGGGGGGGGGGATTTGCTTTTTTGAAATACCTGGTGGTGTCAATTACTAGCATGCCCCAAATATTCTAGGCTCAGAACCATGGTTTCAAGTACTCTGAGCTCAGAACAAGCCACAAGGCTTCTTCATTTCATTTCATCCAAATAAGCCCTCTGACCAATTTCCCCCCCAAAAAATTAGACAGCAGGCAACCCTATGAAGGTGCTCTCAATTGATGGGCTTTTGTGATGCTGAAAATCTAAACGCAGGAGCAGAGGCTTAATTATTTCCCAAGGCAAAACTCACAAAACATATTTATTTTGTATCCCATGAATCCAACTAATCCAAATGTTCCAACAGATTAAAATTTTTCACATGGAGCTGTTTGCTTTCCAGCTCAAAAGAAACAATTTGCATTGCTTGCAACATTAATAAAGCATGTTTATGCTTCAAAACTGGAAACAATCTAGCATAATGAAGCTAAACAAAACTTTGGACTGGCTAAAAGAACTGGGCATTGAGCAACGTTTAAAAAAATCTGATAATGCAACCCAGAGCAATTGAAGATTCATCCGGCTGCAGCCCCCAAACACTTACAGGCTGCTGGGGATCAGTTCCATTGTCTCCAGTGTATCTGGTGCTTTCGGTTCCTGGGTCTGCAGAGTGTCTGCTTCATCTTTTGGGACATTGGATTTCTCTAAACTGGGTGCAGGACATTCAGTGGCTGGAATGTTGGGCGCACACACAACAGTGTCAAAGTCAGAATCAAAGATCATGCAGTCAGAGAGTTTGGGAGCCCAGCTTTCGCTCGTTTCAGTGCTGGTCTCCTTTTCAATGTTCTTTATCTCATCATTGTTTAGCTTTTCAACACTCCCGAATGTTCGAATGGGCTGCAAGGGAGGATTTTGTAAGTAGAATATTGGTAAGGGTTCGGGGTTGCAAGTTCTGTTAGAAACAAGGTTTGGGGCATGATCGCAACTTAGAATCTGCTTGGAGACGTCCTCATCGTGCAGTAAGGAGTCCAGGAGGGAGAAAAGATTCCTGGTTGTGCAGCCTGCTTCCTCAGATGGAGTCTTTTCAGGAAGGCTTTGAGGAAAGGATAACGAACTGCCTGAAAGGGAAAATCCAACTTGATTTTCTTCTCCGGTAAAATCTTCCCAGAGGGAGAGTTTCTGGCCGTTAGAAGAATTCAGGAGGCTGCCTGAGCTCTGAAATGGCTCAACATCATGGAGGGCGGACAGGAAGGTTAGATCATCTGACAGATCAGGAATCAGGACTTTCCCTTCTGTTGGCACCTTCTCTTTTCCAGAAGGAATCTCGGTGGTCACTGTTGGTTGACTCCTGCCAAAAAGATACACAGTGTTCATTTTACTTTGTTTTAGAGGATACAGACATTGAATGAAAGGAGGCTTCTGTTTGGCCCTCAGGAAGACCAAGGAGAAGAGGCTATCATTCATGGGGTCCATTGTTTATTGACCATCTTTGCATAGCCTGTTCCTAGAGTCAACTTAGGAAAGATTTTAAGGGAATCCTGACATGTGGAAAAACAAAAGGGTCTTCATGCCAACTCAACAGGTTGTGGAGGGTCTTCATGTAGCCCATTAGAGAGAAGGCAAGAAGCATCTAAATGTTTGACCGCAGAAGGTCCAAGCTAAAGCCACTATCCCTCCTTCCCAGATCTAAAGGCAAAGAATAGCCACCATATTTAAATATGCTTTTAAAACAACTAAGAACTTTTAGCACGTCCTTATTTCTCTGCAAAGGCTCCCAAGGGAATTTCTACACTCTTCCTTGTTTCAAAGGGTGAAATCTGCAAGGGAATGACGTGCTTTTGGGAAAATAGATTGCCTTGCCACTTTTGGGATCTAAAAATTCTCCAGGCGCATCTTAGAGAAGTGATTACTCACACAGCAGGGCATGTAGGCAAGAGAAGATTGTCTGTAAGCTCTGCGACAAGAGGAATTTCAGCCTTTTTCTTTCTATCTGGACTCAAGATCCTGCGAGTTTGAGGATCCCGCAGTGGGGTTTGGAAAGTTACCTGCAAAGGGGGGCAAATAACCCTGTTCAGAACAGCAGGGGGAAAACTTACAACTGCACTTTTTTCACATATTTAAAAGGATATTAATAAAAACCAAACCAAATGAGAAAACTTTAAAATAAATCAGAGCTGAAGTAAAAATTAAGCAATAAAGAAATATTTATTTGTATCCCTCTGTCTTCTACAGCAGGGGTCCCCAACCCCCGGTCCGTGGACCGGTGCCGGTCCGTGGCTTGATAGGAACCGGGCAGCAGGGCCGGAGAGGAGGAGGAAGCCCCCTGGGCAGAGCGCGTGCCGGATGTGGGAGAGCGCAGGCGCGGCCGTTCGCACCGTTGGACTCCCCGACTCCCCCCTCCACGTGTGCATGCGCCGCCTGTTCCCCCTCCCCCCCATCCCGCTCCTCCTCTACGCCAGCAGGTCCGCAGAATTTTCTTTAAAATGAAACCAGTCCCTGGTGCAAAAAAGGTTGGGGACCCCTGTTCTACAGTGTCCGTGGCGCAGACAACACAACACTTAAGAGTCAGTTGGTCTCATGGCAAAGGCATTAGGCTTGAAAACAAGAGTCCACAAGTTCAAGACCCACTTTAGGCATGAAAGCCAGAGTGATTTGGGGCCAATCAATCTCTCTCAGCCCCACTCACCTCACAGGGTGGTTGTTGTGGAGAAAATAAGAAGAGGAAAGTATGTTGGATATATTCACCACCTTAAGTTATTTGTAAAAGGTGGGACACAAATAAATAGAACAATAAAAAACATGCTGCAATACCAACTATCTAAGCCCCCCTGGGCCTACTAAACACATCTCTTTTGCACCCACCCACCCCAGCTAATAGCTTCTTCTAACGTGGTACTCAGCCGAATCTTCTGGGATACGGTGTTCTGTCTCCCGCCTACAAAACTGAAAATGCCCCCTTTCCCTGCTGCTTCTGGTATAAAATGGCTAGACATCAATGTGTACCTTCATAGGCTTCACTATTCCCTTTGGGGGCAAATTTTCTTTCTGCGACAGCCGAAGGATAGAAGTCTTGCCTGTGGCATCTGCAGACGTCAAAAGCATCTCACAGTTTCCGGCCACCATCTCCTCACCCACATTTTCACCATTTAAAGCATAGAGGCTCATCCTAAAAGGCAAAGCATGTATTATCTGAGAATTTTGCTTCAGGATAGCAGATGGATTCCAGACCCCCCAATTCATAATTCTGTCCATCCAGGACAGCAGCCTTAGAGTGCGTCAATTTCTGAACACAGTCGCCTCGCTTCTTTGAATTAATTCACCGCTGGCAGCAGTTCTGAAACTGGACTCAGGAGCAGGAATGGAAAACCTGCCTCCCTTTCAGATTTGCAAAAATGGCAGCATGAATAAGCTTTCCCCATCAGCGGTCAGGACAGGCCTTTCAGCAGAGGCTCCATACGCCTTTAAAACACAGAACTGAAAATAATTCTAGCTTGAGACAGACTTTGTCCCAAAGGGTATTTTCCTGGAGAATACATTCCGTGGTCAGGAAGAAAGTCATTAGCAACAATACTCCCTTAATTCCTTAATTCAAGGTAACACTAATTTTCATAATTATACATGTAGCACTGATGACGTTACCTAGTTTGGGTAATGAAACGCCTGTGAGAAAATGACCAAGCTCAGAGAGCAGCAAGGACTCCTACTGTAAACTACAAGTTTATAAATATATAAATTATGAGTATTTTGATATTTATAAATAATTTGCATAACTTTGCAGGAGGTGGCCATTTTTTTAAAGTGCAGAAAACATTCATTGTTGCTGTACAGGTAGCCTTCAAGCACAAATGAGCCCAATATGAATGTTGCCAATTGAGAATTTGGTTGCCAGCTTTGCCCCATTTTACGACCTTCCTTGCCATCGTTGTTAAGCAAATCATTGCAGTTGTTAAATTAGTTAACACGCTTAAGAGAATCTGGCTTCTTAAATTGGCTTGTCAGGTCGCAAAACAGATCTGTAAATATGCATATAAATCAAGTAAAGGCTTCAACGGTCGTTAAGTGTGAAAAATGGTCATAAGCCCCTTGTAACTTTGAATGGTCGCTAAACAAACTGTTGTAACTGAAGGACTACCTGTACTTAGAAACAATTTGCACCATTTTGTCAGGCAGGAGGGGGTCCTTCTTTCAAGAGCTGCAAGCCTCCATTCTTGCTGAATTAGAACCCAGAGGCAGAGATAACATAGAATAGGATTCTTTATTGGCCAAGGGTGATTGGACACACAAGGAATTTGTCTCTGGTGCAGATGCCCTCTGGGTACATAAAAAGACAAGATACCTTCATCAAGAATCATCAGGTACATCACTTAATGATAGTCATGGATAGGATGGAGCCCATTCAATGCTTAGTGTGTGTGTGTGTGTAGGCTTACTATTTTCTCCCCCCCCCTTATTATTTAATTTCTTTTATATGAAGTTTCTATATCTTTGTAAACTGCCTTGAGTTGCCAGGTGTGAGTAGGCTGCAATATAAATTCTGTAATTATATTAATACATATATACACACACAAACATTCTCTCTCTCTCTCTCTCTCTCTCTCTCTCTCTCTCTCTCTCTCTCTCTCTCTCTCTCTCTCTCTCTCTCTCTCTCTCTATATATATATATATATATATATATATATATATATATATTAGTTTTATGAGCTGATCTACACATATCTAAAAAATTACACAACGTAATTCTTGGCTTGCTGTCTAGATGGTCTCTGGTGATGAGCCGAAAGGCAGGAAAGGAAACAGTATGTCTCCTCCCTTAATTGGGGCCTAATAACAGGTTGTTGTGAAACAACCTGTTATTATATATAATAATATTACAACCTGTTATTATATATAATAATTTATTAATAATCTGTTATTATTATATTATGTATATATATATATATATAAACAATATATATATACTTTCGTAGATTTTCACGGGTGTAGGTATGCTGGTATTGTTGTATTCGAGTGTTTTCCCGTGTAAGCATGAAATGGTTTTTGCAATGTTTCCGCAAGATCTCACTTGCCATCTTCAGGCTTCGGTGTTTCATATATATGAAATATATATATATATATTCTGTCTTTCGGCTCGGATATATATATCTCAGCACAAAAACGTATCACAAATATAACAAAGGCAACAACAACAAAAATAGCTCCTAGGGTGAGCCGAAAGACAGAAAAGGGAAGCACTTCTGCTCCCTCCCTTATTTGGGGCTTACCAGGGTGTTGTGACACAAGTGTATATACATACGTACACATATACATACACACACAGTATATGTATATATATGCAGTCTATATACATACATACATACCGTGTTTGTGTATAATTTTAATTTGATTATAAGAAGAATAAAAGAAAAGAGGGCCTCCCCCCAGTCTGTTCCCCCCAACAGCAGCATCCCCAGGGCTCTTCCCAAGGGGGAACAACGCTGGCTGGGGAGCCTCGGGGCCCTGGGCGGCGGACACGGGGAGTGGGCCGGGGGGGGGGGGGAGTCCAGGGCCGCCTTTAGACGACCCGCTTGACCGGCGAGCGATTCCCCTTCGCCCGCAGCGCAGCGCCGCCAACTCACCTGAGGAAGCGGGCTCGGAGCCCTTCCGCGCTCAGCCGGGGGCGGGGACGCGAAGAAACCAACGTGGGAACGGCCCGAGACGCGTGTCAGCCAGGTTCCCTCACCGCCGCTGTCTCCCCCTCCCCCCTCAACGACCGCTCCCTTTTCAAATTTGAACGTCGCCGCTTCTCCGCCAATGGCGAGCCTGGAAGCGCCTGACGTCACGCATGAGGAGTGACGCATGCGCCGCTCGACATCTGCGAAAAAACCCTCCCAGGGGAGGGAGGAGTTTACCAGGGAGGCGTTGCCCGCCCTTGGACGCGGAAGGCCGGAAGCGGCGAGCGGTTTGATGTTTGCCCTTTGTGCGTTTTGCACGCATGCGCGTGGTTCTAGTTCAGAGATTAAAGCACAGGGGCGCCTTAATTTGTTTTTATTTATTATTTTATAACTCTCTAGCCGCTCATCTGACAGGGGGGGAATATGGGTGGCTGAAACATTGAAATGAATAAATAAATGGGTGTAAGCAGAAACATTAATGGGGGCCTTTTTTTAAAACTAGAACCAAAGTTTCAGTAGCAATCGCTCTCCAACATTATATCAAGTTCTAGAACTGTAAATATTGAAATAAAAATTGCAAAAAAAATTCTTTGGAAAAATGGAGGAATGGTGGCTGGGATATTCTGGGGTCAATAATCTTTCAAGGTACTGAAGTTCATATCATTAAAAGCTCTGGTAGTTTATGTCACATCATGGCACCATAACACACCAATGATAGTGAGGGCTCCTGGGTGCTCTCTAAGCTTGCTTGTTTTCCTGCAACTAGGTAACACCAATGCTAGAAGGGAATAGGGATTGTGGAGTGGTGGAGGAAGAGGACTGCGGGCTCCTTGGTGCTCTCTGAGTGTCCTTATTCTAGATGTTTGTCTGAGCTAATCTTGTCAGCCTTTCGCTTGCCTAATTGTAATCCTTATCTAGAGTCTCTGTCTGACCCAGCCTTTCTGAATGGATGACCCAATCTGCATTTCCAAAAGCTGGCCTCCTCAGTTTCTGCTTGGGGCAGGGAGACTAGGGCTGGCTCCTTTAGGGGAAATATTCTATCCTGCCTTTTTAATATTCCTCAAAATACCTCATTCTCCAGGAGTGTGGGTGGGTGCTGACTTAATACAGAACAAAACGTATTTAGCAAAAAAAGACTCCCAACTCCAGTTGCCTTTTGAAAGGGGGTGGGGGGAACACCTTTGGGACAATCTCAGCTGGTAATTTTGGGGAATGTCGTGCAGTGTAGCCGAAAGACACAACTTTTACATGACATTGCAAGGAAACAGCTCTTATTTTGGCAACTTCTACACAAGAGGGTGACTTTACACAATACAGGTGCCAGACTTCTGTTCCTAACTAAAAACGGGAAGCACGGATCCAATAAAACGAGACAATTTTAAAAATGGGAAGGACTTTCAGAATTCCTTCCCATGCTGTTTTTAAAATATAATGATAATTATTAATACTTTTGCCCATTACCAAGAAGCCTGTTTTTATCCCTGCAGCAGCAGCATCTTATCCGCCTGATGACTACTGCAGCCTCTTGGCATGCGGCCACCCTTTCGGGGTCCAGCATGCAATTGTTCCGCCTGCCCTTAGACAGCCCTGGCTTCTTGCAAGCACGAAATATTAGCAAGGTGGCAGAATTTCAAAGCTTGCAGGAATATCCCCTCCCCAAAAAGCTTTAGGAAAGCAAAATAAACTGGCAAAATTGCTCAATAAGGCACGAGTAATGTATCCCTGGCCGGGAAGCAGCTTCAGGCGAGAGAAGCGAGCGAGCGGGGCCGGGGAGGACCGCGCAAAGCCGCTAAACAAAGCGCCCAGCGCTGCAGCATTGCGCGCCAGAGGCCCGCCCGGGCTTGCAAACTTTTCCCGCCAAAGCGCCCTTCGGATCAAAAGGCAAAAGGGGGGCGGGAAGGACGAGGGGGCGGAGCTCCGCGCGCCGGACCAAACCATCGGCACGCCGCTTCCAGAAGGGGGGGGGAGACTTCTGAAGAGAAGAGGAGAAAAGCCGCCCCGAGGCCTTTTCTACCTCGGGGAGAGAACTCGGAAGCGGAGAAAATTCCCTCCGCGGAAGGCGGCTGGGTATTCTGTCGCAGAGGTGGGAGAGGAAGAAGCGGGGAGAAAAGCCTCCCCTCCGGGACACCCCCCTCCTATTTCCGAGGTGGTAGCGGCCGCTGGGGTTGGCGCGTACGGCGCTCCCTGACGCGCCTCAGTGCCGAGATTGGCGGCGTCGCGGGAGGATTGTAGGGAGCTGCTCGCGGTCATCATGTCATTTCGCCAGCGAAGCCCCTTGGCGGGCCGGACTCGTAGCAGGTAAGGGCCCGGAGGGTCGCCGCCGACGCCCTGTGGCTGCCTCGGAGAGGCCCCATCGGCCTCCGTCCGTCCGCGGAGCCCCGGAGGCCTCTCAGTCTCTTCCTTGTGACCCAAATAAGGCGCCTCATCTCAGCCCGGGATTGGCGGGGACGGCCTGAGGGGAGCCCCGTGTCGAAATCTCCCCCCCCCCCAAGCCTCGATCCTCTGGCTAAATGGGGGGGGGATCGCCCCTTCCTCACAGGGTTGTTGTTGTTGTTGGGGGGTCTCGGGTGCCAAAAGCTGGACAACCGCCTGATTTCCATCTAGCTGAGAACTCCGGGCTGGTGTATGTGGGTGTACAAAGAAGGAAACCGCCATAAAAGGTGGGAAAAAAAGCCCCCCAAAAGCCCCTCAACTCACGCCCAAAAGATGGAGGCCGATGCTCGGGGGGGGGAGGGGGGGGAACCAAAATTTTCTTTGGGAAGGAAAAAGCTCATTTTAGCAATTAGAATCATCATCATAAGGCAAAAACCACCCCATTTTTCCCAATCAGCCTTATAGAAATTATAGGAAAAAGCTCCCCTTTTGGAGTAATAATAGTAGTAGTAATAATAATAATAATAATAGTAATTATAATTATAGTGCCTCATCTTTAGGAATTACAGTGATGAAAGTGATAGAAAAAACAATAACAGCAACAACCAGTATCCACCATTAGTAGCAGTCAGTGATGTTTAATAATTTCCATTTATTTGAAGCTGCCTGGCTCTGGGGTCCATAAAAGCCGGAGTGTAAGTAAGGCTTTATGAAAAGGAAGGCGGGAGAAGAGGAGTGGCTGATGGGAAATGCGCCTTTCCCTCTTTCGGCCTCCCTCCCACTTCTGCTTTTTCCCCCTCCACAAAGTCCTCGGCATAAGGGAGTCCTCGGCTTATAGCCACTCGCTTGGTGACCATTGCAACCACCCTGAAAACAAAGCAGGGTCAATTGGGGAAAGCTGGATTCACGTAACAATCACCTGATTCGCTTAGTGACTGATGGAATTAGATACGAGCACGCGATGACTTGCTTGTCAACCGATTAACTCAGCGACTGAATTTCTGGTCCCAATGGCGGTTGATAAGTCAAGGACCCGCTGGAGCAGAATGGAGCTCTCCCTTCCCCCCATGCGGAACAGACAATCCTCGACTTAACAACAGCTCAGTGAGTGACCATTCAGAGGTGGAAGGGATCTGAAAAAAGGAACTTATGACCATTTTTCACACTTACAACCCTTGCAGCATCTCCATGGTCACACGATCTAGGTATATTCTAGTGCCTGACAACTGATTCATATTTATGACCTTGCAGTGTCTCAGGGTCATGTGATCTCCTTTTGTGACCTTCTGACTAGTTGGGAAGCCAAATTCACTTAACAGCCGGGTTACTAATTTACAACTGCAGGGATTCACTTAACAAACATGGCAAGGAAAGTCGTAAAACAGGGCAAAACTCACTGAACAAATGACTCACTTAGCAACTTAAGCCTGGACTCAATTGTCATTAAGTCAAGGGCTGCCTGCATTCAAGAGCTAGGAATAATTCAAAATGGCTGATTCCCAGGCCAGCTTGACCTGGGTAGCTTCTGAAACTTGGCTTCTAATTAGGAGGACCGGTGATTTGTAATTTCTTTTCCCTGACTGTTCTTTTCCATTGCCTCTTTGCAGATCAACCGCTTCATGGAGTCAAGGCAGGAAGCGCGACGCAGATGGGAAGCACAGGAACACGCATGAGCCCAGCGGCCCAACCCTTGACTACGATTCGTACAGTCTGCCAGATGGCAGATCAGAGAGGTGGGTGCACAGAAATATTCCCTCGCTATTAAGCACAGCGAAGTTCTACTTAAGGCAGAGGTGGGCATGAAATGTTTAGTTCCTGGTAATATTTTAGCACTGTACTAAAGATTTCTGAGTGGCATCCTGGTGGTATCCCAAACGGATGATGATAAGCACTGTTCTGCATAGGGTAACTTGAAAGCACTTCATGATACATGAAGGCTTCAGGAAAACATGGTGGGTGGCTTGGCTTAACCTGCGAATCAGTTGAATGGGGGTACACTATGTTGTGTTTTTTAAATATTGTGACAAAGCTGCTACTTTGTTTTTCCTGCAACTTGGTGTTCACAGTTTCACAACCCCAGAGGGCCACAAGCCCCATTCGAGATGTTCAGACTGGGGGAGTGCAGTTGAAGAAGATGAAATGAGGACGAATGTCAACCGAGAAATGGCAAGGTACAGAGCTGCAATTGGCTTACATTCAATGGGCCTCACCTAAGGTCACAAACAAATCTTGGTTCTTGGACATAGCGAAGTCTAGCAAGGGAGGGAAGGTGTAGCATGCACTTATCTGTTCAAAATAGAAAACAATTTTATGCTGTAAGACTGAGTTGGAGAAAGTGCTGTAAAAAAGCTAGTCCTTGTGGATAAGGCCAGGAGGCCAGGAGAACGGGGGTAAGAAAGAGGGCTACCCTCTAACAAATGCCAGACTATTGTTAAGTGTTACATTTATTAAATAAAACACCAACAATGCTGTAGCAGAACAGCACTGCAGCAATACATGCACTGACAATAATTTTCTTTAAAAAAACAAATGTTTTACAGATACAAAAGAAAGCTTCTGATAAATGAATTTGGAAGAGAAAGGAAGACCTCTACTGGAAGGTAAAAAAAACCCCATTGTTCATAGCAAATCTACCAGGGATTATCTGTGAAATGGAGGCTGATGAGAATGAATAATTGAAGCATTCATCAGGGGAAGAGCCTTCTCTGTGGCGGGCCCCACCCTCTGGAACGACCTGCCCCCCGAACTGCGCACCATCTCGGACCTCCGCCTGTTCCACCAGCGCCTTAAAACTCTGCTGTTCCAACAAGCCGGCCTAGTATAACCCCCGACACTGAGTTTTAATACTGTAAATTTTAATTAGAGGTTTTAAAATGGGTTTTAGCACGGGATCATTATTTAATAGCTTTTTAATATGAGTATTTATATGTATGTACTGTTTTAAATTGCCTGTGCGCCGCCCTGGGTCCTTTTCTAGGAGAAGGGCGGGGTATAAATTGGAAAAATAAAAAATAATAAAAATAATAATAAATGGCTATATTAAGAATGAGTGGGAATGAGAAGATGCGAGGGAAATGAAGAAAAGGGGAGGCATTTGCCACGATAAGGGCAGAATAGCACTAAAAGCAGCACCCCCCCCGCCCCCCCAAATAAATATCTTTCGGCCTGGGTCTGAGAATGCAAAGCCATGAAATAGGAATAAATGAAAAATAAAACTATATTTTCCAGTTCGGATTCCAAGGAATCTACAGCAGCCGTGGAACTGGAGACTGACGAGGCTGTTCTAATGAGGAGACAAAAACAAATAAATTATGGGAAGAATACGTTGGCATATGACAGATATATTCAAGAGGTTCCTAGGTAAGCTCTCTTTACTCACAGAGTGGAGATTCTTTTCAGTGCAACGTATCATTTAATTTGTAAGCATTGGGGCAAACTTAAGTGTAAAGAAAATGATCTTTTCTTCCTAAGAGGTACCTATACCTTTTATGCAGCCTCATAAATCACCAGAATCTTGAATCAGAGGCTCAAAATCTACTTTTAAGAAAGAAACACATCCTTGCTTTTAATGATAATAATAATAATAATCTTTATTGTCATTGTACTAAAATTACAATGAAATTGGTTTTAACTTTTGCTGGGGGATGGGGAGCAAAAAGGAAAAACGATAAAATAAGAGCTCAGAAAATTATCCCTGGAAAGTTGGCCATAATGTCATAACTGATTTCTGGCTCACCCAATTTGTAGAAAGTTGCTAGTATAATTTCTCATTTCTGTTCTCACAAATGGCTACATTGAAGGCTGTGGCAGAATATTCTGAGAATGTGGATGTCTCTGATGTCAAAAATATTCCTCTGTGTAACTATTGAAACAAACATAAACTACGGTTAGGGCAGGGGTCTGCAAAGTCGGCTCTTTTAAGACTGGTGGACTTCAACTCCCAGAGTTCCCCAGCCAGCTATGCTGGCTGGGGAACTCTGGGAGTTGAAGTCCACCAGTCTTAAAAGAGCCAACTTTGCAGACCCCTGCGGTAGGGCATTGCCGAGAGGAGGGTGGCATAGGCTCATTGGAAGACGAGCAGTCCTATTTCTGGACAACCTTGCAATTAGAAGGCCTCTTTTATTTGCTCTGGAAAAATGTATCCAGAAATTGCTGCATTGCTGAGTTGCTGTTGGTGTGCTAAAAGTAGCCGAACTGCTTCTTTCCAAGGTGTCTACGGGTTCCAGGGGTCCATCCAAGGACTCCAAATAAATTTAAAAAGTACAGTCGGAGATCCTGGGATCAACAGATCAGGCTTTGGAAAGTTGCGTTGCATTTTTGGGACCCTCCCCACGAAGAAGGCTCCGATGCACAAGGACTGTAAGTAGCAGCAGCGTCTCTAAGGGCGCATAAAGAGGAAGCCTTTAAATGTTGAGGGTTATTTTAATTCAGGAATCATTCAGCAGTAGAGTCTGAAATTTATTTATCAGGCTTGTTTCTTATCAAGTTTAACTTATGGGCAGCAACATTCTTTTCTGTGGAATTGAGTTCAATAGCCATAGTACAAGTAGGCCTCACTTAATGACTGTGTCAGGTCTGCCTCTAACGATAACCAAGAAAGAATCCACTCAACTCCATTTTAGAGAATTAAGAGTACTTTTACTGCTTATGAAAAGATAGCAGCGAGGTAAAGCAAGGCCTGAGATCACAGCACGCAAAATCATACATATCAATATGCGTCCAGCCCCCTCCTCCCCAACAGCCCCCACCCCATTGTCCAATGCGCCATCCCCTTAGGTGTCATGTGGGTAGCATCTCCAGGAGCATCATCAGGATGGCATGCAAGACCGTTGGCCTTGACCAGCGCACGGCCTCAGCCAGCGGTATGCGAAGTAGACGGTGAGAACCTACCCCCTTCTCCAAATCGCCCTCCTGCACCACACAGTCCCATTCCCAATTACCAAAGCCCCTCCCTCCCCGTTTCAATGGCAGCTGAAGCAAGCAGCAAAGCGGAGGCTGACAGACTGCCTTGTTTAGCGATTATTCAAAGTTACAAGTGCTGAAAGAGTAACTTTACGGTTGGTCCTTCTCCGGTGTGTGGATGTGTGATCGACAATTGGGCCCTTTTTCAGCCAGCAGGCATTTGTGATGGTTGCAGCATCACGAGGTCACATGACTGACCCTCCTACACTTTTTTGGATAAACCCTCAGTGGAGAAACTGGCAGTGAAAGGGCGACTTCTGGTCGTGCGATTTCTTGTTTAACAACAGGAGGTTATTTCCTTTAACAGCCGCATTGGAGACAAGGCTTTGAGTCCATTGCCGTCCTGTGGTGCTTTGCTCACTGGCCACGTGGCTTAGCGAGATTGCTGCTAGTCTCAACTGTGGTTGTTAAGTGAGGACTGCGTGTAGTTTTCTGCAAAATGTAGGCAGCAAAGACTCCTTTTCTTTGCAATGAATTGTTTGTCTTCTTTTTACTTCTTAAAAAAAGTTAAACAATTTAACATGATGTACTTAGCCGGTTATCGGAATTTTGTGCCGCCTCCAGAACATAGTTGGTGCACTAGAGTACATGCAGTTATTTTCTGAAGGTTTTGTTTATATTGCTGTCTACTTGTCTAAATACAAATGGATCTTTACATTAATAAAACAAGTTGCTGGAATAATATTCTGAATTATTTAAATGTAATACTAGAAATATTTGGAAATTACATGCGATTTATACTTTCAATTCCTAATTGTCTTAACTTCTCCAGCAAATATTGAGGTCACTGGATGAATCGGGAGGCAGGTTTTGTGTCTAAAGAGAGGCTAAATGGTTCAAGCTGAATTCTCTCCTTTATCCCAACATTAGAAACACATTTTCTGATATTGCTAATTCCATGTTTTATTTTTGCAGTACCCCCGTTGATCTTGGTGATATGGAAACAGAATCTGTAGGAAGTAATTCCTTGGTGCTACAGGGAAGTTCCCAAGGCAACAATGTAAGTAACTTGAAGCTTGGTTTAAGTTGTAATATTGTGTTATCTTGCATAAATTGCTAGTTGTGTAGTGTCTGTAGGAGTAGTCTATCCCTGGCCATTCCAAAGTAGTTTGCCCCCCTCTTATCTTTCCCTCTACTATCTGCCTCTTTTCTCACCCTCATTTAATTTCCTCATTTTGCTTCTGCCATTAGTACAGTCACTGCTTTAATTAAGTGGGACTTAACCAAGTGGGTGTCTGTTGTGGAAGCTGTGTTGGATGTGCTACGGTGACACCCCTTCAGCCATTGGAATAATCTTGACTAATGTATCTCATTGCAAAGCTTAAAATATTTTCTCCAGAATACGCCTGTAAGTTTTTGGTGGGAAGTGATCAGGGGGAAAAAGAAAGTTTATACCTCCTGAGCGAAGGGAGGTCCAACTTAATAGGATACGAAGGAGCCCGTGGTGGGTATAGAAAAACCAGGCGTGAGTATGCAGCTGTGTATTTTGTCTCACTCAGTTTTATTGAGAATAATTGTGATTTCTGGACTACAGGTAGTCCTTGAGTTATGACTACTATTGAGCCTGGCAATTATGGTCATAGATTGGAACGGTTGTCAAACAGGTCACCATATAACCAGACCTCCTTTTGTGTGGTGGTAATTAAAGCAAGAACCCTGGTTGTTAAGCAAACAGCATGGCTGTTTAACAGACTCATCGTTTGCTATGGCATGGTATTTGCTGGAAAACGGGTAAATGTGGGTTCTGGCAAAACCACAAATCATGGTCACATGGCTGCAGGGGCGCTGCAAACAGCCATTTGAGCCAGTTGCCAATAACCCAAAATGGGGCCACAGGGTGTGTGTGTAAATATCAGAACTTTGAATCCATGTGGTAGATCCCATTTGGGGGCTCTGTTGTATATTTGAGGACTACGTATACTTCTGAGTATTAAGAAGTTTAAATTTGTCTGGGATGGTATAAGGGCTCCTACCATGGACTAGAAGACCTCCAAAGTCCCCTCCAGCCCTAGGATTCCAGGCTTATTGATGTAGCTCCCAATAAATGCAGCATATTTCTTAAGTAAAATTAAACAATACTATTATGAAGTTCCTGGTATGTTAATTTGGTAGCTTTTTTTGCAGGGAAATTGTACAGACACCAACCAAAGTGAGAAGAAGAATTGAGCATCGATTTGATGACAAATCCAGCTAGAGGCACCTTCTGGTATGAAGCTTATGTGACCAGTAGAATCGTGTGTCCTGCAGGATCCGTTTTCAGGAAGGGGCAACTCCAGTAGATCCAAACAGAAATAAGACATTTTACTGCGTTACCATCTAGAGCTGCGGCAACTTTTAAGATGAAAATCAATGTTTCTCTGACCTTCTTTGAAAGCTTAAAAATGGAGTCATATATAACTGGCTAATTGATATACCTGCATATGAAACAGGTGGCTTTGAAAGCAATTGGATTATAGTTAAGAAAAACCAGAATGGGCAACGTTGCCACAGTTGTAGCAGGTTTAAAACATGAACTTTTAGTAAGAAAATAGTTTTAGCACTTGGTTAATGTCTTTTAACCATGACAAGGAAGAGGTGGTCCTGCCCCCTGCTTGTGGGTTTTACATTGAGAATTGAACTTTTAGTTCAAATTATTTCTTTCAGAATAACCAAACACTTGGCAATAGCCTTTTCCCAGGAGGTGCAGGCCTCTTCCAGGAATAAGCAGCCTCTTGGGGGGCCCACTCACCGAGTTTTAAACCGACAACTTGTAAATAGTTTTCTGCAGGGCTGTGTGTACTTTTAAGGAAGCATGAATGGAGGGAGCCTGGGAATGTTGTTTTTATTCATTCTTAATATAATTTTTTTTTACTATTGTTGCTGTTTTTGTATGGAATAAAATATAAATGAAGCAAGGCCAGCTTTGTAGAACATGAATAAAAGTCTGTCGTTTTCAAGTATTCTGAGAGGAGATGCAGCTAAAGATCCAAACAACTCAAAACCAGCTCTTTGCGTGGCTAATGGCAGTTGTGAGTGAAGGACTTTACCAGGGATTGGATGTATCTCAATTCTTTGAAAAGTCATTTCAAAATTGCATCTGTGTTCAGGTAGTTTGGGTTATTCCACTGAATTTAATCAGATGGGTTCATTTCTGAGTGAAAGAATAAATGAAATTGGATTGCAAAATGAATGCCTTTGGTGCAAAGCCTTCGGAGTATCTGACTCAAATTATATCTTATTTTGGGATCTGCAGGCCCCAAAACAACTTTTAAGTCAATCCCCACAAGGCTGAACTGCACGCATTCCAACTCCGAAACGGATTTTGCTTTGCAAGAACTAATGGAGCAGACGTGGCTGGCCTTGGGAGGTGCAACCGCAAAGAAAAAAAGGCCCTTTTCCTGGTCATTGTTGGCCTGTTTTGCTACAGCTGAACAATTACTGATTGGATTTCTGCTTTCTGGAGTCAATAGTCCATTCACCCTTCAAGAAATGCCCTTTGATTAGGTGGAGTGGAGCATTTGTGCTTCAGAGCATTATTGCTCTTAAATAAACAGGCGCACACCAAAATCGGCATGGGAAATCCCAGTGTTTAATTGGGTCAAATTGCATGTGCTTTTTTGAAAGCCCCTCAGGAGACGGCATCCTTTCATGCGCCCTCCTGACAAATGCCAGCTAAAATTGTTGATGCACACGCGCACACCGAGAGCCATTTTGGTTGCACAAAACTAATTTAGAAGAAGTGGGTGGGGAATCCTTCAGAGAGCTCCTTCGTAGGAGTTTTAGCTCTAGAGCTAATTTGGATCGAAGTCTCCTGCTTGGCTGCCTTATAGTTTTGTAAACGCTATGCAGTTGTTCAACCAGAAGCCTACCCCCCCCTACTCTGAACCACTCTTTGACCTCCTGAATTACGTGAAAAGTTTGAGGGGACACCAGCAAAATATCCCTGAGAAAATTGATCCGATGGCTGTAAAGAACAACCTCAAACCACAATCAACTTTTGTTCAGCCATACTCTGGCTTCCTTTCTCATGTTATCTGACTCCCTGGGCTTAATTCATGCTTGGCGAATGGCCGTTGCATTCTCAGCTTTGCTTTGCTGCCTGCATCTACAGGGAAGTGTGTGTGTGTGTCCTTCTCCTTTCTACATGTTTGAACCATTTTGCCTTGTGATGGACGCCAGTTCTCGACTGACTGAAATGAAATCCTTTTTCTCAAACACATTCAACCAGAGCAAACGGGGGTGATGGGTAAGTCCACTAGCCATTTGATTCCCACTATTGAAACAAGGTGCGTTTAATGAAAACACTAAATTTCCCTATGCTGTTACTTCGTCCGCAACACAGTTGGCCTTGGTGGAGGTGGAGGCACTGGTGGTCCTCGACATACAGCCACAATTGTGTCCCAAATTTCCGTTGCTAAGCAAAACAGTTGAAATGAGTTTTGCCCCGTTTTATGACCTTCCCTGCTACAGTTTAGTGAACCACTGCAGTAAAATTAGTAACACGGTGAGGTGAACCTGGCTCCCCCACTGCTTATTAGAAGGCTGCAAAGGGGATGACCCCGGGACACTGCAACCCTCATCAATCCATGCCAATTTTGATCCTGTGACCGTGGGGTCACTCAAGAGTCCCTTTCTGTAGCTGAAGGGCCCCTTTCTCCTAGCTCTGTTCCGCAGTCTTCGTGCG
The DNA here is from genome assembly GCA_039707465.1 of Rhabdophis nuchalis. Classification (NCBI taxonomy): domain Eukaryota; kingdom Metazoa; phylum Chordata; class Lepidosauria; order Squamata; family Natricidae; genus Rhabdophis; species Rhabdophis nuchalis. Next base: position 1,157,431 of record CM077651.1, read on the forward strand.
TTTCATGCATTAATCGATTTGGAGGGTCTGGAAGGGCGCATTGCAAAAGGGATTCCTATAAAAGCTCATGAAATGGGCTTAGTGCATTGGATGAGACCTTCCCTGTTCCTTCCCATTTTTAAAATAACAAATATATTTATCTAGAAATGCAAAATGAGTTGCGACAAGATAGAGCAGTGATGGATGAGCCAACTTTATCATTCCTTCTCAGTTATGGAAATGATTTTTAGAAATTGAAAGCTGAAAAAATGCAAAAAAAAGTGTTAAAAAGCTGGAAGAAAGAGGAAAATTGGATTCTGCATTTCCAATGTTATCTGATTTTTAGCCTTACCCCAAGTGATACGAAAGGGAAAGTCTAAAGAAATCCTTTTTTGCAGCCCGTATCTTCCAGCACTCTCACATGCTGAAAGAGCAGAGTCTCTTTCAGCATGTGAGAATGTTGACGTAACTCGATATAGCAGAGAGAGAAAAATAAACACGCATGGACCAAACGTTCACCTTTATTACAGTAGGCAAAAAAATAGGTGCCATCTTTGCAGGACAATGGGCGCTATTATAATCCACCACTAGATGGCACCAGTGTTCCAGAAATCCAACTTGTGGTCTACCTTGTGCAGGCGCATCTGACACCCAAGAATAATAATTGCATGTGAAATTGAAGTTTCCTTCTTTACCTTCCCCTTCTGGGTGAGATTCCCCCCCCCCCCCCGAACAATGTACATGCCTAGATAGTGAAAAGTATGCCTAGTCCAGTGAAGAGAAGGATTAGGAGTGATAATCTTCCTGTAATTGAGGAGCTGCCACGGACAAAAGAGGGTCAACTTATTTGCCAAAGCACCTGAGGGCAGGATAAAAAATAACGGATGGAAACCTATCAAGGAGAGATCCAGCCTGGAATTGAGGAAAAAAATCCTGAAAGTGGCTATTTGAAACAACAACAGTATAAAGAGCACGGGGTTTTTTGAAAGCAATGAGTTGAGTGTTTCCTTTCATTGTGTAACAGAGAATTCCGGGGTGACTTTATAATAAATCCATGAACATTTGGAGGATACCTTAGCATTGGCTTCTGTGGAAACTGATTTTCTGCATTCGCCCCAACTACATGGAGGCTGTAAGTAACACAACTAGCTTCCTTTGTTTTTAAAATCAATATTTAGAAAGAAATATATTCAAAGACTTCGACACGACCCGGAATTATGCTCCTAAAATATGGAATTTCACACCATCTCATGAAGAGCTTGGGTTCTGTTCACCTGGGAAGTGGCACAGGATAATTGACGCTTGATTTGAAGAAATGGATCTAGGCTGTGATTGTGTTCTTACACTTCTGGATTGAAACCACCAGATGGTATCAAAGATCATAGAAAAATATATCCACCTCCTGGTCCATGCCAAGTTCTGAGCTAGTTTTTTGCTCTCTTTCTCCTACATCTCTTGCAGAATTGAAAGACTCTGGGAACAAGCCCTTCAGATGAAATCTAACCAAATTTCATGGAAGCTGTTGCTGAAGGTTATTTACTAGAAAGAGTGCAGAGAAGAGCAACAGAGGTGATTAGGGGACTGGAGGCTAAACGATGAAGAACGGTTGCAGGAATTGGATATGTCTAGTCTAGTGAAAAGCAGGACTACAGGTGACATGATAGCAGTCTTCCAATATTTGAGGGGCTCCTACAAAGAAGAGAGGGTCAACCTATTCTCCAAAGCACCACAAGGCAGGGCAAGAAACTGGAAGGAAACTAACCAAGGAGAGAAGCAACCTAGAATTAAGGAGGAATTTCCTGACAGAACAATCAACCCATGGAAGAGAAGTTGCCTTCAGAAGTTGTGGGAGCTTCATCACTGGAGGTTTCCCAGAAGAGACTGGAGAACCATTTCTCCTAAATGATATGGAGTGTCCTGCTTGAGCAGGGGGTTGGACTGGAAGACCTCCAAGGTCCCTTCCAACACTGTTGTTCTGATTAGGGCACTGGAGGCCTCAACACAGTTTATACAGTAGATATCAATTTAGGCACACTAATTAACTTTCACGCATAAGCAGGCAATCATCTTAAGTCAACATCCTGGGTTTGATTTTTTTAAAACTCGGTATCAATATGTGATCTCTGAAAGGACAATACTAATAAAATGTAACACAGCCCTGACACAAATTGAATGTTTTAGAAATATTCAAATCCTGGCAAATCTTGACATCTGCAAGAAGTCCTTCAACCCGATATCCTTTAAAAAAAATCGATCATGTGGTTATTGGATAAATAAAATATGTGATTGTTCAGCACATAAACACCCTTTGTTAAATGTGTCCGTCAATAGACAATCCGTATAAATGATACTAACTATCTTCAGAGGCGTAATATCACCTTTATTGATAAAATAAATCTCCGAAAGACACATCAAATGGACGTCAACTAACCATGCATGACATTAACAGGAATTAGCCCGAAAGCAACCCACCCGGGACAAAGAATTCTCAGTCAAAAACCATCGTCCTTCCTATTCCTTCTCGCTACGTACAGCAAATGCCACCAAGGCCGTAAGCCCTTTTATCATCTTACACTTATTTCGTCCATGTTCGTCACAATCTCTCTTGCAATCTAAGTCAGTTGATATCTTTCTCAAGACCCTCGCTTCTAAAGGCATGAAAGGATGGAACCGTGGCCAGAGGAGGCCCTGCCTGCACACCGGAGACAGTCTTCAGTCGACCACAATGGACGGCCTTCGTTGTGTCACAAGGGCTCTCCAAAAAGAAAATGCTATGTCATACTGGAGAAGAAACACAACCTCCTTTTCCAGGGCAGCGACACTTTTAACAAAGTGGGCAGACTTGCCCCCTTCTGCCTTCGTGACTTTCACAAAGCACCAACCAGCAATCCCTGAAGTGAAGATACAGTCAAGCCGGCTATTTTGGCCCAACCATGGTTAGATGCCTCCAGACGATGCTCCCAGCCCCTCGCAGGAGACGTGAGCCGCCATGGGATTTGTCCTGCCACCAAGAACCAAGAGGCAGGAGGATTTGAACGTTTTTGCTGGCTTGGTTGAGACTGCAGGGAAAGGCAGAATGGAGCAGGGCCCTTGTGGCAAGGGAAGGGCGGAAGTCTTTTTTTGCGTGGTTTGTGTCCAGATACTTTCAAGGCTTTTATCTTTCTGGCTCTTCCCAACCTTTTTCTATCCAGCAATTTCAGAATTAAGTTCTAGTCAATGCCCCCTCGCCTCCCTTCCCCTCCTATGGCAGTTCCAGCTTGTGCTTTGAGGTCGAGAGTCTCTTGTTCCAGCTTAGCTTCCTCAACCAAGTTATCCTTTCCCTGTCTTAAGCCTTTGGCTTTCCCACCTGCAGAATGAGGAGCAATAAGGTTGTTCTTTCTTTCAAAACGGAATGGGAAATAACACGACTATGAAAAGCAAAGCCTCCAGAGGGCCTTTGTAGGGTGTTAGACTAACAGCTGTGTGTACATCTGGAAGGTCCCAACATCTGTTAGGCGAAGTAGGGACTGTTATCAGGTTTCTGGAGCAGCTTCTTCAATTCCATGCTTCTCCCTTGTACAATGACGTATCACTTTTTCTGACCAAACCTTTATATTCAAACTTGATATCAGGCCTGCAGCCATCTTTTCTGTTGGGTCTTTGGCCTGCCACACTTTCTATTATTTTGCTATGTATTTTATATTGTGGGAAAATAGGAGGTGGGATTGTACGCAGTTAGATTATATGTGGCAATAACAACATTCTTTCTAGAAAGCCAAGGTCATCCTTTGTCTCTGCACCTCTGCACCTGACCGGAACTGGATGGGTGGAAGCTGCCAGTGTGGCAGTGGGAGATGGGACCATGGGATGGACTTGGGGGGGGGGGGAGATCTGGAACTTTCAACTGGGTGGGGAAAACCGGGAAGCTTTCAGATTCGGGTTTCCCCAGATGGGCCAACATGGCTCTCTTCATCAATGGGAACTTTGAGGAATCTTTTGCCTGATTTACTTTTGGATGCTATTTGGAGCTCTGACACTTGATGTGGTTCAGAAGGAATCTGAAATCTGCTGATGTCTTTAAAACTGCAATGATCTGGCCTAGGTATTCATAATGATGCTTCATCCTCTCCAAATTTTGAAAAACCCGCTGAAAGTTTTTGAAAGTCGTCTGCTTTTTCACTCCTGGTTGTCACATATGCAATGGCATCCATTGCACCAATGTGCTTGCTTTATGCATTGTTATGACAAAGGGATTTGTGAATTTTGATTCATTGTTGGGCAAAAATGTTTGCCCCTGGGTAGTAAGCAGTAAAATCGGTGCCTACGTTTATCCTTGAATCCAGTTGAAAAAATTTAGTCTAATTGTCCTGTTTGGTCTTATGGTTGCAAAATTTGCTTAAGTCCAGATTTCAGACTCCTTCTGAACCACATCAAGTGCAATAAGATATTATATATAAGATACTTGTACTATATAAAATTTTCGGGTGATTTTTGCCATTTAAGAAGGTAAAGGATGTTAGTTCAGGTATTGAGAGCCACCTTCATCATTTTAATCCTCAGATAGAAATTTAAATTCTTCCTGGCTCACCCAAAGTACAAGGATATTTTGTAGGACTATGATGCCTGAAAGGGGGAAAATAAATAAATTAAGAACTAGAAAATTCTCCAAAACCATTTTAGCGTCTTGACCCAAACGCCTTCCTCCTCGCACTCCAAAATCACAGTAGTGGAGCCACAATATCAGGGAGGGAATGGTGATTTGGAGAGAGTGGAGAAGGTGTGTATTGTATCTGCCCTGGGTCCTCTCGGAGAAGGGCGGGATATAAATTGAATAAAATAAAAAAATATAAATAAATCCTCACAACCTACCGATGCCTGGATCTCCATCAGAAGATTCATGCTTTCCAAGGCTTTCCTGGGACAGATGAGAGTTGCTGAGTCTTAAACAGCCGATGAATTTGGCCATTTAAAGTATGATGTGCAAATCCTGGTCATCCTTTAGAACAGAGAGAGTACACCTATATATCTACCTACCTATATCTATATATTCTCTGAGACAAACCCAAAATCTTTAATGTTCCCAGTGGGGCATTCTGAGCTCTGTTTACAGAATTTCACCTTAGTCCTCAACCTTCCTGGTTCCCATAACAGTTCGTTGGGTTTTGGGGAACCCAGATTCTTACCACTCCCCCATCTACCTCTCCAGTTCTTTGTGCACCTGTGTGTGTGTGTGTGTGTGTGTGTATAAACCTTGTTTGTGTGTCGAGGGCCTCCCGTGTTCTCCTTCCCGCCCAACAGCTTGGAGCCAAACAATCAATGTGGCTCCTCTCAACTTTTTCTCCCCCTTTTCCAATTAATTAATTTAAATTGACCATTAAGTCAGCAGAGGTTTTGATTGATATTTTCATTAACAGCCCTCTCATGCAGACCTGTCCAACACCTAAGAAATGTATGATAATGTCCAATCTGCATGAAAGGCCTGAGCCTCTCCCTTCACCTCTCAGTGCCAGTGAGTTATTACTCGAATTGGGCTGCCTGTTTCATTGAGTGTAATTTGAATACAGATTAGCTGCCCTGGTGTTCCAGAGCTTTAGCATTATCATTACTGGGGACAGTAATTTGACTGATGAACACGTGGGTTATCACAAGGTTATCACCTTCACAGTTGTGGAAAAAGTCTCCCACTCCACGTGTGGAAAGGAAAGACGGCGGCAGCTTCCGTGGCAAAATTAAGCCCTGTAAATTGGTTCCTCCAATAACCTATTGGATAAATTCCTTTCCTAATTAAAGAACCGATATCCCTCTTTACTCTCAGATATTCCAAGGCTTTATTAGATTGATGAACTAATATCAATTTGACTTTCTTAAAAAATGTGAATTAAGCACCTTCATCCAATTACCCACGAGCACCCCATACGTGTAAAGTGATTTAGAAAGCTAAACGGACAAAGGAAATATATTGGCTTGAGCTCGTGAAAGTAATTATTATTCGGCCACTCCTTCTCAAAAGACATGCTTTTTCTTAATTAGGAAAGAATGGGGGGGAAAAAGAGAGTCTCCATAATTTACAGGAAAAGAAATCCAAACTGGGATAATACTGAAATTTCTTTCTTAGGTTATAGCATAGCTAGGCCACTCAACTACAATGATCTCATCCTGTGATGAGGTTAAGTACTCAAGGCGTTAAATTCGGCTCCATTATAACAGAAAACCAGTGCTTTCTGCTAATCTTTCAACTCAAGGAATGTGAAGGAGGCAAAAGAAATGAATTTATAATTTGAACCGAAAGGAAAGCATTAGTGTGAAAGTTGCAGTGGAGCTGAATTCATTGGGGCAAAAGGTTCAGAGGTTGTGATAAATGCACCTGTCAAAAAGCCAAATAAATCCAAAATTCATTGTGCATCAAAAATGTTGGAAGTTCAATTTACAGTAGCTGCGCAGATGACACGGAAAGCTAGTTGAAAATGAACAAACATCAAATCCTGACATGTCTGAAAGCCAATTGATTCCATTCAGGACTCATTATCAGCAATGAAGATTTAATAGGATGAGGATTGAATTTCATACATCCAAAATTATCTGTCGCATGATATTTTCATAAGAAAGTATCCGGGCGACTGAAAATCCCCATGATATTCTTTGACCCAAAATCGCTTCTTAGGAAAAAACAAACATTGCCTAAGACAGACATTCTGGAGTTTGTGCTTCTGTGATTTAACTGGAAGAAAATACGCAAAGCAATGATTTTTAAAAACAACAACAAGACAAAAATGCTTTGCCAACGAGGCCAGTTGATGTAAATCAATTAATCATGAAAACAATTTGGCACGTGGAAAATTGAACCTTCCGTTAGATGCTATCAGCTCAATATCCTTTATATTGTCCCTGGATGGAGATAATACTTCCGTTATCTTCCTGAGAATCTACCTCCTCTACTTTAACAGAAATGATCAAGTGATAGTTATAAAACCCCTGATGTTTGTCCTTGGATGAAAGAGGCCCACGGAGACATAAAAACATTCGTTACTAGAATTACAGTGCTGAATTTTTACAACCTGGCTAAAGGAAGCGATTCAACCGTTCCGCGGCATCTCTGATTTAAAGGGGTCTTTAGGGTAGAAAATGCTCCAAACCTCAGGTAGAAATGGCTTTAAGGGGAGAAGGCCCAGCAACCCATCTGCCTAAGTCTGTGGACGTTTAATCCACGCGAAAGAAGATCGGCAGAAGAAGCTGGAGTCAGTGGGTTCTTTGGAGTCACTGGGTATTTAGATCCATCGATTTCATTCAGCTCTCAGCTTAAACCTGAGATTCCAAGAAACGATTGACTATTGACTCTGTGAAGCCAAACAAGGCCCAACCTTCAGCAGAAGAAACTTCCTGCATCCAGAGGAATGGATTGGCTTCTTGGATGTTGTCCTGAACTGGTAAAGCATTATCCAAGGGGCTACCCCAAAGAAGACAGGGTCAAGCTAGGCTCCAAAGCCCCTGAGGACAGGACAAGAAGCAACGGGTGGAAACTCATCAGGGAGAGAAGCAACCTGGAACTAAGGAGGAATTTCCTGACAGGGAGAACAAAGAATCAGTGGAACAGCTTCCTTCTAGAAGTTCCAACACTGGACGTTTGGACAACGATTTGGCTGAAATGGTATGGGGGGTCTCCTGATTGAGCAGGGGGTTGGACTAGAAGACCTCCAAGACTTCCAATTAAAGCTCTTTAACTCCTGCGGTCTGATTTATTTATTTTATTTTACATTTATTTTAACCACCATAAAATACACCTCGTAAAATGCTCATTTACTCTATGACTGTGTCTTTGGTGTGCAGCTTTCTGCATTTCCCTTGCAGTACTTTTCTGTATAATTTCTATTAGAAACAATGCAACAATTTTTATCTTTCCTTCCTTCCTTCCTTCCTTCCTTCCTTCCTTCCTTCCTTCCTTCCTTCCTTCCCTCCTCCCTCCCTCCCTCCCTCCCTTCTCTCTCTCTCTCTCTCTCTCTCTCTCTCTCCATGCATCCATTAATCCACACATCCATCCATCTTCTTTCCTTCCTCCCTCCCTCCCTCCCTCCCCTCCCTCCCTCCCTTTTGTCTCTCTCTCTCCATGCATCCATTAATCCATACATCCATCCATCTTCCTTCCTTCCTTCCTTCCTTCCTTCCTTCCTTCCTTCCTTCCTTCCTTCCTTCCTTCCTCTCTATCATTAATCAGAATCCCAACACGTGCAAGGCCCTTTCTCAGGGATCCAGAACTGTGTGACACATTCTCATTCTCTCAGATTAGATGTGTGATTATTTTATAGTTGCATTCTTTTGGCAGAATTTCTTATGACAACCAACCAAGACGTTCCTTTAACCTAGTCGCATCCTTTGTCACAAAAAAGAGATTTATTCTTCAACACATGAAGTGGTTACCAAGAGAGCTGCTGGAGAGGGTGGCTCTTTTCTATATTTTCTATGCTTTAATGCCTTTTTTATTGGCTTTGTCTTCTTGCATTGGGAGACAACCTAACCTGTAAAATTATTCTTGTAGGTATAAAGATGAGGAGCCATTTAGAAATAATGCACAAAGAAAACAGGCCTTTTTAGGCATTACTAGTTGACCAGAAATGAGATGATCACATTTTAAGTGGTGCAACTGACCACTGATGCTGCATATATGTTAACTTTGCCTTGTCTTAAATGAACTAAAGACACATCACAAATCTTACATCTAGATGCTGTAGAGCTGATAACCCTACCCAGGCGTGGGTCTACTTTGAAGGAAGGAATGGAAATGGAAAACCTGCAACGGGTCCTGATGAGTTATTCTGAAATATTAAGCAAACTTAATCGGGAACTCTTTGCCTTTCTTAACCTTCAAAAGCTCTCCTCTTTCATAAAGCCGGTGTAAATATAGCAATAACAACATCAGATAAAAGCGAGATGCATCAAAAGATTTAGGGCACTTGTTGTGTATTTAAAAGAATTATATCTTGTTTATAGTACAGTATAAAATGCACAACTGATTTATATAGCAGCTAGTCCATGGCAGAGGAAATCTCATTTCAATCATAAATGGCAGGATTTGATTTAAGAATTCATTCTTTAATGGGTCTGCAATGTTCAAATTTAAACTCGCTCAATTCATCAGCAAAATATTCAATACGGGGCAGTGGGAACTCATTTAGGCAAACAGTGACTTTTAATATAAATTTTCCAGGAGATTTCTTCATTGATTGAGCAGTTTAGTGCAAAATGATTTGTGTGATACATTCTCCAGGATCAATGAAGGTTGAGTCAATGGCTAATATAAAACCATCATCGCGCCAAGTACAGAGCGCAGGGCAATGAACTTTGACTTCACCCTGGACTGCTCAGGAGGGAGGCAAGAAGGGCCTGAGCAAGGCGAGGAGAAACGGGGCCTGGCCTGGGTGGTAGGTGGGTCAGGCTTGGGTTGCTCACTGCTCTCCTTGTTGATGGGCTGGAGGGTCTTCCGCCAGGGCTCAGCTGATGGAAACCTTCACGGATTTGTGATGTCCCCGATCCCAACCCCTCTCCTGCCTAAATAACAGAACAACAGAGTTGGCAGGCACCTCAGAGGTCTTCTAGTCCAACCCTCTGCCCAAGCAGGAGACCCAACGTCATTCCAGGCAAAGGGTTGTCTAATCTCTTCTTGGAAACCTCCAATTATCTTTGTCTGAACTCACCAGCAAAGATCTGACTTCCCTCTAGGACGTTATGCCACAAAGTCCAACAGATTTGACAGATCTCGAGTCTGTCTTAAGAGATGGTTATGGGGGAAGCATCAGAATGGTATCTATGGAGATTTCTCAGTCATCCAGGCCATGGTGGTCCCAAAGGTGCCTTTTATAAAAAAAGCTTTGGACTTTGTGTTTCCTTGAAGACATTTTTCTTCTCATTCGAAAAGCTTCTTCAGTTCTAAAAAACCGAAGAAGCTTCTTGGAGGAGAAGTGAAACATCTTCAAGGAAAAACAAAGTCCAGTTGCCTTTTGAAAAAAGCACCTTTGAGACATCAAAATGCTGTATATTCCCTGAAACCTGTAGAAAAAGAGAGGGTGGGGGGTTTGCATCTCTCTGTGAACTTAACGAAAGATGGACTGAAAAGTCACCTCTAAATGACAAGGGTGGGGATTTATTTATTTGTTACTTTTTTATGGCGTTCATCCCCTCCATGGGGGGGGGGGGCTTTGGGTGGCTTTCAGTTTATAAAACAAATAGAAAAATGATGAAATATTTATAATATTAAAATTACGCAGATGAAAATGTTAAAGTCTAATAAATAAAGTTCAAGAAGGAATTCTCACTTAGACAGGAACACTTTCAGCTTGTTCCAATGGAAACAGTCAAAATACTTCCAGCATCTGTGAAAGGTAGAAAATAAAATTTTTGACTTTGGTTTGGTCTTAAGAAAGTTACTGCTTCCCTGCTAATATTTCAGAATGGTTTTTTTTCTTCCAAATAAAGAATGCAACTTGATATTATGCAAACATCTTCCTTTCTCTCTCCCTCCCTCCCTCTATAATTTTTAACACTATCCAGAAAAGGTTGCTATGCAGATCCGGTGCTAATGAAGGCCAGTCCTGTATTGATTTAATTTCCAGATTATTTACAGCTGAACAAGTGATGCTCTTCAGTTCTGACGCATCCTATCAACTTCTTGTGAGCTACGAGGCCCAAGAAGATGATGAATGACCGGAGGGAAGGGGTTATCCCTGCCCATTGAACCATAAGATCTCACGGAGATTGCCCCGTGCCTGCTATCATCTACCGTATCAACCCAGATGTGGGCTTTGATCTCACATGGAAATCAATGGAGCACCAAACCCTGAGTTAAAGCAAACTTTGTACATAAATGAGCCATGGTGGCGCAGTGGTGAGAGTGCGGTACTGCAGGCTACTTCAGCTGACTGCCGGCTGCCTGCAATTTGGCAGTTCGAATCCCACCAGGGCTGCAGGTTGACTCAGCCTTCCGTCCTTCCGAGGGGGGTCAGATGAGGCAAGATGCTGACTCTGTAAACCGCTTAGAGAAGGCTGTAAAGCACCGTAAAGCTGTATATAAGTCTAAGTGTTATTGCTACAGATAACAGGATAACAGACTTGGAAGGAACCTTGGAGGTCTTCTAGTCCAACCCCCTGCTCAAGCAGGAGACCCAATATCATTGGAGACACGTGGTTGTCCAATATCTTCTTAAAAACCTCCAGTGATGGAGCACCCACAACCTCTGGAGACAAGTTGTTCCACTGGCTAATTCTAATGTCAAGAGATTTCTCCTTCTTTCCCGGTTGCTTCTCTCATTGTTTAGTTTCCATCTGTTGCTTCTTGTCCTGCCTTCTGGTGCTTTGGAGAATAGGTTGTCCCCCTCCTTCTCTGGGTCTGCCCCTCAAGTACTGGGAGGCTATCATGTCCCTCCTGGTCCTTCTTTTCACTAGACTAGAGATACCCAATTCCTGCAACCGTCCCTCATGTGTTTTAGCTGTCATGTTTTAGAATAATCTTCAATAAATCTAGCTGTAAAATGTGAATTACTTGGGATATTTCCTTATCATCTGCCCTAGCAAAACTGATCACATACACCACACGTAGCAAACTAGGCTATAACCCCAAGTAGCATAAGCAAAGGCTGAAAAAATCTGCACGCTCTAATTCAGCATATTTTGTGAACACCGGAATGGAGAAAGGTGGCTTAATGAAAGAAAATCCAGCCACTTTTGGTGGGACTTTGTACCTGCCTGTGGAGTAAACTAAAATAATTTGTGCTCTTGGTTTCCTAAAAACTCTATTGGGCCAGTAAGGAGGCTGTGTGGTCATGGAGCACCATATTAAAGACAGCTATATATTTGGCTTCACGTAAATACCATCCCAAGAAAACATAAGCTGAGATTTGAAAGAGACGCCTATAACAACAGAAAAAGAAAGGGAGAGAGGAGGAGAGGAAGAGGAGGAAAAGAAGAAAGGGGTAAGGAGAGGAGGGTGGAAGGGAGAGAAAGAGAAGGAGAGAGAGTAGGAAGGGGAAGAGGAAGAGTGGGAGTAGGGGAGAGGTAAGGGAAGAAGGAAGGGGAAGGAGAGGAGGAAGGAAGGAAGTAGAGAAGGGAGGGAGGGAGAAAAGAAAGGGAGAAGAGGAGAGAAGGAGAGGAAGAGGGAGAGAAAGAAGAAAGAGGTAAGGAGAGGAGGGTGGAAGGGAGAGAAAGAGAAGGAGAGAGAGTAGGAAGGGGAAGAGGAAGAGTGGGAGTAGGGGAGAGGTAAGGGAAGAAGGAAGGGGAAGGAGAGGAGGAAGGAAGGAAGTAGAGAAGGGAGGGAGGGAGAAAAGAAAGGGAAGAGAGAATGAGAGGAAGAGGGAGAGAAAGAAGAAAGAGGTAAGGAGAGGAGGGTGGAAGGGAGAGAAAGAGAAGGAGAGAGAGTAGGAAGGGGAAGAGGAAGAGTGGGAGTAGGGGAGAGGTAAGGGAAGAAGGAAGGGGAAGGAGAGGAGGAAGGAAGGAAGTAGAGAAGGGAGGGAGGGAGGGAGAAAAGAAAGGGAGAAGAGGAGAGAAGGAGAGGAAGAGGGAGAGAAAGAAGAAAGAGGTAAGGAGAGGAGGGTGGAAGGGAGAGAAAGAGAAGGAGAGAGAGTAGGAAGGGGAAGAGGAAGAGTGGGAGTAGGGGAGAGGTAAGGGAAGAAGGAAGGGGAAGGAGAGGAGGAAGGAAGGAAGTAGAGAAGGGAGGGAGGGAGAAAAGAAAGGGGGAAGAGGAGAGAAGGAGAGGAAGAGGGAGAGAAAGAAGAAAGAGGTAAGGAGAGGAGGGTGGAAGGGAGAGAAAGAGAAGGAGAGAGAGTAGGAAGGGGAAGAGGAAGAGTGGGAGTAGGGGAGAGGTAAGGGAAGAAGGAAGGGGAAGGAGAGGAGGAAGGAAGGAAGTAGAGAAGGGAGGGAGGGAGAAAAGAAAGGGAAGAGAGAATGAGAGGAAGAGGGAGAGAAAGAAGAAAGAGGTAAGGAGAGGAGGGTGGAAGGGAGAGAAAGAGAAGGAGAGAGAGTAGGAAGGGGAAGAGGAAGAGTGGGAGTAGGAGAAAGGGAAGGGAAGAAGGAAGGGGAAGGAGAGGAGGAAGGAAGGAAGTAGAGAAGGGAGGGAGGGAGAAAAGAAAGGGAAGATAAGGTAGTGTTATAACAGGTTGAAGGGATGGCAAATAAAGCAACCCAAACATTAATATTATGACCTATTAATTGAAATAACAATTGGATAAGAATGACAAATGTAAAGAAGAATAACAACCATGTGAATGTATACTGAAAATGGTATGTAAGAGAACAGAAAATTAAAAAAAAATTGGAGGAAAAGATAGCTAGCGGTTGCTAAGGTTCAATGGTCATATGGAGTTCTTTTTTCCCAGCACGGCCATAACTTCCAAAGGTTGCCGAACGAGGCAGTCTGTAAGCGAGGCCTCCACGGCCTCATCTGGGTCTTCTCCATGCAAAGGCAGGGAAAGAAAGCCCCCTGCCGTTCCTAGGACACTCCAAGGACCCCCCGGATCACCAGCTCCCCACAAGCTGCAAACGTAGTCTTCAGGGGCTGAGATCTTATCAGAGTCCAATTTATCTTGAGATCGATGTCATCTTCAGGAGACCTGAGGGACAAAGGGATTTTAGCGCCTTCTCTTTCCCTGGTTGCTCTGGGGGCTGTCGAAGGCCCCCTCCTCTCCTCTTGCCTCGGAGCTCAGTTTGCACAACTAGCCCAGCCTCTGTGTTGCGAAGTCAACGAATGCAGTGGCAAGAAAGGTCGTGAAGAAGGGTAATAAGACTCACTTAACAACGGTCTCCTTTCGCAACAGAAATTTCGGGACAGAAACATCTTCTGTCAAAGGCCGTTCCTTTGCCCCCATCCGCCCCCCTGTTGACCAGCAAGGGACACCAAGGCAGCCCCCATTATTCAGCCCCCTTCAAAGTGTTATAAATACCGAGATCCATTAAAAAAGACCTATGTAATGTTGGCTTTAAACAAACTCAATCCATCATCCTTCCTTACACACATCTCCTTTCCTTCAGGGTGATCAACCAACCAGCAATGGAACAGAACCGATTGCGAGATCCCATTTCTCTTCATCAGCTTGACTTCTGATGAAGAGGACGGGTGGGGGGGACATTAAGAGCAATAACCCCCCCCCCCCCCACACACACACACAACACTGCATATCAAACAAACCTCTGTTGGACCTTCCCAAATTCTTTCGTTGTATGTCGAGTCCACACACACGTTGCCCGGAGGGTATGAACAGAGACATAGAATCAGCATCATATCAAGTGTCACTAGCACTTTATAAAGCAATAGAATAGAATAGAATAGAATTATGGAATGGAATGGAATAGAATAGAAATATGGAATGGAATGGAGAATAGAATAGAATAGAATAGAATAGAATTCTTTATTGGCCAAGTGTGATTAGGCACACAAGCCATTTGTCTTCCATGCATAAACTCTCAGTATAGAAGGCCACACTTGGAATGCTGCATCCAGTTTTGGTCCCCACATTACAAAAAAGATGCTGAGACTTTGGAAAAAGTGTAGAGAAGAGCTGCTGAAATGATAAAAAGGCCTGGAGAATAAAACATGAAGAACGGTTGCAAGATTTGGGTTTGGCCAGTCTAGAGAAAAGAAGGACTAGGAGGGACATGATAGCAGTATCCTGGTATCTGAGGGGCTGCCCCCAAAAAGAGGGGGTCAACCTATTCTCCAAAGCACCAGAAGGCAAGGACAAGAAGCAATGGATGGAAGCTAATCCAGGAGAGAAGCAACCTGGAATTAAGGAGAAACTTCCTAACAGGGAGGAAAATTAACCAGTGGAACAGCTTCCCTCCAAAGGTTGTGCTTGTGGTAATTTTAAAGAAAATGTTGGATAACCCTTTGTCTGAAATGGTAGAGGGTTTCCTGCCTGAGCAGGGGGTTGGACTAGAAGACCTCCAAGGTCCCTTCCAGCTCTTTTATTTGGAATGGCATTTTGATTGCTTGAGGCGAAAGGAAAGCCTTCCTTTGAAAGGTCAGATGGGGGTTGCTTCTTTGAAGCTAGAGGAGCCACGCTTACTTAACAGAGGGTGCCCCAAAGAAGAGGGAGCCAAACTATTCTCCAAGGCACCTGGGGGCAGGACAAGAAGCAATGGGTGGAAACTAATCAAGGAGAGAAGCAACTTAGAACTAAGGAGAAATTTCCTGACAGTGAGAACAATTAACCAGTGGAACAGAAGTTGCCTCCAGAAGTTGTGAATGCCCCAACCCTGGAAGTCTTTAAGAAGATGTTAGATAGCCATTTGTCTGAAATGGTAGAAGGTTCCTGCCCACGCAGGGGGTTGGACTAGAAAACCTCCAAGGTCCCTTCCAACTCTGCTATTGTATTGTATTATAACAACCAGGTTACTAACTTAACCTCTGCAGTGATTCACTTAACAACTGTGGCAAGAAAGGTCGCAAAATGGGGCGAATCTCACTTAACTCACTGTCTTGCTTAGCAATGGAAATTGTGGGCTGAATTGTGGTCATAAGTCGGGGACTAAACTAGACTAGTTGGAAGGGATCTTGGAGGTCTTCTAGTCTAACCGCCTGCTCAGGCAGGAAGCCCTATACCATTTCAGACAAGTGGCTCTCCAACATCTTCTTAAAGACTTCCAGTGTTGGGGCATTCACAACTTCTGGAGGCAACTTCTGTTCCAGAGGTTAATTGTTCTCACTGTTAGGGAAGCTTTGGAGAAGAGCTGGACTCCCTCTTCTTTGGGGCAGCTCCATATGTGTGTGTGTGTGTGTGTGTGTGCACGCACACACACACACACACATATATATACACACTCATACACACCCACACCCTACCTACTATTCACCAGTGGTGTGAATGTCAGGCTGTGCCTTGGGCAGGACTCAGTGCTTCAACCTGGATCCCTCTTGGTCATGGCTGCCGATGAGAAAGGATCAGGGCAAAAGCCACATGGAAGAGACTGGAAATGAAATCTCCTTTGGGGGAATTTGCTTTTTCTGGAAATGTATCAAGGGATTGGATCCTAATTTCGACCCAGGGTCTCTCAGGCGTCCAATAAGGGCCCCTGCCTTATAAGGTCCCCATGAAGCCGATCAAAGCAGAGAAGCTCAGGGCGCCCGGGAACCATTTGCCTGTTTATGTGAAGAATGATTAACTTTAAATGAATCGTTGACCTTTGTTGAATGACATGTGACCTGTAAGATATCAGAGCTGTAGATCACCAGCTATTCTGGAAAATTGCTGTCTGCCAACTGAAAATAAACAATAAGATATCAAATATAGTTTGGTAAAATTGACTTGGTTTAACACTGGGGTGGGAAAAAAAGTGAATTATTTGGACTCACCAGTCAGAACGCATCAATTCATTTCAGATCATCCTTCAGCTGAAACTGGAGGTGCTTTGGGGGTTGTTTCCCCCCCCCCCAACCCCCCATGCCTGCTGGAACGCAAGCCTTATTTACACCGTATACGCTGGAAGGAGAAGGAGAAGAAATCTAAATAGAAAGATGGCTGGGATAGAATATTCTAACATGTTTTAGAAGGATGATGATGGCTGCCTCCGTATACTGTTCCGTTTGAAATGTCAGACAATATAAACATTTTTTTAAAAATAATGATTTGAATTTTATGGCCAATTAAAGCAACCTTGAAGAGAAACTGTTCCAGAGTAATCCATCTTATACTGTGCAAATCGTGAATCCTGAGTTCTGGAGAAATAAGCTATGGAAACCTGGGGCCGCAATGCTTTTTCTGCATGTTTTAATTAATATTTGCTAAAGGTGCCACATTTTAACAGAATGTACCTGTGAATCATTGCTATCAAACAGCCATTTCAATCTTTCATTAACCAGAATGCAAATGTTATCACTGGGTTGATATATAATTTTTCTTGATATTCAAGATCAGATCTAAGAAAATGACATCCAGATCAACTTTCCACTTAGAGGTGCCCAAATCCTTCCTGACTTTCTTTCTTTCTTTCTTTCTTTCTTTCTTTCTTTCTTTCTTTCTTTCTTTCTTTCTTTCTTTCTTTCTTTCCTTCTTTCTTTCTTTCTTTCTTCCCTCCTTCCTTCCTTCCTTCCTTCCTTTTAATCATTTGCCTTCCTTTCTTTTTTTCCTTCTTGCCTGATATTTCCTTCCTTCCTTCCTTCCTTCCTTCCTTCCTTCCTTCCTTCCTTCCTTCCTTCCTTCCTTCCTTCCTTCCTTCTATCCAGAGTTGTGGATGCTCCATTACTGTAGGTTTTCAAAAATAGACTGGACCTCCATTTGTCTGGGATGGTATATGGTACCCTTCTTTGAACACGGGGTTGGACTAGAAGACCTCCAAGGTCCCTTCCAACCCCAGGATTCTATCTATTGTTTTCAGTGCTAACAACATACTACTGGAGATCACAGATTAGTTTTAGCAACCCATACACTTCACGTTTTAAGCTTCTGACCAAGGCCTACCAGCTTTAAAACAATATCATTAGATTTTTTAAAAACCCATTTCAATTAGCAAGCCTAACATGCAAACTTTGAAAACAATGTGAAAAACAAATGTGAAAAAAAACCAGGCCAATTCTTTTCATTGTAATATAAAGATATATAAATATAAACTTCAGTGGAGACAATCAGTTGAAATTAGATATGCTAATAGATTAACAGGGAAAAAAAACATCTCCCTGCTTCCATAATCCTGCAAATGTTCACCACAACATGCTAAAAGCCAATTTTGCTGACCAGTTTTGACTCAGAATTGCACAAAAATAGCCACATTTTGTGTAGTGCCCCATAGATCAAAGGGGGGGGGGGAAATCACTGTTGTCTCTTTATAGGAATCCTAATGTTTTTTTACGCTGAGATAAATTTGCTTTGTGTTTACGTGTGTAAATATATGTATGCCTCTTTTTGTTTAGCAGGAAAACCTAATTCATTCAACCAAACAAGTGACTACGTAGCAGA